>JAYXIM010040552.1:0-584219 GCA_037575425.1 Anastrepha fraterculus
AAAAATTTAATTTTTACTATTAATTTATACAAATGTCTAACGTTAAATCAAAGTATGTGCCTATAAATGTAATATGCAATTTTGCATTTTCTAATTTAAAGGGGTTTTTTAATAAAATTAATAGGCATCTATTAATTCAAAATATTTATGTAAAGGGTGTTTTTTTTAGAGGTTAGGTTTTCAAGTTGGCACTACTTTTTTCGTAGATGGTCTTTTTGACAGCCGTCACTTGATTTATGCTCAGTATGGTTTGCCATTTCATAATGAATAGACTTACACCTGAACAACGTTTGCAAATCGTGCAAATTTATTACGAAAATAATGGTTCCGTTCGCGCGACGCATCGAAGAAAATTTTGTTCAGCGATGAAGCTCACTTTTGGTTGAATGGGTATGTCAATAAGCAAAATTGTCGCATTTGGAGTGAACATAATCCACAAGCCATTGCTGAGACGCCGTTACATCCTCAAAAAGTCACTGTTTGGTGTGCTCTATGGGCAGAGGGAATCATTGGTCCATATTTCTTTAAAAATGAAGCCGGCCATAATGTTACAGTCAATGGAGAGCGCTATAGAGCCATGATTAATGACTTTTTCGTGCCTGAATTGGACGATGTTGATGTGGACGACCTTTGGTTCCAACAAGACGGCGCTACATGCCATACAGCCAACGCAACAATCGATTTATTGAAGGAAACTTTTGGTGAGCGCATTATCTCGCGCCCTGGACCTGTGGCGTGGCCTCCAAGATCGTGCGAAATAACACCGCTGGACTATTTCTTGTGAGGCTATGTGAAGTCGCTTGTCTACGCAGATACGCCCGAGACGATTGACGTCTTGGAAGAGAATATTCGGCGCGTTATTGCTGACATTCGGCCCCAATTGCTGCAAAAAGTGGTCGAAAATTGGGCCTCTCGGCTGGAATTTATTCGAGCCAGCCGCGGCGGCCACTTGCCCGAAATCATTTTTAAAACATAATGGCAAACCCTTATCTTTATAATAAAGCTAAATTCTTGGCCATAACATTAAATTATATACATTTTATTTCATCTTGGAAACCTAACCTCTAAAAAAACACCCTATACAATTAGATATTTATTGATCTAACTTAGTGTATGTCTTATTATTATAAAATATATTATTTAGCAAAAAAAAAAATTGTTTAATTAAAAAATAAGAGGGATATTTATCAATAAATATTGAAATTTAATAAATATGAAAAAAAAATAATAAATTAGTTAAATCTATTTATTTATTAAATTCTTAATTATTACAATAATTTAATTTTATTTTGTTATTTTAACAATATTTTTTGTGATAAATAATCTTAATTAAATATAGTTATTCAATATTTATTAGTTCATTAAATTTAATTAATTATTTAAATTTTTATTTACGTTAAATTCAAAAATTTCAAATATTTTCATTGAATTTTTTTAATGAAAAAGAGTAAATTTGATTAGAGGACTTTTAAGGAAGAAATGCTAAAATATTTTATTAAATTTGAATTTTAGTTATTTAATTTTTTTAGTTAATATATCTTTAATTTAGTAAATAAATAGATTTAATTAAATTTTTTTTACTAATTTAATTTATTATGAGATTAATTAATTAATAATATTTATTTATTAAAATATTGGTACACGTCATTAAAATATAAAAAATCAATAACAAAATAGTAAAATATAAACTTATTAATATTTTTTAGCCAAGCCCTTTTGCTAAATGATTGCTTCTAGCCATCTTGGCATCGATGAAACCAATTTTTGGGTGGTTTCCGCCCCGATATTCTGCCATTCCTACATCACTGCCACCTTCAACTCCGCTTTTGTTGATATAGCGCGCTTTTTAACGCGCTCATCTTTAGCTTTCCCACAAATGTTCTATTGGGTTTAGATCAAGCGACTGAGGCGGAAGCGGTAATGGATATTTCATGTGGTGCGCAAGCCACATACGCACATCATGACCAGTATGTTTCAATATCGTTTTTGTTTTCTTTATGGAGGTGGCACAAAGCATTGAAAGTCGAAATGTGTGAGACTTGCCTCCGTTTCCCTCCCGCGGGGCAACCGTAAAGTAGTACTTCACGGGAGGGGGAGCGGCCTATTGCCTCTTACTGAAGATCTGCGCTGTTGTTCAACGCGACGCAGTTTGGAGATTACTATTTTAGCCATATTACTTACAGCGAACCAATATTCTTCGGACTCTATCATAATATCCACTAGGCTATCAGCCGTAATTGGCTTCCCCACCCTAGTGCTTAGTTCCTCCCTTTCGAACGCAAATTGCGATTAGACAAACAAAACATGTTCTGCGTCTTCTGTAATATCGTGGTGAAATACGAATGAGTCTGACAATTTCAGCTTTTCGATACTTTTTTTCACGTTTCCCTTCAGGATTTCCACGTATTTTTGCAGTTCAGAGTTAAGCTTTCTTCACACAGTTTCCCGGCCATCAGATTGAAAAAGGTTGAATTTGCTTCCACCCGAGAACAACACATTGCCCCAAAAGTCACTTGGTTTGTTTAGATACTCCGTAGCATAGGCTAAACACTTCTTTTGGTTCACTTTTGAAATGAGAGGTTTGCGTCTAGTCACGCGTGAATTGTAGTTCTCCTCATGCAATGCTCTCCGAACCGTTATTGGATGAATATCCTTTCTCATCTCTTTCTTAACTTCCGGTGCGATTTGAGTGAAGGATATTCTTGGTTTTTTTTTACCTGCCTGACTATTTGGCAGCGTTTACGGTCGTTTAAGACTTTAGGCCTGCCCGTTCGTATGATGTTTTGCAAAGATGCAGCGCTTTTGAAGCGTTGAAGAAAACTTCGTATGGTGTAGCGGCTTCTGTCCATCTTTTTTTATCAATCTTGGCGTATGATTTGCCCTGATTGTGCATATATAGTATTACTTTGCGCTGATTTTCGGTAGTTACATCACTTTTTTGATGCTCATTTTACTAAAAATTAAGCAAATTAAGCAAATAGCCAAATAAAAGTTAGCTTTGCCAATACTTTTGTTTCCATAGAATCAGTACTTTGTTCTTTTATTATTAGTGTTAATTGAATAAAATGCATTAAAGGGAATGTAATTGAAAATGTATCCTTCTGTCTACAGAGTTGTTTTACTGAAAATGTAAAAATCATTTCATGAGTGCACAAACCATAAAGTTAATGAGGAAGTATCTTCCTGTGTGACTACTTTTGTTGATCACTGTAAGTATAAATTTTATCTGATTTAGATAACGTCATTGCTTGGTGTTACCAACCACAATCAGTGAGATTATGGAAGGAGCAAAACTGAACTGATGCTATTCACTAAGAAAACCAAGATACCAAACTTTAATCCCCCAAAATTAAACAGCGTTAGTCTTATGCTAACTCAACAGGCAAAATACCTAGGTGTTATTTTGGACCTCCACCAACGTAGAGTGCAGGGTAAAGAAAGCGAATATAACACTTTACACGTGTAAGAGAATGTTCGGTAAAAAATGGGGTATCCAAAAACTAGTCTTACAGTGCTGAGAGGAACTAGAATTAGTTAGCCATTGACTTGAAATTACCCTGATATGGGTTCCCGGTCATAGGAACATACAGGGTAATGAGATAGATGAGCTAGCAAGGAAAGGTGCGACACTAGAAATAGCAGAGGCGGTGGCAGTCGCCACCCCACTCAATACAATAATACATTGTTTTACACTGTCATGCCTTAGCCGAAAGAAGAAGGTGGAAGGAATTAACCACATGTATTACAACAAAAAACACATGGCCGTTGTATAAAATACAAAGGACGAATTACCTGTTGAGATGCTCTCGACCAAACATTTCACGCATTACTGCAACCCTTACAGGTTATTGGAAGGTAGGGATCATGCAGCCAGACTCAACTTCCCTTTCAATCCTATCAGTAGAAGTTATCAAGCGGAAGAGGTGAAGGGAAGCCTTTTCCACTACTTATGTGAATGTCCAGGGCTAGCTAATTCACGAATTCGCTCTTTCGGTAAGCCTTTCTTATGGCTTCTCTTAATAAGATCTCAGGCATCAAGATAAAGCATTTGCTGCTATACTTGGATCTCAGAAAATGGATCTGACTTAAAAAAAAAAAAACAACAAGACATCATCACACGAGAACAGAGGTAGTGCTGGTCGGTAATTAGGATTATTTCAGTAGAAATACTCAACCACTTCAACAACAACAACAACAACAACAACAACAACAACAACAACAAGAAACGTAAATATAACCGAGTGTTTTTATGTGTCTTTGTGTATTCTAGGTCTCGTTTTCTTATACCTACATCCTTCCATATTTTCGATTTTAGATTATCCAATCCAAGTGATGTTATTGATTTTGGTGTGATATTTGACTCTAGATTCCCTTTCCAAATATATTTAACCCGTTGACTGCCAAGGCCATTTTCAGAAAACTGGCCAAAACTGACGTTTTGATTTTTTCACATTATATTACTAAAAACTCTATTTCTAGTTCATTGGTATCATCAAAAATCAAAAATGATGTTTTTTAAAGGAGAAAAAGGACCTACGAGTTATCTCGTAGTTGGCGTCTGGGAAAGATTTCGCTACGAATTATCTCGTAGTAGGTAGGTCCTTTTTTTCCTAAAAAAAATCATTTTTGCTTTCTATAGTATTTTGTTTTATAGTTATTATTATTTATTATAGTTATCATAATTTTATTATTATTTTCTTTCTTTTTAGATTTATAAACACTCTCTAAAATTACTGTTATAATTATCAAGAACCCAATATGGATAAGAAAAGGTCACTGAATCAAAGTGAAATTGAGTACAACGCAAATCTAAGTGATTCAGAAGATGATTTCAGCGATGGTAGTAACGACATTTATGAGCCTTCTGAGAATACAAATGATAGTGAAGATGAAGTCATCTCCGAACCTGAAGACGTCTCCGAATCTGATAATAATGACGATGATTTTCAAGCAACAACGTCAAATGAGAATGATGATTTATGGTCAGAAGTTCAACACAATCCTGAATTATTTCTTTTCGAAGAAAATGTTGGTGTGAAATAAGATACATCAAATTTTACAGCACAAACGCTGGTGTATTTGTGTTTTTCAGATGAGTTTCTTGCATTACTGGTAGAACAAACTAATTTATATGCTGCGCAAGAAATTGCAACATTGGAAAATGGGAATCAAAATGCTATAAAAAAATCTAAAATCAAATTGGCAAGACGTAAGTGCTACAGAGATGAAAGTTTTTATTGCTCTTTTATGGCAAATGGGACCTTGTACTTTTCCAACAATAGAACATTACTGGAACACAAACAAGCTATATAATGTAAATTTTTGGCGCACACATATGAGCCGCCATCGATTCCAGTTGATACTTCGTTATTTTCATTTGGTTGATAACTCACAACCATCTACGGACAGATTATACAAGGTGAGACCAATCCTAAATCATTTCACCGATGTTATGCGTGAAAACTATGTACCAAGTAAAAATATTTGTATTGACGAATCCATGATGCTATGGCGGGGAAGATTGCTTTTCCGCCAATACATAAAAAATAAAAAACACAAATATGGTGTCAAACTATATGAACTATGTGAGTCAGACGGTCTTGTAATAAAAATAAAAATTTACAGCGGAAAATCTGAGGAAACTACCCATAATGTAGGTCACACTGCTGACGTTGTTTTACATTTACTTGAGGACTATCTCGATAAAGGCTACGCGCTTTACATGGATAATTTTTATAATTCAGTTAGTCTTACAAAACTGTTATGTACACGAAAAACTTATGTGTGTGGAACCCTACGAAGTAACAGAAAAGGAAACCCCAAAGATGTGGTAAATCGTAAACTAAAAAGAGGGGAGTGTTTTTCGTAGACAAATGGTCCCGTTACTGTATGCAAATGGAAAGACAAACGAGAAGTCCTTTCCATTTCAAACATGCACGCTATTGAAATGGTAGAGGTGCCCAATCGCAATGGAAGAATTTCTATGAAACTGAATATAATTCGAGATTACAATAATGGAATTTCTGGCATCCGATCAAATGATTTCGTACTACTCATCTCTAAGAAAGACTATTAGATGGCACAAAAAGGTTTCACTTCATATTATAGAGATATATATACGAAATGCTCACAGAGTTTACCAAAAAGTAACTTCATCTAAAATATATAAAACTGATAATGTTCAGAGAACAATTCGTCTTGGCGTTGATTGGAGATTTTCAACCAGTTTTAAAAAAAAAAATAGATCTAAAGACCTTCATTATTTAGAGTGTTTACCACCAACGGAAAAAAAACAGCGTCCGACAAACCCATGTCGAGTATGTACCCAAAAAAAAAACGCCGATAAACGCATTACTTCTGTCCAGCCTGTCCAGAGAAGCCAGCCCTTTGAGTGGAAAATTGTTTTAAAAACTTCCACAAACAATAATATATTACTTTTTTTCTTGTATTTGAGTTAATTTTTCCATTATATTGAATGCATTTTTTTTTTAATAAAAAAAAAAGCTCACGGAAGCCAAACCCAAAATTTTTTTCTTTTCCCAGAAGCCATTTATCGATACTAACACTATTATAATACGGTTTTACTCGTAGCTACACAAAAAGTGGTAGTTTTAGGTAGTACGAGATAACTCGTAGTTGGCTTCCTGGAAGGGAAATCATACTACGAGTTATCTCGTAGTTGGCAGTCAACGTGTTAACTTACAACATCAAAAAATCATATTTTGTAGTTGCTTCTATTCGACAGACAAGAGTGCGAGAGAGCAATAATGAAGGAGGAGAAGTCCCTAAATGTCATAATTTTTGTTTACTGCGAACTGATATACTCCTAATTTTGTGTCGGGTTGATTTAAATTATTTCAAAAAACTTGCATAACTCAATTATTATTACCTTCGATGGCCTATAATAAAATTTAATGGTGCAGATTTTTGTGTGTGTCCAATATTTCTTACCCGTGTGAGTAATTTTGACCCTTTTTTAAAAAATCTGAAAAATATGAATTTTTTATAGAGTTTGAAGGCTTAAAATGCTCGACTAAAACATTACCCAGAAAATTCAGTAGGGGTCTTCTCAGGTGAAAACTGTGTGCAGTAATGGACAAGCGCAACGCATTCTTCGGTAAATAAAGCGGAAACTCGGGCTTAATCACTGTGGTGCTGTACTGCAAAAAAACCAGGACAGTCAATGTGAAATGAGTCGACGAATTGTCTTGTGCAATCGCTTCACCTTTTCGTATTTTCTGGCTAAACTAAAAAAAACCAACTGCGAATGATGTTTATGACTACACTGATTTATAGAAGCGACGGGTACGAAAAAGAAGGCTTCACGCTAAGCTGTTATTATTATTGTCACGAGAGCTGTTATTACTATTAAGCGTTTTTATTCCAAAATCTCGCCAATGCGAATATTCTGACTAAGAATTGGCGGTTCACTCTTTAAGTCGTTTCTGCGCAGTTTTGCTGGAAAAAGCGCAACTTTATAGGGAAAGCTTTAACTAGTGAAACCAGTTTCATGTTCGGCAACTAAGCGATAAAGTATTTACATATTTGAATAGCAGCGAATCGTAGTTGTAGTAATATCATCAACAACAACAATAACAACGACAACAACCAATACCGGCAGCGACAATGACAACGACCGCATTTAAAGCCATGCGTGCGACCCATTTTCCAGTTTGAAAAATGTTGAAAAATTGCGAATGTAAAGAAAATTGTTGGAAAAAGTGAAAGGTTTTGTGGTGGAATAAAAAGCGGGTTGCTACTAGAAAAAATATTACAAAAAGTATTATTAATGATTCCGTTATGCAAAATTGATACGAATAAGCTATGAAATAAAACGACGCGACATAAACGGCGACAATAGCCATAAAACAAGCAGCCGAGAATGAAAATGATGAGAGTAAAGTGAACTGAAGGATGTCGTTGCATGGCTAAAGGGACTGCCAACTGCTTCACAATGCTTGCTGTTGCTCGATGCCGCCTGTCGCCTGTTGGCGTTGACAACACAGCGTGTTTTGTGCTGATGTTAAACGCGTTGATGATGATGATGGTGATGGTGACGATGGGGATGGCGATGACAATCCGACAGACATTAATTGACAAGCAGCGATGCGACACGCCATACGCCATGAGACAGAAGGCTATGACGACGGAAGCGGCGACTAGAATGATGACATGATGTCGTCAACGTTGTAATTGTTGGGGCAGAAAATTCGCGTTAACCAAAATAAACACACAACTACAAATATTACTGGAAATGCAAATATAGTTGATGGCGCATAAATGTGTATGGGTGTATGTGGGACATTCTTTTTCAAATCGTACAAATTAAGAGGAAGGCGACCAAAGGTATATCTGATTTGGCTGAAATTGGTTTTAAGGGTTCACTAATTATGGCGGCAGTCGTAGCCGAGCGCGGTTTGTGCCTGACTGCCATTCGGTAAGCTGGGACTCGAATGTCCTGTTGTTGAGGTGGTTGAACATTTCCACTGAAATGCTCCTAATTAGTGACCAGCACCGTTTTACTACCACTATGTCGTGTGATGATGGTTTTCTTTTTTTTTTTTTTTTTGTTTGTTTCCAAGTCAGATCCATTTAGTGAGGTCCAAGTATAACAGCAAATCCTTTATCTCGATGTCTGAGATCTCCTTAATTTTGCTTACCGAAGGATCGGAGTCGTGCTCTGGCTAGTCCCGGACATTCACATAAATAGTGGAAAAGACTTTCCTTCGCCCCTTCCGCTTGACAGCTTCTGCAGGTAGGATTGAAGGGTAGACTGAGTCTGGCTGCATGATCCCCTACTTTCCAATAACCTGTAAGGGTTGCAGTGATGCGTGAAATGTTTGGCCGAGAACATCCTAGCAGGTAATTCGTCCTTTGAATTTTATATGACGGCCATGTGTGGTTATTATTTGCTTCCATCTTCTTTCGGCTAAAGCTTGATAGTGTGAAGTAATGGATGCTTTTAATGTGTTCAGTGGGGTGGAGACTGCCACCGCCTCTGCTAAGTCTAGTGTCGCACCTTTCCTTGCTAGCTCATCCGCTATCTCATTGCCCCGTATGTTCCTATGACCGGGAACCCATATCAGAGTAATTTCAAGCCAATGGCTGAGCAGTTCCAGCTCCACTCTACACTGTAAGACCAGTTTGGATGAAATTTAGTTGAAGTCTAAGACCTTAATAGTTGCTTGACTGTCTGAGAAGATAGCTACTCTTGCACCAACTTCCTTGTAGAGCTCTAGGGATTTGCATGCTTCTCTGATCGCTAAAAGTTCTGCCTGGAACACGGTGGCATAATCAGGAAGACGAATTGACTGAGATAGGTTGAGTGGCTCCCAATGGAAGCCAGCACTCACACCACATTTCATCTTAGAACCATCGGTATAAATTTCAATATCGTGTCTTCCAATCCAATGCTATGTCTAGTTCCAAAGGAGAGGTTCCTTTGCTCCAATCGGTTCTCGGTGGAAAACGTACCGTAAAGCCTTTCTTGAAGTTGAGGTCGGGGACTGTGTAGTCTAATCCGTTTTTGAACAGCGGGGGTCCCTGTAGGAGGATCTTACTGTGGCCGTACGATCTTGTTGTCCAACTTCCTATGTCTCTGAGTCTCACCGCGCTCCAAGTAGCGATTGATTTTATATGTAGGTCTAATGGTAATGGATGAGTTAGTACATTGAGCGCTTCAATAGGGCTGGTGCTAAGCGGCCCTGTAGTTAGATAAGATACACGCTGTTCTTTGTATCTTGTTCAGCTTAGTTTTGTTGTATTTCCTTTCTATTGCAGGCCACCAAACTAGTGCCGCATATGTTAGTATTGGCCTTACCATCGCTGTGTAGAACCAATTGAATAGTTTTGCTTGGAGCCCCATTTTTTACCGAACATTCTCTTACACACATAAAGTGCTATATTCGCTTTCTTTACCCTGTACTCTACGTTGGACTTCCAGCTGAGTTTGGGGTCCAGGATAACCCCTAGGTATTTTGCCTGTTTGGTTAGCGGGAGGCGTACGCCGTTTAGTCTTGGGAGATTAAAGTTTGAATGTCTTACTGTGGACATGAATTTCAAGAAATTTGTCCATATCGCGCGTCTTTCGGCAGGCAATGGCAAACCTACGAATATACTTCTGCCAAGGATAAGTTTTCGACTAAAGATATTAGGCAAATTCAAGGAGAAGCTCAGTCAAACGTCTTACAAAGAGATGATTAACGAATTTTTATGACCGGAATTGGATTGTATTGATCTGGACAACGTTTGTTTTCAACAAGACGGCGCTACGTGCCACACAAACAACGAAACCATTGATCTTTTACGGGAATAACTCCACTTATTGGGAAACCCTTTATTTCTATTGCTAAGGTAGAACAAACCTCGTAAATTGAAAAAGCCTTTAAAAAAGCAAAAAATTAAAGAAAGCTTGGTTGTGGCATTGTAACCCCTTAATAGTAGCATAGCTTCCTCAAACTATTCTTAGTAATAAATTTTTTAGTCTTCTAGCACCTATCCACATTCTTCTTAACCCTAGAAAACTAAACCTTTTTTTTAAACGCTTAGAACTAAAGCTCGTATATCAGGCTACTTTTTAAAAAACAAAATTCTTCTCTAATTTTTGTTAAGTTTTTGTATTGAAAAACATTTTATTTTTTGAGAGTTGGAGTATTTAACTATAATATAAAAAAAATATTTCATTAAATTGTTCAGAGTTTTCTTGCTGCTCTTCGGAGCTATGAATGGAGTCGGTTATTGCTTCACGAACTCGTTTTTGCATAGATGGTCTTTCTTGAAGTCTCATTGAGAGCCAGTCACAGCACAAATCCTTACTAAGATCCTTCATGAAATCCCTTCTGCTCATTGGCTTTATTTGTTTTTGGTCACAGTTTCAAACATAGAGAATATAACTATTCAATACTGCCATATTTATCATACCGTAAAACGTACATAATGGTCAACGCCTGGTTTTGCGGCTGCAGCTGGCATGACAACACATCTGATCATTCCTCGCTGGAGTTCTACTTGAGCTTCGTTTTGTAGAAGACGGTTCAGTCGACCAAATGAAATTGTTCTTACCTCTTACAATAGCTTCGGAAGGCTTGATTATTAAAGAGTCATTAGGTTGGTCATTACTTTGTGGTACGTCTATAGGTGAAACTGCAACAGGAGTCGATTCTTGATTGCCTACAATTATATTTTCAACTTCATTTTCAGATTCAGTTTGAAAGTTTGCATCAATTAGACTATCGTCTGAATCGAAATCCTTTTCTAAATTGTCCTCTATTTCGCTTCCATTTAGAGACAGCTCCTCCAGCCATTTTTCTACTTGGGAGTCAGAAGTACACATCTCTAAGCGAAAAAGCCATTAACATTATAGCTACTGTCGCAAAAAAAAGGAAATATTTACAAATAATATGTAGTCAGAAAAATGTCTTTAATACTAAACCTCGCCTCTCAAGCAACACGAATTAATATATCTCCGTAACAAAAAAATTTTGTGCAATGAAAGTTCACCCACAAACTCACACAAGAGACTACTATAATGGTTTGAAAGCTCGTGCTGCCACTTGCATTCAATCATAATGAAATACGTAAAAGTGACAATCTTTGCGCCTCAGAGGCGGGGTTTAGTTTTCTAGGGTTAATGCAAATCATGCCTTCAACGCGATAGTGTGTGTACACGTTTTTGTGTGAAGTTTTTTGAAGCGAAGTTTTCGTTCTGACTTAATCTTCAATAAAATCTTCGAGCTGTACTCCATCTCAATTTACCCGATCACCAACAAATTGCGCTGCGAAAATAACTCGTTTGATTTTGTTTCTGCCTAACCTTCGATTCTACTTTTAGCTTTGTGGCCAACTTCAATAGTTGAATGGCAAAATTACATAAAATGAATTTTCAGAATTACCAAAATAAAAGTTGCCAACAAAACAACAATAAGAACCAAACGACAAGACAAAGAGTCGCTTAAGCGAAACTTAACAAAAGTGTAAGTGATTTCAACAATCTTGTATTTAATGTGCGAAATCGTAAAAACTAAACTCAACGAGAACTCTGCTCAAGATATCAGAAATTAGGAAACGAAAGGCTGGCGTAAATACTGAGAAAGAAAGAAAGAAAGAAAGTAGTCGGAAGAGCAGGCATGCACGGCAGAGAATGGCCAAGTTTTTATGTTTAGCGTCCAATAAAGCTAGCAAAATACGCCAAAATATTTTGAGTGTGTGTGTGTTTGTAAGTATGTATGTATGTGTGTGTGGGTGTGTATGCTTGCGTATGTAAGCGCATTAAACAATATGCGAGTGTGCAAAGAATGCGCTAAATGTTGATGTTGTTATTGCCGTTATTATTGTTGGCTCATAAGCAATTGCGCAGAGAACAAAAGACAAAAGACGAGATGGTAAATGTTGGAAATGCGAAACGCGAAAAGCGAAAAACAAAAATCAATTCAATCTCATTTTAACGCTTATGCGAAAAGTTTTGCTGCTTGCACATTCCGCTAACACAAACACACACACATAAACGTTTAGGTACACATATTTATAAATGGAATTGTGTGTGTGTGTGTGTGTGAGTGTTTATTGCAAGGAGTGTAAGCAACACTAGAATCATCAAATTACAAAGCGAGTAGTTGTAGAAACATCAGCGGAAATTGTCTCAAGTGTCGGAGTTACACAAAGAACATGGCGAGATACATCTGTCTGTGTGTGTGTTGTGTGTGGGCGCAAGAATAACCCTGTGCGTAATGGAATGGATAAAATTTTATTAATACCTGATTTTTTTTAACCAAGTAATTAGCTGACTTTTTGACAATATTTTCTATGACGTTCCCGAAACCTATGAATTCGGAATTTATATCGCATCTGCCGTTCAGGCCAGACCTGGCACCAAGTTAAAGGGTGATGAGATTGGAAGTACTTTTTCCAAGGCGGTTTTTTTGACAGATCACGCGTGACTACTGTCAAAATAAATACATAATTTTTTATAGTTTTCATTGAATTTCTCATTTAATTTTTCAATTTAAAATCAGATACCTCTAAACAGATTACCCTTTATAATCATATTTTCGAGCAACTACGAAATTTTATCGATTATGGCAAACAAAGCTCAAAGAGGCTTGAGAAAATAAGCTGGTTATGGGATATATGAATTTTGCTTTAAAGTTGAGCAATCCTATCACACAAATAATATATAAAATATTTCTTATAATCGAATAATTCGTGCTAAGTCCATTTCGTAGTCGAAATAAAGCGAACAAATTAACAGAATTTTCTATATGATCAGGGAAGTAAAAATTCGAAAAAGATTTGAATGACGTCAACTTTACCTCCTTTATAGTTTGGACATTTAAGTAGGTTAGGTTAGGTTAGCCTGGTTGGCAATAAGCCGCGCATAGACCTTTTGGTCCCTAGCGATACCAGATGGAGACCGACCTCTATGAATACCTGAAGTAGACATCATGTAGGATGTCAGCGCTTTTGGCGAATCTAAGTAGGGCTGGGAGCTCCGCTTTAGAGACGTCTTCCAGACCCTCAAACAGTGGTGCTGCCAGGCATTTTAGTCGCGTTTTTAGTAATGCCGGACAAGCGCACAGAAGGTGTTCTAAAGTCTCCTCAACATCCTCTCTGCATTTCCTGCATTTGTCCGTGTTAGCAATCCCTATCTTGTACGCATATGCAGCCAGTAGATTGTGGCCTGTTAGCATACCTATGATAGTTCTGCATTCCTTTCGCGAGAGCGTAAGTACGAATGGAGTCAGTTTTTTGTCGTTAGTTCTACACATGACTTTTGCTGTTTTGCATGTGGTCAAGTTAGTCCACCTAGCTTCCACTTGCCTTTTCATGTGGTCGTCCATTTCGTTGTATATTGTGTTTAGCGGTTTTTGTATGTCGTTCTCTTGTTCAAATGGTAGCCTCACAGCACTTTTTGCTATCTCATCTACTATTTCGTTCCCCATAATGCCTTTGTGACCAGGTACCCAGTAGATATGCAGCCTATTGTTTCCGGCTAGCCTTTCTATGGCCTCCCTGCTCCGTCGAACATTTTTGGACTTAATACAATATGAGCTTATTGCTCTTATTGCTGCTTGACTATCCACGTATATATTAATTGTTGAGTTCTCTCTTGTTCTAGAGTAGGCTAGCTCCGCGGCCTTCCCCACAGCAAAAACTTCCGCTTGGAAAATACTGCTGTGGTCTGGCAGCTTGATAGGCTGCCTTATTCCTAGTTTTGAGCAGTAAATACCTGCTCCCACTCCGTCTGGAGTTTTCGAGCCGTCTGTATAGATCTGAAAAGTTCTATGGCCAGGCTTCATGCCTTTGTGCCATCCCTCCTCTTCAATTTCATTTAAGTATCTAAAGGGTGTTTTTTTTAGAGGTTAGGTTTTCAAGTTGGCACTACTTTTTTCGTAGATGGTATTTTTGACGACTGTCACTTGATTTATGCTCAGTTTGGTTTGCCATTTCATAATGAATAGACTGACACCTGAACAACGTTTGCAAATCGTGCAAATTTATTACGAAAATAATGGTTCGGTTCGCGTTACTGAGAAAGTCGTCCTAGATACTTGGGGACATTATCATTAGGATATTTCTGATAATTTTTTATGAAACAATTTACACGAACTTATGAAATATCGATTAGAAAAAGTGATGCTCATAAAGACGGTCTCCCCACCGCAAACAATTTTCATCTGACCTTTCCTATTCCTTAAATGACAGCTAAAGTAACGCACGGCAGTGTGCTAAGACCTTTTTTATATCTTCCAAACTCTAACTGGCAACTAAATTATTTAAAAAAATGATAACTAATAGAGTCAAGTGGTTTGTCGAATGGGGTATAGCAGTTAATAAAGACCAAACTATACAAGTTATATGTACAAACATTTTTGTTTATCAATCATCAAAATATTATCTTACTCTAAAAACAACAACATAAAAATCTGCCCAGCAGCAAAATATCTTAAAATAACTACAGATAAAAAACTAATATGGAAACGGCATATCATATCGGAAATTAAAACTAAGTTCCGGCAACCAAATTGGTCAATCGGACGCGCATTAAAACTGTCGCTTCATAATAAAGAGCTATCTGCAAGTAAGCAACAGAAATATGGGGCGTGGCTAAAAACATCAATCTTCAGCGGATGCAGCGAATTTATTCTCTTTCTTGATAAGTGCGATAACCGCTTAGCGATTTTGGTTAAATTTAACGAAGCGCAATTCGTTTCTTTCTGGTGCTAAACGGCGCCAGTTGGACACACCAAGTGAAGCCAAGCCACCTGATCTTTCCAACGCAGGAAGGTCTTTATTTTCATCTGTTACCACCAGCTGGTACCGCATCGAATACTTTCAGAGCCGGAGCGTTTGTACCCATTCGGACGACATGACCCAGCCAATGAAGCCGCTGGATCTTTATTCACGGCACTATGTCTTTGTCGTTGTAAGCCTCATACAGTTCGTTATTCCATCATCTAGGATACCCGCTGTCACCAAAGTATGATACAAAGTTCCAAAATTCTTCCGCAGAATCTTTCTCTCAAATACTCCAAGGGACGTCTCATCGAATATTGTCATCATCCAAGCTTCTGCGTCATCATACTTCGAACACGATCGAAATATAATAAATGCTGGTTGGTTTATTTTCAATGAAGCCATCCATCGTGACTTAAATGTAGACACAAATGTAGCTCCAAACATATTCAGATACTATCAGGTCGACAAAAAAAATATCATCCTGCATTGGTAAAAGAACATAACACTGTGCGACAGTGAAAATATACTTTTATAGAGACCTAGTACAACTTGTAGGTATAGTAAAACTAAGAAACATGGTATAGGAGAAATTTCCAATACACCCCCAAAATCTCATTTTATGGCCATAAAACCGTTTTTCAGTAGGTTGATGTGAACAATCACTCCTAACTTCGCCAATTTCCATCCGATTTCGAATTCGTTTTTTTAGTTCGAAAGAACAAAAACAAGCCTTTTTGACAGTGTGTTGACATTTTTTCTGAAATGACAACTGACGAGACTGTAGACGGAAGTATTTGGATTTTTTTTATTTTTTCTCTATTTTTTCAACTTTGACATAATTTTTACAATATTATCCGATATTGAGGATTTTTTTAGTACACTGCTGTTATAGTAAATTTAATTTTACGTCGAATGAGCTATATTTGACTGTAATTGAATTAAAATTAATAGAGTTGTGTGGGTTTTAAGATTTTTTCTTTTTTTTTACTACGAGATTTGGTATGCGTTTCGAAGCATGAAAATGATAGCAAGTGTCATTATAAACACATAATATTTATTGGAGTATTGTGCAGTGCAGCACTGTACGGTACGGTACGGTGCAGTACACAACGGAACTGGTTCCAAACTTAAAAATGCATTGGAAACGGCCCTTTGGGGTTTAGTATGGGACGGTACATTTGTCATTCTCTTCATCAGTTTTGAATACTTCTCTGTAAGAAATTCAATCATCATCATTCATCTTAAGTCGTCATCAACTAAATTCCATTGTTTAAATCGAGAAGCGAGCGTTTCAGATTGTCTTCCCGATAGAAGTATGTAAATCACGAGAAAGATCCTGAAAATCTGAATTTTATACAATGTGTCGTTCTGAAGACTTAGAACCAGACGGAAAGTGCTCTTCATCATCAGGTTTATTGTTATCAGTTTGATCATCATCAGCAATGAGTTGAACTTTCTTCAGTTCATGACTTGCAGTTGAGTCAATCATATCGTCCAAGACTACGGGGTTCTTAACAGTTGCAACATCAGCATACTTTATGTGCTTTCGAGTTTTATAATGATGACCGTTTACGTCCGTTTTACAAAAATAACAATCATCTGGTTTATGATAAGGCTGATGATGCCACATCATCGGAGAATATTGAGAAATTCGACTTTTCTGGCAACGTTTTGATTTATATCTCTTGAATTTCAATGAAACAAACAATAAAACTTTGACGTTTTAATAAGGTTAAATTATAATAACAAACTTCTTTTGTTAATCAATGTACAGAGTGAACTTTGGTACACTTGGGAGCTTTATCATATTTCTATTGAAAAAAAAGTGCTATAATATGTCAGATATTTTCGTAAGTTCTAACCAGTTCTGTTGTATGCAGTACAGTGTACTTTTATGTATACATATACACTCCAATAAATATTACGTATCTATAATAACGCATCAAATCACGTCCTTATTCCCATTTAGCGTAAGTTATACCTACATACCGAATTAGTAAAAAAAAAAAAAATCTTATAACTCACACAACTCTTTTAATTTTAATTCAATTACAGTCAAATGTAGCTCATTCGACGCAAAATTAAATTTACTATAACAGCAGTGTACTAATTATGTCAAAGTTGAAAAAATAGAGAAAAAATAAAAAAATTCCAAATACTTCCGTCTACAGTCTCGTCAGTTGTCATTTCAGAAAAAATGTCAACACACTGTCAAAAAGGCTTGTTTTTGTTCTTTCGAACTAAAAAAACAAATTCGAAATCGGATGGAAATTGGCGAAGTTAGGAGTGATTCTTCACATCAACCTACTGAAAAACGGTTTTATGGCCATAAAATGAGATTTTGGGGGTGTATTGGAAATTTCTCCTATACCATGTTTCTTAGTTTTACTATACCTACAAGTTGTACTAGGTCTCCATAAAAGTATATTTAATTTTTTTTTTTTGTCACACCGTGTAATTAATAATTAAAAGATTGTAATAAACAAAGGATATAAAGTAAAATTAAAATAAAACATAAAAATAAAAAAATCTCTATATTCTGCCTGGTACCAAACAGCTGGTCTTGGGAATCGATGCTACGTTATGTTCAATTGTTCAACCACCTGCTGAGTATAATAAGTTACATTATTCTTCTAATATTTACCTTTCTGTATAGCATAGAAAATATAGTTTATAAAATCATTCGCAGAATAGTTTCCAACCAAACATTTTTTTAAAGATATGAAGTAGAAAACACTAATGGAAAAATCGTAAATTGAAATTTTGTGGGGATACTAATGGGCTACTGTCTTACTCCATCGTACGCGACTAAACTGAATCTAGTGCAGAACGATAAATGCACAATATGGGACGAAGTCAACGCGAGAGGACCTCTGGAACAACTACTCTGCCACCCTCTGCACTTAACCAAATACGAATAAACTGCTTAGAAAGCATACCAAACATATGTCCGGCATGTGAACGTACCCCGCATGACACTAACCACCTTTTCACATGCCCTTTATGGTAAAACCTACTCATCTAGCACCCCTCTCCCTCTGGACCCAACCCGTTGAAGCAGCATGTTTCCTTGGCCTACTTTTAGATGAGTCAGACGAAGACGGCCGGTGATATACCATACATTGATTGGGCTTCTATTACTGTTAAAACAACAGCAACAACAACAAAAAAGCGTAGCAAATCAAAAAAATAGCAGCTTACTTAAGTCACCTAAACTGTGTATTAAAGACAAAATATAAAGTTCTTCAACTCTATGATATCTCTATGGATTAATTTACGTTCTGTTTGCAATCTAGAGGATCAACCAAGTCCAACCTAATCTAACTAAAAACAGAAAGAAAGTGATTTATTGACCTAATTAATATTTCACATTTAAAAAAAATGGGCCAGAAGTAAAAATAAATATTGTTTTTTAATAATTTAAAAAAACGAATAACGAAAACGGTTATGCCTTGAATTTAATGTTGTATAACCAAGTTAATTAATTAGGAATTATCCAAATAATAATATTCCTTACCATCTGTTTTTTATTTGTCAATTAACTGACATCAATTTCGCATATTTCTGTTGCGGCGAATATCACACGACAGCATTGCTCTGTTGTAATGAATTCGCTTAGTGGTTTGGACTTGTATATACAGTCTGTGTCAGAAGAAAAGAACCGATTTTTTTCTTGCAACTTCAAGATATAATTCGTTCTGCTTTTTGCTGTCTAATAGTCCCACTCAAGGGCTAAGACGCCAGTGCTAACTAAGGTTAGTGTCGTTCGAAACTTTCCCGTAAACGCAACCAAACAAAACTGCGTGAGAAGTACGCGAAGCGTTTCGAGGCGGTATTTTTATGCACGCATTCGAAAGGACAGAAAAGTTTGTTGTGATTTGAAATCTGCAGTATAAAGTGTACTGAAATGATGATGACTTTTCCGAGCGCGGCTTGAAGCGAGCAGGATAAAGTGACCGTCCAACTTTTTAAGGGGTACCCTTCTTTGTAACTACGCCAAGCACAATCAGTTCTTGCTAAAAATGGAATAGATGTAAATATCAACACCATCGAACGTCGACTGAAAGAGGCGAACATATCCTACCGTCCCACATCATCAAAACCACTGCTCTCAGAAAAATACCTTGAGAAATAAGAAAATGGCGTCACAGTATTCGACTGGCCTTCCCAATCCCCTGACGCCAACCCCATTGAATTTGTGTAGGGAACTATGAAAACGCATCTTGCCGGAAGACCAGTCCATGATTTAAAGCAACTCGTGCGTGAAGTTCCCAAATCTAGTCCTGTTTGTCGATGAGCTACGCAGAAAAGCTGGTTCAAAGCATGAAGAAGATGCCAGGCTATACTCAACAACGATGAAGACTACACGGCTTATTGAGTAATTGCGATTCGTACAGCTCTTTGTGAGCTTTGGCCTGCTGCACGTGGGACATACTTTGTACATACTTTCATGTAAAATAATTTTAAATATGGGGAATTCTTCGCCAACCGGACACCCCCATCTGCCCAGAACAGTTTTTATAAAAAAAAATTTTCCCTATGCCGAAATAAAAGCTTATGTCATGTACTTTAATTTGTCATGTGGCACTTTTTAAATATTCAAGATGGACCTACTTTTCTAAAGGGATTAATGCATCGATCTCTTCTCGATTTTCCCGAAATTTTTTAGGCAAGAATAGTTCTGAAAAGATTTATTTTTAATAGTTTATTCGTTTAGACTTTTCTATAATTTGTTCAAATTATTTCTGTACCGTTTGACATATGAAATACATCAAGAACTAGTGCTGTTAATGAAACAGTCGAACGTTGCACCAGAATCTCTCTCTCTACTTTTCTTAACAAACTATGTACTTCATTTTTTTTGGTGTTTTCCAACATATTTGTCAATATTCGTCGTCCATCTTGAATATTTAAAAAGTGCCACATGACAAATTAAAGTACATGACATAAGCTTTTATTTCGGCATAGGGAAAAATTTTTTTTATAAAAACTGTTCTGGGCAGATGGGGGTGTCCGGTTGGCGAAGAATGCCCCATATATATCTTTTATACTTCATGAATTATTGCAGTTCCTTTTTTCTGGCACACACTGATCTTGTATTTTAACTATAATAAAAGTTTTAAATTTGGTCCGGCATTGGTTAAGATAATACATTCATGCTCTGTTGCTTCAGTGAAGTGATCTTCAATTTCAAAACTGCGTTCGAAAAGCTTTGACGCACATATTCAGACCTAATAGAAGGTCAATTAGGCAGAATAATGCTATGGGGCACGAAATACCTTTGAGTTGAAGTGCAAACCTCCAATTATTAAATTAGGCAGAATATTAGTGAATTCTGAAGCATCACTTTTTCTGCAGGGCAGGCGAAGCATTAACATCGCCTGTTTGAAATATATTCGTTTATCTTGATTCTCAATTAAAAAAATACTGGTTTTTGAGTGGGCTTTTTAGTTGAACTAAAATTTGTTACCCTTTTCTGCTGAAACTTCTATCTTTTCCTACAGGGATTATTTTCCGTCATACAATTCTCATGCACACATATATACAGATACTTAAGTTTGTTTGTATTGAATATGGCGTCATCATTATCTGCGACCGAAAACGATTTACGATAATGCGCACTTTTTTGCTAGGTCGTTTAAACAACTGCCAAAGCAACAACACTCATACACATGAAAATATCAATAGAAATATGCTCACTATTGTAAATGAGAGCAACAACAAAGCACGAAAACAAGTGGGAACAATGTTGCCCCAATAGCTGCGATCACAGCAATAAAAGACGCTGTGCAACAATGCAAAAGTTTTCACGAAGAAGAAAAAAAAATTAAAAAATAAAATAAAAAATTACAAAGAAAATATTTTGTAACAATAACAAAACAAATACAAAACAATGTAACTCGAAATATTCGAAATGTAAATTTTTGCTGCTGAAAAAATATGCTGCGTGCTACAAGCGTATTGTATATCAGCAACAGCAACAGCAACAGCAATAACAACAAAAATAATAATAATAATAATAGCAAGAAAGTAGAAAATATTGGTGCAATTTTGTGAGCGTTGAAGAAAAGTGAGATGTTGAAGCTACACGGCCACCAGCGCGGCCACCATTTCACTCCGCATTTCTTAACTCAGCTGAAAAGCACGAACCGAATGACATTATCCTTTATAACTTATCCTTTTTTTGCTTCGTTTTACTCATTTTCTTATTTTTTTCTCTCACACGGCAAGATGGCTTTCGCTTTCATCAGCTAAGGCCAAACTTTTCGCACTTCAAGTGGCAGCGAAGAAAAAGTATTATAAAGAGCAAAAAAACGAAAGAAAAAAAGCAGGGAATAACAATGTCTGCAAAGTAAAGTAGTTGAGGAAAATTTTTGTGAATCGTAGTTAGGGTAACCAGGAAACGAGGCAAGTGGCAGACAATCAAATATACAAGCACATACAGAATAGTCAGCGAGTTGGTAGACGTGGGTGCGGGTGCGGGTGCGAGGTAGCATCTTACATAGATCGGCGGTCTGGTATCTGCTGCTTTTGCTACGCTTGCCTACCCACATCGCCCTGTTGCTCTGCGAGTGCACTACTCGGAAATTTTTTAAAGAAATCAGTGAGAAAACTTTTACATTTCCCCGTGGTACGGTGAAGGGATTAGTTGTACTTTCTTGAGTCATTACTTTTTTGGGTGTGCGAAATAGGAATTTTTCGTGCACGTCTGTTGTGGAATTGACTAATTTTCACAACAATGTTGCAATATTTGTAATTCGTCAAGTTGCTTATAAACTTTACAATGTCTCAGAAGCATGCGAAATTGAGCAAACGGCTTTTAAATTTTTGGTATTTTATTGAAAAAAACGGATTTGCTAAAAACAGGATTTGGATTAAAAGATACTTACAAAAAATATAAATTTGAACTCGATTTTGACCTAAATCACACAATTTTACAAAAATTTTTTCAGATATAAAGGGTGGTTAAGTTTTAAGGGTCGGTGTTGATTGTGAATGTGAATCGTCGGTTGACTGTTAAAGACCTTACTGATATGATCGGAATATCAGAAGGATCTGTGAAAACCATTTTGAAAGACCATTTGGGCCTACGAAAAGTCAAATCTCGTTTGGTACCGAAAACTCTCAATTTCTTGGAAAAAAGTCGTCGCGTTGGTGTGTGTGAAACAATGCTTTCAGACTATCAGGACAAGCTCAAATGCATCAAACTTGAATTTATGCTTACGATCCTGAAACAACCGACCAATCAAGCGAATATCGTGCTAAAGGCGAGGCCAGACTGAAAAGAGCACGTCAAAGTCGTCCAAAAATAAAGGTCATGATGACAGTTTTTTTCGATTTTCGTGGTGTGGTGCACTATGAATTCCTTCCACCTGGCCAAACTGTTAATAAGGAATATTATTTGATCGTTATGCGTCGTTTACGTGAAGCAATTCGTCTAAAAAGACCAGAATTATGGGCCAACAACTCTTGGTTTTTGCATCACGATAATGCACCGTCTCACACTGCACTCGTTCTTCGTGACCATTTCGCCAAAAATTCCACACATGTCGTTCCGCAACAACCGTATTCGCCTGATTTGGCTCCGTGTGACTTCTGGCTATTCCCAAAACTCAAGAGACCACTCCGGGGAACGCGTTTCGAGTCGATTGAGGAGATAAAAGCTGAATCGAAGAAGGTGCTGATGGCTCTACCAGAAATGGACTATTTGGCATGTTTCGGGGATTGAAAAATCTTTGGCATAAGTGTATTTCATCAAGAGGGAATTATTTTGAAGGGGATGAAATTGATTTACAAGAATAAATAAAGATTTTTCATTTTACAACCAAATTCACCTTACTTTTTGCCCACAGTAGTAAGATACCAAGCATTTTTGAAGTCGTATATAGGAAATTAGCATTGAATGGACGAACGAAATATAGCCCACGCCAATTGCCGACGAACTTCTCCACTTTTCCTTTTGATTCAATATAAAAATTAACTGAAGGTATCGCTGCTGATATCGAGAGTACCAGAAGGATTCAGAACTATGTAAAATAAATAACTTAAAGATACGAAAAAAAAAAAAAATATTAAACAATCTATATACTTAATGTATCGGAAAACTGCATGCAAACTTCCACACCGAAAAAATTTTGAATGTAATATATAGAAAATAGAAAATTTGAACAAAAAAAATTCTTTAAAAAGCTATCGAACTATATCGAAAAAACCCACCCCAATTTCGATGCAGAATGTAATTACGCATTTCGCGCTGCGCCAATAAAAACAGTTATGCGATTTTCCGTAACTTTCCAGGAGCGCAAAAACTGATGATTTTCTGAGTGTTGCTAGTATTTTTCAGCTGTGTTTAATCACTTCTACGTCAAAAGAGATATAAAAGAGGGAAATGCAGGAATGCGGACAATAGATAGTGTTAATAAAATATTCAATACAAAAAATTACAAAAAATATCGTCACATAAATGCGTGCTGACATAGTTGGCGCAGCGACGACAAAAAATTGCAAAATAAACCTTTACAAAAATCCTCCCAATGTATGTAATAAAAACGATGTGTTTGAAAAACCCAGAATATACTAGTATATAATTTGAAATATATTTGTACATATTTACATCTAAAATGCCCATTGGCACGGCAAGAATTTCTCCGCATATCTCCATTCCTAAACTAGTCATATTTTCGTCTTTGCGCTTCCAGCTTCAACGCAGATCAACGTAACAATCGCTGTGCCAGGTGCTGCGAGAGTGGTTACGCTTCCAGCATTATGTAGTAAAATATGTATGTACAGGGCTGGCCATATAGCGTCTGTTTTTTGAACCACCTATTCTTTTGAGAATGGTAACACAAATGACACACCAAATGTGTTCATAATTTACTTGAAGGTTTGACATTTACGAAATGGGACGCTATACGCTTGAGCAAAATTGGGAAATATTGAAAAATGATTTCCAAAGTGCACACATACTGCCAAAGTTACACTCGAACTTTTGGCCTCCATTTTTGAAAACCAAATAATCAGCCGAAATTCCAATATCAATTGGCCCCCTCGGAGCTGCGATTTAAGCCCGTTGGACTATTTTTTGTGGGGGGCCGTTAAGGACTAATAAAAATTGGGTTGCTCGAATGGCCTACTGTAAAGCCAGTCGAGGCAGTCATTTGAACGATATTATTTTTTATTCATAAATGACAATGTTCAATCTTAAAAATAAAAAAAAAGTTTAAAAAAATATTGATTAGTTTTGTTTTTTATAACCGATTCAAAAAGCAAATTTTACATGGCCCACCATGTATATACACCTAATTCTGTTTTTACACGGTAGATTGGTTCCAGAAAAACCTGTGTAAAAAAAGCCGTATAAAAAAGGCATTGATCGTGTGCAAAAATAGGTGATTAGTTCATAATCTCTAAAACCTAATAAAATTAGTGAAGAACAAGGATTTTTTAGGAACAAGTATGCATGTTTATTTAATTAAATCACATATACAATGCTTATTTTTACAAGCATTGTTTATTACTGATAAGAGAGATATGAACTCTAATCATAAAAAAAATCATGTGCAGGATCATATACGTGGTAGAAGTGAAACTTCTGTGTGTGAATAAGAGAGAGACAGAGAGAGAGAAAGAGCGAGAGAGGAAGAGAAGGAGACAGGGATAATTTCAAAAGAAATACAACAGTATAAAATTTGTGTAACCAAAATTCGATTTTATTAACTATATATGCATTATGATATCATCTGTTGGTGGTTCAATTGGTAATATTGATATATGTAATTGGTTTGTGATAGCTGAAATATGAAATATATGTGCGTGATTCAATATTTTCTAGATAACGTGTGAAAATTGCATCTAGTGTAGGTCCGGATTTTGTTGTTGATTCTTTAGGGTTATTGTTTATCTGCAAACCAAATGTTCCTTGAAGAAATTGAATCAACGGCAAAAAATCATTGGATCCGAAATTTACGTTGAAATCTCCCCCGAGAATCAATGGAATTTTGTCTTCGCCTCTTCCAAGTGCATTTGCACCTGCGTGGCTGTAAACCAGTAGTGAGCGGTGAATGAAATATATTATGTCATCAAGATTTTGGTTCGGTGAGATATATATAGATGGCAATAGTTTTTCCATTCAGCGTTTGACATTCCGCAATGCAAACATCGCCAACTGGTGTGACTGTTGATGAATATGACTGAGACTGCCTTGCAGTCATTTCCATGTTTGGTGTGACCATATTTACGCTATCATCTTGATTGTGGTAGATTGCCACACCGCCAGCTCTAACATTTAGTCGCTTATATTTGATGACTCAATTGAAATTTGGTATACTAATATCCTCGTTATCGTTTAACCAAGCTTCGGACAAAAGTAAATACTATACTCGATTTGCGGATGACAGAGTCTGTTAAATCTGCGGAATGTGCTCGCAGGCTCTGACAATTAAGAGTATATACAGATAGCCCTCTTCTCTGAGACATGAAATCGATTATTTGTTTATCCACATTTTCCAGTCTATTTAACGATAGTCTCCGGAATTCATCTTGTAAATGAGACATACTGACTGATGCTCGTTGACCATGCTAGAATCTAAAATCATTTCCGTTCGTTATAATCCACAAGCCCTCAATACAAGTAACTCGTGATAAAACAACGTAAACTAATGATTTCGAATGTTTTTTTACCATATTCGTAAGCAACTTCAGAATACGTGCTTCCCTGAGACTTGTGAATGGTCGTCGCACAAGCACAAACTAATGGTAAATGTGATCGTTTAGTCTTAATCGTTTTGTTGTTGTTAAGCGGGATTGTTGATGTGCGTCGTCCGATTGGTACCGCTGTTTTACTGATATTATGCGCTGCAACATGACCAGCAAGCCTATGTCTTAGGTATAGAAAATGTATAGCTCTCTTTCTCCTTCTCTCTACGTTGTATCTTTTTTTCTCTCTCGCGTAACGAAATCTCTAAACGTTAAATTTTTTCCAATTCACTCTCCATTCTCGCTCAAATATCAGACCGCCGCTGAAGAAGTTTCACTTCAAAAATTGTATAAATTGAAAAAAAAAGTAAAGAGCCAGTATGAAGTGCCTTTATAATTTGTAATATCGGAGGGTATACAGAAGTAATTTTAGAGCTAAATCCATCCATTGCATTTGCATGACACCTGAAGTGTACTGAGTGAAATTGTCAAAACCAGTCATTTACTTGGCCAGCTCTTTCAATAGAAACCCCCAAAAGGTAGGTAAAATACCCGTACGAATCTAATAAAAGCACCCAAAGCTAGTGATTTTTTGCTCCCTCTTTTGATAACTTGCAAAAATGTAACAAACTAATTTCAGTCTGCATAAAGTTTTGGCGCAAATCACTTGTGAGAGCGACTTTTACCTAGCTGAATAACAGTTAGGCAGAACTTGCCACAGCCACAGAAAGAGAAAATAGACCCAGTTTGTCGGATTGTGCGCTCCAAATGAAAATGGCAACTTGTCAAAACGATGCAATATATTTATCTAACCATGGCCGGGTATGAATGCATGTAAGTATTTCAAATGTATGCATAATTTGCATATATGAATGTATGTATGTGCGTGCGTGTGCATGTGGATGTGTTGTTACAGGCACTAATTGTTACACCGATACCCACAGCATGGGCTGACAATTTTTGAAACATTTTTCATATAGAAGTTTTGCATGAGTAATTTGTGAATTTATTTGCAAGTGTGCACACTCACACACGCAAACATATATATACGTATTATAAATTTTAATAGCCTTGTATCTATGTGCATGCAATTACATTATACATTTACATAAATTTTGGCTGATAAATCTACTAACTATCGTTTTGTGTGTGTGTGTGTGTGGCTTTGTAACGCAATTCGTTAAAATTTCTAGGGCAATGTTCAAATTTGTGTTTCGCAGATATTTGCGCAAACACTGGCACATAAATAGATATACCCACATATATGCAATTCAGAGTATGCCAGTGCATAAGACAGTATCTGTTCAACGACTTAGGGAATTTTGAAATTTATAGCTTTAGGTAGATTAGATTAGATTCTTTATGAGGTTTGCACTTCGACCTCATCCAGATCGAGTTCTCTTATTAATCTCAGGATGGAGCTGGGTTGGACTGAGTGTAGGTGCCTTTCGTTTGGCTGCTTTGGCTCGGAGAAGGCACTTTGAGTAGAATTTTGAGAAGGCCAGAATAGGGGCACTGATGTCTTTATTGTGAGTCCTATTGCACGAAGGCTATTACAACTCAATCTATTGGAGCAAGCTGACATTTTTGAGATGTATTTTAATGAACTCTTATAGAGCAGGGTTAGGCATTTTTCACTACTTCCAAATTGCACTACTACGAATTTTTATTCTTTTTTTAAATAAGTGTTTCATTATTACAAAATCTTCAGTGTTTCGGTGTTTTAACAATCCACTTATTGCATTAATTATTTAGTGCATTATGCCCAACTCTGTTACAGAGTAAACCGTGAAGAAAAAAATAGATATATAATTGGCGCGTACACCCTTTTTGGGTGTTTGGCCGAGCTCCTTCTCCTACTTGTGGCGTCCGTCTTGATGTTGTTCCACAAATGGAGGGACCTACAGTTTCAAGCCGACTCGACAGACATTTTTTTATGAGGAACTTTTTTCATGGCAGAAATACACTCGGAGCTTTGCCATAGTCTGTCGAGGGGCGATCGCTCTTAGAAAAAATTTTTTTTTTTTCATTTTGGTGTTTCACCGAGATTTGAACCTACGTTTTCTCTCAATTCTAAATGGTGGTTCCGCACCTACCTATTCGGTTACGGCGGCCGCATGAAGAATACCTTACCTTAATTTTCAAACTAAGCCAACGAATGTTGCATATGAAGAAAACATAGGAAAGGACGTTCCGCGCCTTGCCTTGTTTTTCAACAATAATTATAAAAGTATTTTTGAAAATCCTTTTAATAATCTTTTAATAATTGTGAAACAATTTTATATAAAAAAAGCCTAGAGAGAGAGAGAGAGAGAGTGTTAACCGATAAAGAATCGGCGATGCAGAGATGCTGAAATTAAAAAACCAAAAAAACACAAAAACAAGTCCTGAATTATTATATTTAACTATTGGTACTGGAACAGGTAGATAAGTTAGGTTAGCCAGTTTGCTTGTCTAAGACAAGATTTGATTTACATCTCCTAATTAAGTTTCTTAAACCACTTAGATCCTTTTAAGGGCATTCATACCGACTCAATTTCTTCTTCATTTCCACAACTCCTGCACTCTGAGCTCCGCCCGTTCTTCTGGCCAGGGTGCCACTAATGCAATGGCCCGTTATAACCCGTCCTGTGAGCACGCTGATAGTTGATCTGTTGAACCAAAGTAGACATTTGGTCGTTTTAAGATTCAAATTTGGGCAGAGAGCTTTGAGGACCCAGCAGTAAGTAGTCAGACCTTCTGCGGCCATCAACGCCATGGTTAGCAAATGGGTTACTATAACTCTCAAGCGAGCTTGGCAGGCGGAGGAGGCTGAAGATGGACTAAACTGATGTTACCTGTCATGTCCGATCGACTGTCGCAAGCCCTTCTGTCATTAAGCAGAAGGGAGTGCAGACAGCTGGTTGGACTGATGACGGGCCATTTTCTGTGGGCGAAGCACATAGGAAGGGTGGGCATCTCAGACAGTGCACTTAGCCCAGCATGTGGAGAGGAGGATAAGACGGCGGGCCACTTCCTGTGCATCTACCCCGCCTTTACTCAAATGAGGTTTGAGGTCTTTGGCACTGATTTGTTAAGAAGCGACCATCTTGGCTCCTTGGCACCACAAGATTTACCTAGAGAGATCAGAGATCGGGAATATTTAAAGAAAATTAAATGGGAATCCAAGTGTAGTACAATGGATTAAATTTATGTCTGAGTGCTGCACTTGCTAGTTGTCCCCACAAAAAAACAAAAAAATTGTCAGAGAAGACCTTCTATTGGGGTCCGCGATTACGCTCCAGTCAATCGCAGTGTACAGCTCGTTTAGAGGAATGCTTATGTCCTCTGCCACTCGCTGAAGCTCAAGCTCAGAGCCTTTCTTTAACCACTCATCCGCTCTTTCATTTCCCCCAACTCCAGGATCATTACAAAATGGAATAAGTATTTGTTCACTCTGCTTTGGCATCATCAGTGGCTTAATCGACTGCCCATTTATTTTTACATTCGACAAAAAAACGAAAAAGTAATAATTTATTCGTTCTGGAGCGGAACAGTTATGCGTCTTATACTCCGACACATAGGACATTAACTTCGCTAGCATAGGCTGGCGGTCCCAAGGACGGATAAAGAAGGAGCGTTTCAGGCAACGCAGAAACCTTATCCTTAGTAAAATTAAACCTAGTATCATTAGGCCAGCTAAACATAAAAACTGAGAGCTGGTTCTCCAGGTTGAAGGTTGTACTTAAGTACTTATCTTGGAACCTACACAAAGCCTCGGGTGAAAGAAACATGAAGAAGACGGACTCAGAGCAGCCAGATGAAAGAATATCTCGCAAAGTTTGGGATGTACGCATGTATGGTGAAAAACGAAAAGTGCATAGGAGTGACCAATGACCGTAGTATGTCTATGGACTGAGATGTGTGGAGAGAAATTGTGGAAAAAGCTAAGGCTCATACCGAGCTATAGTGGTGGCATGATGTCGATGATGCCATGGGATATCGAAAGAATTTAATAAAATTTCAGATTCCTGAACTTTCGATTTTTTACCTTCTCTTTTCAAATTGTCACTGAATGTATTATATAAATGAGATTGAATAAGGAAAGTTAAATTCTTTTGCTGTAGTCTATAAGAAATCATTGAGTTTCACTAAAAGTAAATAAAAGTGTCAAAAAGTCGAAGCCTTCAAATACAAACTTGAGTAGTAGAGCAGGTCCGCTTAACTTCAAACGACAGACTGCAAATAGAAGTTATTACGCACATCTCAAATTCGTAAAAACAAACTCTCGTCATGGACGTGTGAGCCACATATCTAGAGAACCCTCATAAAGTCAATAGCAACGCACGGATGTGAAACATGGGTTCTGACTACTAGTATAAGGAACTATCCCATAGGTTTGGATCGTACAATTTTGAAAATAATGTTTGGTTCTGAGCGACACCCTGACAGGTCTTTAAAAAAAAGGAGTTCGAATAACTGATAATAGACAAAACATAGTGCGGAACGTCTTCGATGGTACGGACACGTACTTCCAATCGATGACAACAGGATTGCAATCTTGGACAGTAGAAAGCGCAGACGGCTGCCAAGAAGGTGGTTAGATGATACGGAAGTCTAATTCTTGTGGTTTCTGCGACAAATACCAGAGGACTGCAATGCACCTTCTCCTTGAATGTGACGCTATAGCGCGGAGCAGATTGAGACGTCTTAGGCAATTGCAAACAGAAGAAAGGCACATACGCTCAGTCCAACCCAGCTCCATCCTAAGTTTAATAAGGGAACTGGGTCTGGATGAGGTATTGCTATGACTGCAGGGCACAAAAGCCCATGAGGTTAAAGTGCAATCCTCGAAGTAAGCTAATCGAATCTAATGTGGAAGACGACCTTCGTAGAAGCTAAGCAATGAACTCTGACGTATGGAGCGCAATAGTTAAGGAGGCATTGGCTCGTTTCGAGTTGTAAGTTTCTCTAAACGCTAGCGAATATAAAATTTGAGAATGGCTCTGTGCATATAAAAATATCCATAACTCTGTTGACAGGAGAACTGAATTGTAAACAAAATTAAGTTATATAAGTTAATTCTATTGCAGTCGAAATTAGTGATATTTCTGAAACCTAACAGATTAAGCGAAAATAATTTCGTTACAGAAATAAGCAGCATGCATTTGTAATAATTTCCTACCGCTCTTATTTCCTTGAACGAATACTGTAAAACGCTGCGAGTGTAACCCAATCGCCCACACAGCCACCATTAAACGTACCAGATAGTGTGAATGTGCAGAATATTTGCTTTCCATGCATGCACACAAAGTTTGAATGTATGTGTATGTGTGCAGTTTATATAGTTTATGTACGAGTATATGTTTGCACGCCCATTTGAATGCGAAATCGGTGGAATTGTTATTTGAGGTAAAATTAAATCTAACAGCTGTGAAATTTACATTTTGCTGACAAAAAAATAGAAAAAAAAACAAATTTAGGCAAATATGAATTTTTAATATTCAAAACGAACACTTGTCACTGGAAGCGCGTTCCCTAAATTTTGAAATTGCTCACAGCCACTCGCTACCCTCCAAGAAAAACAAGATATTTTGGCAATGCATGTGTTTTTTGGTTAATTAACTATGGATGTTGGCAAATTGGCAAATTGAAAAGTGCGACATGCGGATAGAAAGTATTAAAAATTTAGATGAATGCAGTTTACATAGTCGTAAGTGCATGAATACGTACATATTTATATAACCTAGATTCATGGCATATTGAAAAAATAACAAAAATTGCGGTAGAAGTTTATTTAAGTAAAAGAGTTTATAAAATATTGAACTAATATAAGAGTCTTGGTTGGCAAAAATCCTCATAGCAAACCCTCCCCGTGGGTGCCGACCGGTCAATGTACATTACACTTCCACTGGTGGGCCAAGTTGTGATCTGAGCCTGTCAGGAGATGCGGTGTGTCCAGCAAGCACGAAAGAAAGCTCGTACAAGGTAAGATCGTGCAAATACGTCCACGACTCGTTTATACACGGTCATTCTACAGGGTTGCCCATATTCGACGGACCCTTCTAGCAACCCTGTATCTTTTGACAGAGACGTCAGATCGCTTAATGACATGCCGTGGTGGAAGCGTCAGTCCAAGCAGATTTTTACCATGAAACAGTACACGCCACGCGAGCGCTCCCAAATTGTTGAAATTTACATTCAACAAAAGAAGTCAATTGAGAAAAGAAGAAGCAAAGAAGAAAATTGTGATGAAAATTATTCGTCGAAAGCGTATGAGGCAGTTCTGGTTTCAAAAAGACGGCGCTCCACCACACACAGCTCGCACCATAATCTATTTTTTGAAGAAATTGTTTCCCCGTCGTTTGATGTCGAAAAATGGCGATTTTGACTGGCCATCGCGTGTGCCCGATTTAACGCCACCTGACTTCTTCTTGTGGGGATATTCAAAATCAAAGGTTTATATTTAGAAGCCAAAGACCATAGAAGAGCTCAAGAACTACATCCGTGAGGAAATAGCCGCTATTCCAGCCGAAATGTTAGCTAAAACTATGGAAAATGCTGCAAAACGGGCACAACACGCCGTACAGGCTCAAGGCGGCCATTTGAGAGATATCATATTCGAAAAGTGATGCCAGCAAATCTAATTGAACCAAATAAAATGTTTATTATCATTAACATCAAAAAAATTATGTTTTTCTTTGATTTAAAAAAAACACACATGGGTCCGTCGAATATGGGCAATCCAGTATATGAGTCTTTCTCGAGTCATAGCTTTGGGGTGCCTGGCAGAAGGCATAAAATGTAGCGGTTGGATTACCAAAATAAAAATCATGATGGGGTTCGATAAAGGCAACGGACGGCCTGGAATATCAGCCCAAATGTCAGTGGAAGTTGCTACAACCGGTGGGCGTGGTGAATGTATAAGCCGCGTCGCCAGCGACTGCCCTCTGTTGGGATTGGAGCAGGTTTCAGCAGTTGTAATACTACTGCCAGTTGTGATGCCAGATTCCCTGTAGACCTGGGTCGTAATTCCAACAACAGCACAAGCATGCTGCAACGTAGTGATGCCATAGTTCCAGTAGACTCGGATAACGATAGGAGGAGTCTCTTCTGCATTCGCCTCGCGAAGCTGCCAAAGCCAGCTTCATAATAGGGAAGAGGCCTAGAGCTATGCCTAACAAGGAGGATGGATCTTTCTAAGGAGGAGAAGGATATGTTGGTCTGGGTAAAAGACAAGGTTGAGGAAGGTCGTACGTACTTCAGCGATAAAAAGTGGTGCGAAGTCTGGGATTCGAATTTTACAAGTTTGTCAGGTGGAACTCACTGGAGAGCATGACATCGGTTAAAAACCTAAACAGAGTTCAAAGGTCTGCACCCATTGGAATCAGTAGAGTGATTCGAACTAACCCTAGTCTAACTGGGTTCTATTATGGTGCACTCGAAATTGGTCAAGGAATGCCTCGTCTCACTTTCGATTGCATCAGAATTCTTCGACAACGTCCTGGCCATAGTGGCATTGCGGGAAACTGCGAAGCCGACGAGCTTATATTCTGTGGATGACAAAATCTGAGCTCTGAAATTTTGTGGGCATCCTCACAGGACACTATTCGCGGGGTATGCAAGCCGTGAGACTCGGCCTAACTTTGAGGCCTCTTTGCATCAGTTATATAGAGGATGAGGTGGAATCATCTCAGCACCTGCTGCTTAGCTATCTATTCTATTTAGAAAACTGTAGAAAATCGAAACCTCGTGCGGAGGTAGATTTACTCGACGTAAATTTTACAAATATCAAGTAATGGCAATAAAATTTTGGAGGAAATATTAGTCACAAATGTGACAACCTAAGGAAAAAAACTGAAGTCAAATCAGTGGACTGACAGCGTCATCTGGCGGTTGTTCCGGTAACTTTTTGATCAAGGTGGTACTTTTAACTGTAGCACCGCTTTTTTTAAATTTCAGTGAAATGAACAACACACATTTGGTCTGCTTTAACTCACTAAAAGCAAGAGGTATTTCTTGTCCGAATAAAAATGAGCAAAGTTTTAAGTGACTCTTTACTCCTACACAAAAATAGTTTTCCGCCCATAAAGCGAAATTTCGGCGTGCGCTATGGAAATATCTCCCGTTGCATCATAATTTGCTTGACTTAAAACTTGTGTCAAGTCTCCATAGACGTGCCGTGTCACTTTCACACAATGCATATATTCTCGTATATTTTCGCTATAATCCACAAGTTTCAGGAAATTCTTCTAAACGCGCTCTAATGACCAAACTAACATCAAATTCCTTGAAAAGTCTCAAATAAATTAGATAAAGTAGTTGATATATGTATGTACGTATGGGTGCATGTGTGTATATGCAAGCTCGTTAAAGTTGGCACTTAACAAATTTAACCAATACTAGTGAATTGGCGTAGCTGGTGATAAATCCAAAAGAAAAAAATCAGATAAAATGAAAATACAAGAAAAGTTTAGCAAAAAAAGGAGGTTTCTAACGAAAGTTACGTACATACTTTGCTACGAGTGCTTTAGTTATCCACCTATTTACCTATACGCCAGCAAGTTTTTCACTTGTCCACGTACGTGTGTGTGTGTGTGTGTGCGTCACCATCACAATGAAATGCAATTTGGTGTTGCCATCAAGTGTTGATGACAACTTGTCGTGGGCAAAACTTTCTAAAACGTACACTTTTATCAACTCTACACCATTTTTTCGTGCAAATGTGTGTTTTGTATGTATATATGTATGTGTGTATGTATGTATGCATGTATGCATGTGTCTATGCATGTGTGTACGTATGTATGCGTACGTACTTATTGAGCCACTCAAAGTCGACACCTTTTATGCAAGTATTGCGACAAGCAAAAAACTGCAACTACTCGTATCAACAGCAACTGCTGCAACAACAACAACAACTATGACAACAATCTCTTTACACTATTACCAACACAAAAGAAGGTGTAGTTTAGTCGTCAACCTGCATTGGCGATGAATTTTCAAAATGCGACTAGTCAACAATTGCCAATTGCAAATAACATTTTCGAAGGACTTTGTTGCTTCTGCTTCTGCTTCTTTTTATTTTTCCTTTTCTCGCTATTTTTTTATTTTCCAATGCTAGAGACGGCTATAAGTACGGTAATGACACAACTGCGTTTGCTGGCAATAACTACAAAGTAGAACGTGGGCAAATTTAGAGTGGTTGCACTGGAAAAAAATTTTATTACGCAAGTGAGAGGAAATGTTAATGAAAAAGTCACACAAGGCATGAAACACCAAATTTTAGAGGAGATTTTTTCCAATAGAGGACGCCCAGCGGCAGGCAGTGGCAGACTTCTGAGTGTATTTCTGCTATAAATTCTATAAACTTTCTTTATATTGGAATTAAAGTCCATTTGGGGAACAACATCAAGGCGCACATCACAAATAGGTGGAGGAGCTCAGCCAAACACCTAACAGAAGTGCACGCCCAATTATCTTTTATTTTTATTTTTAAAGGTTCGTTGTCAAACTGAAGATGAGCTAAAAACCTGTGTGGAAACATGAAAATTGAGTCGAATGTTTTTTTGGACTGAAACGAGCTCTGTAATTTTTAGTTCAAAAGTATACATTTTTGTAGCGGATGTAATCTTATGATGAAAAATGAGTCACGTACGTGAAAAAGAGCTATTAACAGTGAAGAAAATTAGGTGTGCGAGGTGTAAGGAAATCGTTGACTGTTCGCTGTTTCCCAGCACTCTATGTACTCTACTCTATTGTCAATAATTTACCAGATTGAAGTAGACGATCGACCAGAAGCGGCACGAATAGGCGTGCAGAAGAGTGTTCTGTTCCATCAAGAAAACATCAGGTTGCATACATCTTTAATGATGCGCCAGAAACTCCGCTCATTGAAATAAAAGGTTCTTGTGCATTCCATATAGTCCAGATCCGTCACCAGCCGATTATCATTTTTTTATTGTTGCTTTATTGGTACAAGAATGGTTTGTGAAAATGAGCCGATTTAAGTTTACTTTTACCAATATGGATAAGGACTTCTTTTGGACATATTAAACCCGCAAAAGATGTTTTTTAAAAGCAAATGTCTTCACTTCAGCTTTCTACTGCCTTTATAAAAAGGCTGAATTTGTCTCTTGACCAACTCCAGTTAACGGATATACTGAACATTTGAAGCTCAAATACATTAATTATAAAACCAACCTTGCGAAAAATGAAAAATGTTCAATTTTCTAATGTCTTGGGCGCCGGAGCCGACCTTATCAGATTTATCTACAGAATGCTGAGTGAGAGAAATGTTGTGGCAGAGTGGAGCGGCGTCTCTCTTTGTCGGCAGGTGACTAGGGGTACTTCAAAAGGCGGTTTTATCTCACCATTTCCTTGCGTTGTCGTTATCAATGACATGCTGGAGAATCTGATGAGAAGTAGCTGCAGGGTGATCGCCTACGCGAGCGACGTGGAACTTATTATTGGAGAAAAGTTTGTAGATACCCTGTACGATTTGATGTAGTTGTTAGATCAAGACGGAGTTCGTCCTATTCGCGAGGAAATATGAAATATCCAGAGCTCAACTTCTCTTAATAGGGGCCGTGACGTTGGTGCTTTCTAACAAGGGTAAGTACGTAGGTCTAATCCTTGAAAGTAAGCTAACGTGGAGGCCCAATATTGAGGAGAGAGTAAGGAAAGCAACAATCGGCTTGTATGGATGCAAGAGTAAAAGATGGGGCCTTTCGACTAGAGTTGTATTTTGGCTCTATAATACCATTATAAAGCCAATTTTATATATGGTATCAATATCTAGTGGAACTCACTGGAGAGGATGATATCGGTGAAGAAGAGGTTAGAGTTTAAAAGTGCAGAGAGTTCAAAGTTCTGCACTTATTGGAGTGAATGGCTCCCTTCGAATCACTCCTACTCTAGCGCTTAACGCAATGTTAAATATGGTACCTGCAGACGTCAAAGGCAAAACTGCCACTGCGACTACGTTTGAAAGCGTAAAGACGGTATTTTCCATTCCTGCGCTGTAAGACTTGAATATAACTTGAAAAGCTAATGAAATTCCCCATTGAAACTTTCAGAGATTAGTCAGTATGGTTTCACCTATTAATAAAAACATGAAAACAAGCCGGAGGGTGGGGGGCGGATAATATATTTTTCAAAAATGACTTACATAATAGTTTTCCTAGAAACGTTGAGAACAAATACAAAAATGTTATATTTTTCAAAAAGAAAAAAATTATCTTGACATGAATAAATCTTTTTTCCAAAAATAGTCAGCTAAAAGGAGAAATTTTTCCCGAAATAAATTTCTGTTGCCGACGAAAAAGTCTAAAAGATGATAACTGTAAGATAAATAACTTCTTTGTTCAAAATGTTTGGGACATAAATAAGTTTTTTTTCCAAAAATGTTGAGCTAAAAATAAAAATTGTTCCTAAAAAAATTTTCTCTTGGCATAAATAAATTTTTCCACAAACGAGGATAAATAAAAGATGAATAAACTTTTTTGTTCTCAATGTTTGGGACATAAAAACATTTTTTTTTATTTTGAACAAAATTATTTATTAATAAAAAAAAATTTCTTAGCAGTATTTATTTTTTTCCATAAGAGACGATAAGTCTGAGGTAATTTTTTTTTTTTATCAACATTTTTAGGATATAAACACATTTTTCTTTCTAAAAATGTTGAACTGAAAATAAAAATTGTTCCTAAAAAATGTTCTCTTGGCATAAATAAATTTTACTACAAAAGAGGATAAATCAAAGATGAATAAATTTTTTTGTTCACAATGTTTGTTACATAGAAACTTTTTTTTTCCCAAAACTTTTGAACTAAATTATTTAAAAAAAATATTTCTTAGCAATATTTATTTTTTTCCTTAAGAGAAGATAAGTCTAAGATAAATAATTCTTTTTGCTCAAAATTTTTGGGACATAAACACATTTTTCTTTCAAAAAATGTTGAACTGAAAATAAAAAATTTTCTCCAAAAAGGTTTCTGTATAAATAAAAATTCTGCATAAATATTTTTTTGCATAAAACACGATAAGTTTGAATTAAATAATTTTTTTTTTTTCAAAATGTTCGGGGCATAAACCAATTTTTGGGACATAAATGACGGGTTGTTTTAAAAAAGTTGAGCTAAAAATAAAATTTTTTCCTAAAAAATTTCTTTTGGCATAAATAATTTTTTCAACAAAAAAATAGGTCTAAGTTAAATAATTTCTTTAAGTTCAAAATGTTTGGGACATAAATGATTTTTTTTTCGAAAATGTTGAACTAAAAACAAAAAATTTTATAAAAAGATTTCCTCGTGGCATACAAGTTTTTGTCATAAAAGACAACTCTTGATATAAATAATTTTTTTTTTAGTTTTTATAAAAATTTTGAATAAAAAAATTTTATTTTCTTAAACAAAAACTTTGTTTAAAAAAGTGTAAAGGCAGTAAACGTAAAATATCTAAAACATAAAAAATTAAATGCATAAAAATGTTAAACACGGCTGAAGATATTTTACTTAAAAAAAATCCATGTGAAAATTTTTAACTAATTAAACTGAACCTTTAAATAAACCAATTTATAAACCAAACTTGATTACTTGGATTGCTTAACATTGCGTCACTCAATGATTCAGCAATTAATACGAGGTGGCGCAAAACTAATCACCCTATCGGAAAATTCGTAAGTTTTGTTAGTGGCGTCGTACGTCAATCATATTTGGCACTTATGATTAAGACAGTTGCATCACACAAACGCACAAGCAATGAAGCGCGTGGAGGGCAAAATAAATATTTCCATCACTCAACATCATTTCTGTTTATTCATGGAAAAAGTTACTCAAAACTAAATCGGATAATTAATTTTGTGATAAAACTCTAAGCAAATCCCAGACACTTTAATCACATGGCGAAGGGTCGTTCGCGTCCGGCGCTTATTTCTACTATATAATGCCAACAGAAAATTAAAAAATTTAATAAGATATCTTCTAAAGCTTTAACTAAACACATGCGAAGAGATTTTTTTCAATTTTTTTTATTTTAATAATATTTCATCATAAAACAGATTGCATGAAAAAAACAAGCTTCGTGATTTCTCAACAAATTGGCTGGACACGAACAACCCATCGACATGGGCCGGACATGAACGACCATCAAGTAATTATTACAATTGAATGTCTTGTTTGTCCCACCCTTTTTAACCACACTTAAAACGGCGTGTGTTCCTAAATATGTTCCTTTTTCAGTTTATACTTTTAGTTTTATGACAGTAATCACTTTACTGAATTATTTCTTATGTAAATACATTTTTTGTTGAAATCGTGGCGGCTAACGCAGGTACAAAATTTCTATGCAGGAGTCTACACTTTTGAAGCAGTGCAACAATTTAAATATCTGAGAGTTAAACTAAAGAGTTTTGGCCCAATAAGAATAGATGACGTTACCTGTAGAATCCGGTATGACTTGGAGCTAAACGATCTTATTCAGAGCGATGCAGCTGTGCGATGTGTTAAAGCACAGCGCATAAGACTGTTGGGTCACGTTACCCGTATACCCCCGCTGACTGCACTGCGAAGAAAGCCATGACTGGGAAGCTAATGGGCGTGAACGTCAAAGGTAGGCCAAGGAACCGATGGACAGATGCAGTAGAAAATGAGCTCGAAGATTTGGGAATTCGTAACTACGAAGCAAAAGTTCGAGATTTAACGCTTTGGTGGAGCTTTGTGAAGGAAGCTTTAATGCAGCCCGCATAAAACGCTCTGAATGATGATGGCGATACACATTTTTGAGAATGACGTTCGTTAATATAAAGAAAATGAACTAGGTTGGGAAAATACTAATTTTATATAATAACTACATCTTAAAAGTTGAAATAAATGGGAATCCTACTTTTAATTCGAAATAGTTGAAATAATTAAACTTAAGTTATTTTTACATATTTTTGTGGAAATAGCAAAAAGAAAAGACGTATTTTTCTTTAAAGTACAATAAAAACCCCATATTCTTTGAAATAATTAACTACTTTTAAATGTACAGTGTATTCTTCACACAAATACGTATGTTTGCATGTTTGTCTACAATCGTACGCGCACGCTAAGTTCACTGCATTTGATGCCATATTCATCTACCAACACACCTGCAATAGCGCTGAGCCACCTTTATTGATGTCTCAATTTCCTTAAAAGTCAGCGTTACAAATCGGTTCTGTAGCTTTTTTCCTACACTTTTCCTACAGTCGCTCACTGCCATCGCATTCATTTATTTACACATTCATTCGCTCACCTTTTCATTCGCACTTTCGCTGCATGCCCTCTTCCATTCCGCCATTCCACCACCTTCACTCAATCAGCACACGCAGCCCAATCGTTGAAATTCGATTGCTGCGCTGAAAGTGCGATAGTTTCTGCTTCTCACTTTTGCGGCGTGCAAAACGGGCAGCTACAGGCAATTGAAAATAAAATTACTAGTTGATATACGATTTGGCAGTTCGTCGCTGTTGGCAATTTGTATTGGCAAATGCGCGCAAGAAACCTTAGTAACTGAGTGTGAGCGGAGGGAAAAGCTACGCACAAAACATTGAAATGTCACCGATAATTTGCAACGATGCAATCAGCAATGCCTGCACGAGTAACTAAATTGTATAAATATAGATTAAACAAGTATGTATGTAACAGACACCTGGGTAGTTATGTGGAAATACGAGTAAATTGTAATGGCTTGATATAACAATTTTAATGAGGAAACTCCTCTAAGCGCTAATTTATCAAAAAATATCAAAAAAGTCACACTTCTTGTCCTTCCTCCTAAATTTCAAGCTTGCAATTTTATAGCTATTAATTGTATAGTAAAGTGTAAGTTCCAAGCAGATCAAAACTCTCACTGGTTTTTGAGAATTTTTTCCCGTCGCCTTGGACATTTTCTCCATTTTTTCACTTACTCCACATTTTCTTTATATGGCAGAAAACACGCAATATTGTCCAAAGAAAAAATTTTCAAAAATTAACACGATTTGTAAACTACTTAAACTACTTTAAACCAAAATTCAATATATAAAACTGCATGCCCGAAATTTTTGGAAAAATTCTGAGTAAAAAATTTTAAGCTTGGATGAAAATTTGCCGAATATTTACAAATTTTATAAAAAATTTGAAATTTTGCTTTATTTGGTTTTTGTTGTAGCATGTCATTCCACCTGTTGCATAGGTCACGGACTGAGTCCATAGTCTGTTGGCAGCTCTGATAGTGTTTTTGTCTATAAACATCTTACAAGTTGCTAAAGCTATAGGTATTGTCTGGTTGGATCGGTTATGTGGTACCCGATCTCGTAAGTTCATCTGCTTTGCAGTTGCCTACTGTGTCGCTGTAACTTGGCACCCAGAGCAGGTTTATTGTAAAGTACTGTGATAGTTCCATCAAAAAGTCGATACATTCTTTTACTGTCTTCGAATTAATATTAAGCTAACAGCCCTTCCTTGAAAGCCAGAATTTCAGCTTGAAATACACTACAGTAATCTGGTAGCCGGAATGAAATGTTGGCACTCATTTCTTCAGAGTGATGGTCTCCGCTTACTTGTTCATTTAGCTTGGAACTATCAGTATAGATACTGATTCCACTTCTATTGTCCAATACCCCATTGCCCCTATTTTCTCCCGTTAGTCGTTAGAGTTACAAAAGTCTATCGTTTGATAATAGAAGGGGTATTCATCTAGCATTCTTGCATGCCTCTTCCTGTTAGTAGCTAGGTAAGAAGATTCTCTTAACCTAAGGGCCGATTTCGCCGACAGCTGTTTGTTGTAGGCCTCAATTGGTAATAAGTGCAGCATGACATTCATCGCCGCCGTGGGCTTAGTCTTTAGTGTCCCGCTTATGCTTAGTACCGCTTTGAATACTTTCGTAAGCGTTTTACTGTTGTTCTTTTCTCAAGTGTTGGTCCCCAAACTAAGACACCGTATGTCATGTTAGGCCTTACCAGTGCTGTTTATAGCCAATGTACTATTTGTAGGGTTAAGCTCCCTTTTTTGCACCCACAAATCTTTTGCATCAAAAGAGTGCTGTGACTGCTTTTTTTACTCTATTATCAAACGTTTGCTTCCACGAATGCTTCCCATCTAATACTAGTCCTAGGAAGCTTGCTTCTTCCCCAATTGACGGTGTGATTTCCTCAAGGGTGGGTCGGTTTAGAACAGGTATGTTCTAACATGCTTAGTTCCGTTTTTTGGGAATTTACCCATGACCACTCGATACAGCCCAGCGGCTTACATCGTTCAAAGCATTTTGCATAATATTGCAGTGGGTATCTGGAAATTTTCCTCTTATTAGTATTACAACATCATCTGCGTAGACCACTACGTGTTTCCTCTTCTCCTCTAGATTCTTTAACAATTGATTCATAGCCAGTATCCACAGTAGAGGATATGGTATACCGCGCTGAGGGATACCTCTCCTGATGGATCTGCGTATCGTTGATGCGAATTAACTTTAGGCAGTCATTTGAGCAGAGTTTGATTGTGGAACGGCACTCAGCTCTCACTGAGTAGATTTATGAAGCTTGAGTGGCAATGAAGAAACTGCAACGATGTCATGCTGTGCACTTTGACTTTTATGACACTAATGATATCGGGTGTTTGTTTAAGATCATCGAAACAGAAATATGTTGAAATTATTTTTCTTTATTATACTCTTGGCTTCCTGTAATCTCCCCGCTGGTTTTCAAGGGTGTGAATATTCCTTTCAGAGAGAATGTCAAGTACTTAGGACTCATATTAGATAGGAAACTCCCATGTAGGTGGCTACATACCTAAATATGCACGCCGTAACAAAAACGACTATAAATATATTCTCGGATAGCCAAGCGGCCATTACATCAATGAATGCGGCTATGCTAAGATCAAAGATCAAAGGTTGCACAGGAATGCCGAGCAACCCTAAATGATATTAGCGTCGTATTCAAGGTTAGCCTTATTTGGGTTGCGGGACACAGAGATATTGAGGGAAACTGTAGAGCTGATGAGCTAGCCAGAAAAGGGACTGCTGTTCAACTGTTCCGTGATAAAAGCGCCATTGGAATACCTTTGGCCACGAGTAAATTAATAATAAAATAAGCATTACCCAAAAGGCCAATAGGTCATGGGAAGAAGAAGATACAAGCGTAATAGCCAGGCTACTATGGCCGCAAATAAAAAAGAAAAGGACAAGGGAATTGCTCAGCCTCTCAAGGGAAGATATCTCGAAGGTCGTGGCTTGTGTCACCGGCCGCTGGCATATTCGGAAGGCATTCCTTGAGACTAGGAGTATTCTCTCGCATATTGTAGAAGCTGTAGATATGAGGAGGAGGAAGAAAGAGTCGAGCACCTCCTTTGCAATTGTCCAGCGTGTGAGGTCTAAGTAAGTTGGTCATACGGACCGACTACCACCATAACCTAACATAACCATACTCTTGTAGAAACTTCATGACATTTATTTTTTAAATGTGATATCCTGCATATGCCTGTCGTGGCTAAAGGTTACATGGCCCATGTGGTGAGTCCCATTTTTACTACTTTTTCCAAAAAATCTGAGACTATGACGTTAATGGAGACTTGAATATTCTAATAAATCGATTGTGAAGTGCGCTGCATGGCAAGTTGTGCCGTCTTGTTGGCACAAAATGTCGTTAATCTTTAACTGGTTCATTTTTGGAAACAAAAATTTGGTCAGGATGGCACAATAGCTCTCAAAAGAAATAAAGATGATGCCGACAGTGCTCTATGAACTTCACGAGCAGGTTTTGGTATTTATTTCAAAGTAAACTTCCATAATTTGGAAGAGTCTGTTGACTTGCCAAACATTATTGAAAGGAAATGTTAACACAGTTAGCCATTTCCAGTTGTCAAATCAGCTAAAAAACGCTAATTATATAGTGGTTCGATGGATCATATCTACCAAATGAACCAAACTTATGCAGATCGCGAGTTTTGTAATATGACATCCGCTGAAAAAAATGTATTGCAAATTTTTTTTTAGGTTCCAATAGCCCATTTTGCCCAATTAGTTTAAATAATTAATTTTTAACAAAAGGCCTACCCACAGTATACATAGTATATATGTACATTTATTGTCCCTAACTGCACAACCAAGCTGTTAGTTAAAAAAAAAATGTTTTATTTTTTCCTAAAACCTTTGCTCTCTTTTGCTCAAACGAACTGGCATAGAATTTTTATGCAAATTGCATCAAAAGCCACTGCAATTAGGACATTCAATCAGCCAAACCCATTTAATGATCGATTTACATACTTTTTCCTCGATTTGTTTTAACACTTTTCGTTTGCTGATTCGCTGATAATTTGCAATTTACGCGCTGATACTGATTTTTAATTAATCCCACTGTACGCGTAACGGAAATTAAAATGTTTCAAATGTTTATTTTATATTTTGCTAGTAGCACAAAAAACTAAATAGATAAATGGGGACTTTATGTATTTATGTAGTGAACAAAACAAAGTTGAAAAACGAAAAAAATCACATAAAAAGTAGTGGCATTTTTAAAGTATCTGTAATTTTTTGTTTTGCTTATTGTGTTAGTGTACAATGTTGTTATTGTTACATTTGTATTTTCTCATTTCAAATCGACTCTCATTAGGTTGCAGGCGGTGCTCATTGTTGCAACAAATAAATATTTTTATTTATACATTTAAAATTTTTAAATTGGTTGACCCATTAAGAAATATTTTTTCACACAGTTTTTTTTCTCAATAACACAGCGCTGTTGTTTACCAGCTGTGAACATTAAGCAAAACAAGGGAAATAAATAAACAAATTAAATAAAATTTACGCGGTCACATAACGCAAAGACTACTACCCAAATTATGAGAATTTCGTGAGGATGTTTTTCAAAAACGGGTGAATGGGCGGTCTGAAGACTTGAGATTGATTTAATAACATTCACTTTCATTAAGATTTTTCCACATAAGTTTATAGTATCTACCTGCGTAGATAATAATTTACTTTTGTTCAATGCGTATGAGGATTTACATACAGAAACAAATATTGGTTCTATAACTTAATTTTAAGGATTTTCTGAGAGATGGCGTTACCAATATAAAATCGCAACAGGTCACACATTAACTAACGTCATTGTGAAGCGTTATTATTGCGATTTATTTTTCAGTATGTGTCATTTCGTTAAAGTGTAAACAATATTTTTTTTTACATCAACATGTCAACTTTTGTGCCAACAAAACGCAATTTGTGGGAAGCATTACTTTTCTGTTTCAATTGGAAGAAAAAAGCAGCTGAAAGTCATCGATTGCTGTTTGAAGTTTATGGTGAACATGCTCCATCGCAACAAACGTGTGAATACTGGTTTCGACGTTTTAAGAGTGGAGATTTTGACTTGGAAGACAAGGAACGGCCAGGACAGCCAAAAAAGTTTGAAGATGAAGAATCAGAGGCATTACTTGATGAAGATTGCTGTCAAACTCAAGAAGAACTAGCAAAATCATTAGGAGTCACTCAAGCAGCCATTTCAAAACGTTTAAACGCAGACGGATTCATTCAGAAGCTTGAAAATTGGGTTCCCCATGAACTGAAGCCGAGAGACGTTGAAAGGAAAAAGGAAAAGGCATGGTCGAATTGCTGCTGGAACGCCACAAATTGAAGTCGTTTTTGCATCGGGTTGTGACTGGGGATGAAAAATGGATCCTGACAATCCTAAGCGTAAAATATCATACGTAAAGCCCGGCCAACCAGCCAAACTGACGCCGAAGAAGAATATTCATTGCGTCAAGGTAATGCTCTGTATTTGGTGGGATCTGAAAGGTGTTATCTATTATGAGCTGTTGAAATCGGCCCAGACGATCACAGGGACCTCTACCGAACACAATTGATTCGTTTAAAGAGAGCAATCGCCGAAAAACGGCCGGAATATGCGACCAGGCACGAGGCCATAATTTTACAACATGATAACGCTCGGCCGCATGTTGCTTAATCGGCCAAAACATATTTGGAAAACAGTGGATGGGAAATTTTACCTCACCCGTCTTATAGCCGAGACATTGCCCCGTCCGACTACCATTTGTTCCGGTCGATGCAGAACGCACTCACTGGAATACGATTCACTTCAATTGAGGGTATCAAAAATTGGCTCGATTCCTTCTTGGCAGCCAAGCCGACGCAATTCTCTTGGGACGGTATCCACAAATTACCAGAAAGATGGGAAAAAGTAGTGGCTAATGATGGACAATACTTTGAATAAAATATATTGTCCTAAATTTTTATAATAAAGCTTCAAATTCACTCAGAAAATCATTAAAATTAAGTTATAGAACCAATATTATTTATTATTTAACATGGCACAATCCTCAGCTTCCCAGTAACCCAATAACCCAAATTCAAGAGTTCCAATTACAATTGGTTGTTTTATTAGGTGCCCAACTATGTTCTCGCTGTTTTTTTTGATGAAACTACAACTTTATTCTGAAAAAAAGTTTCAAGTGAATCATAGAAAGTATTGCCCATCGCCGGCTACTGCTTTTTCCCATCTTTCTGGTAGATCTCGTATACCGTCGCGGTAAAGCAGTTCATCTTTTGAGATCAAACCATTTTTTGATGTCTTCATATGAATAGAACCGCTTGTCAGCTAGACCATGTGCCATTGGTCGGAACAGGTGATTATCGGATGGTTCAACATCTGGAGAATATGGTGCGTGGGGTAGGATTTCCCATTTCAATGTTTCCAGGTAGGTTTTAACAGGTTTGGCAACGACAACGCGTTGTCATGCTGTAGAATCACTTTTTCATGCCTCTCCGCGTATTGCGGCCGCGACTCGCGCAGTGCTCGGCTCAATCGAACTCTATTGAAGTCGATACTGATCCCCACTGATTGTTTTGACTGTTCTTAAGAGTTCATAATAAATAACACCAGCTTGAGCGTGAATGTTCGGCCGAGGCCACGACGTAGACGCATGACCCGGCAGTCCCCATGACTTTCTTTTCTTTGGATTGCTGTAATAATGCCATTTTTCATCACCCTTTCTTTTTTGCCGCTGGAGCAGTTGTTCACAGGCGACGCAGCGAAAAAACAACGTTCAACATCTCTCGGTTTTAACTCATAAGGAACCCAAGTCCCCTGTTTTTGAATCATTCCCAAAGCATGCCATCGTTTGGAAATGGATTGGTGGGTAACTCCTAATACTGAAGCAAGCTCTTCTTTCGTTTGACACGGATCCTCATTGAGCAATGCCACAAATTCCCCGTCTTGGAAGGTTTTTGGCTTCCTTCACGCGGACGGTCGTCAACATTAAAATCACCGCTAAGAACTGAAATTATAATTTCAATAAATCAGTAAGATTCCAGCAGTGCACTCCATTTGTTAGTTTTATTGAAAATCAGTTTTACTTGAATTATTTGTGATATCATCAAAAGAACCAACTCAATTTACTATGTCAACAACAGCATATATGTGGTAATATAAACCTCAACCTCGGCCCTCTTGCTGTTTAAGAAAAGTACAAAAAAAATCGTTGAAATTTCCATTTCTGAAATAAAGTATACGCCATGGATACCTCTGTGTAGATTGTCTCCTTTAAAATTGTGAGGTTTTTAGAAATTTAAAATAATGTGAAACTGAGTATGCAAGGGTACTACATAAAATGTGCAGCTTCACGTGCATTTGAATTTTTTGTTGCATAGCAAGAAAAGCTGATTTTTAAGCATAGTATTAGGTATCAAAACAATTGAAGGAAAACGCGCTCAGAGTTTAATAAGTAGTACTCAACTGGCGAATATTTGTTGAGTAAAAATTCGTGCAAGTAACTTGGACTCAGCAGTGTAGAGTTGCCCTATATTTTCCATAAACAAAAGGTGCGAGTCTAATATTTTGAAGAAAGTCCAGATGGACTATATGACTCGGAAACGCAATTAGGTTAAGAAATTCCGAACAACAATAGAAGAAGAGGGATAAAAAGAAAAATTAAACCTAACTCAAATATATATATATATATATATATAATTGGCCCGTACACCATTTTTGGGTATTTGGCCGAGCTCCTCCTCCTATTTGTGGTGTGCGTCTTGATGTTGTTTCACAACCGGCCGCCGTGGCCGAATGAGTTGGTGTGTGACTACCATTTGGAATTCGGTGAAAGATTAAAATTAAGAAAAAGTTTTTTCTAATAGTGGTCGCCCCTCGGCAAGCAATGGCAAACCTCCGAGTGTATTTCTGCCATGAAGAAGCACCTAACCCAAATACCCTTAATATATTTATTGCGCAGAACTAGGCACCAGGCAGCCATTTAAGTTCCCCGACCATAGCAATATTTTTCAAGCAGAAGTAAAGCCTCTAGAATGCTAATTCCATTCACAAAAACATCAAGCAACTCCAAAATAAATATATACGTTGACAGCCAACCGGCCATAAAAGCAATAAACTCATATGAAATTTCATCTAAAAATCTTCTAAAAAGCAGGGAAGTAATAGAGAAACTAGTCTGCGGTTCCATTTCTATTGGGTACCCGGACATAAGGGCATTTTAGGAAACTAAATTGTAGGTGAGATTGCTAAGAGCATTGTTTGTATCTCATTTGAACAAGAAAACGACATGCTGAAACCTTTCAATACGGTATACAATGACATCGCAGCGGACATGGAAACACGGATGGGCAGGAGGTGGAATAATCTAGCCACTTGAAAATGTGTACCCAGAGTGCAGATAAATACGTCCAATTCATACTAGCCCTGTCTAGAAAGGAAAACAGAACTATCGTAGGTTTGCTGCCAGACCACAATTTGCTAGCGGCGCAGGCATACTAGATGGGAATTGCAAGCAATGATAGCTGCAGATTTTGCAATGAGCTGGAACAGAGGGAAAGACCTCTAGACCTCGCTAGACCTCCTTCTTTGTTCTTGCCCTGCGTTACCTAGAACCCGAATGAAATGTTCAGGAGCTCTGCAATATGAGAAGTTAGAATGCCTCTCGGGGTTAGAGCTTGAGAGCTTACTTAGATTCGCAAAAGACGCAGGCTTATTACAAGAAGCCTACTACAAGGAAACCTAAGGCTCAAGCTCCATCTGGTAACTCGAAGGATCAATAGGCTTAGGTGATGGCTTTCAGCTAGCCAGATCAACCTAACCTAACCTAATATTTTGAAGAATTTTTGGTATATTAAAAAGATGAAAAATCGTAAACATCTTCTGAGAGTTTTTCTATTGGGTACAGAAAGGGTGGTAGATTGACGATTGTGGAAAATGGAAAATAATAAAATTTTTTCAAAATTCGCTATGTATCCATTTGTGTGCTCCCAAAATAGCATATACGGTGTTTTTTGGGCTCTGGTGTGCTGTTGCTCTTTAAGGGGTCACCTTCATTTGAACCACCTTGTGTTATATGTATAACTTCCGCACCGCACGATCACCCGTCAGTGTTCATTTAAGCTAACTTCATCATCATTAGCCCAGAACTATCGTCAATTCGGCTTTCAGCATCATCGCCAAACATCATTGCGATTAATCAGTTGCATGCTAGTTACACATGCGGCCGCCATTATTCACTCAGCTTGCGCTAATTTAAATGTTGTTTGCCAATGCTAAATACACACGAAAATATTTCCTATAGCACAAGTATCATGTTCACACACATTCATTGCATCGATTTGGATGCAAGTGTTGGTATGTAACCGCCGTTGCGCGATTTGGCGGTTATTGGTGCATGTACTTATTCGTGGCACGCATGCGGTTGATTGGTGTAAATTTGCGCATACAAGCACATGCATGCATAAATTCGTGTATGCATACTGGTATACATATATATGTGTGTGTGTGTATTTGCATTTATTACTGTATGCATTTGTGCTTATTTAAATACATAAAAATGTGCATAAATATTTGCCGTTGCATTGCCAATAAATTATGAGCATTCGTTTCTAGAGGAAAAAAGTAAAAATTATGGAAGCGAAAATTGAGAAAACATAGCAAAAAAGGTGAAGAGACTTCGTCGAATATGCTGGTGGTATAGCATACAAATGTATGAAAAAGAATTTTGCATTTGCATTGCAAACCCTGATCGCATGGATTTGGATTCATATGGATTTATGCATATTTGTTTGTATGTTTGCTTGCGCGTTGTGTGCACGTGTGTGTGCATGTGGGTTGATTGTTTTTCATGTAAGCGCTTATGAATGTGCTTGTTTACACAGCGAAGTACATAAGCAATAAATTTGCGATGTAAGCTGATTGGCTCAATATACTTACATGTGTTAGAGCTGCAGTTTAAGCGACGAAAAATTTGTAATATTTTTTATCGCTTTTTTGTTCATTTTTTCGAACTTAGTGCAAATTCTTTTTTTATAAATAATTCCTCAATCTAAAAACAATACTAAGTAGCCGAGAATTAAAGTTAAAAAAATTAAAATTTGCAAACAAAAAAATTTTATTGGTTTTTTATAATTTTTCGTATGGTATTTTATTTTATTTTTTTTATTAAACGCGCACATTTTTGTATGGGACTATTGACAAATAAACAACAAAAAAGTAATAATTAAGCTTTGAAAAGGGTTCTGCTAGAACAGTTCATGGTCTCATTTCCACCCCCATTTCTCCTTATTGCCACAAATTTCAAAACTACTAGAAAAGCTCATTCTAAATCGCTTAAAACCAATAATTGAATTTCGCAATCTGATACCTTCACACCAGCTTGGATTCCGCTGTAAGCACTCCACCATAGATTAGGTGCACAGAATTACAGCTGAAATAGAAAAATCGTTCGAAGAGAAAAACATATGCTCAGCAGTCTTCCTGGACGTCGCGCAATCATTTGACAAGGTTTAGCATGAAGGCCTTATCAACAAATTGAACTCATGCCTGCCACTTCAATACAGTGCATGTATGAAATCGTATATAACTGAACGGTATTTTCGCGTAAAACAAGGGAATGAGTATTCCAAATTGCAGAAAATAAACGCTGGCGTGCCGCAAGGAAGTATCCTTGGACGCCTTCTTTACCTTATATATACGAAAGATATACCAATACCTCCAAGCACTATGATCGCCACCTTTGTTGACGACACAGCAATCCTCGCAACAGGAAAAACCGCCGAAGTAGCTGCAACTAAACTTCAAATCGCTATAGACGCAGTAGAAAAATGGACGAAAATGTGGCGAATAAAATTAAATAGTAACAAATCAATTCATGTGACCTTTACCAATAAAAAAGTGAACCATCACCCAATAATGCTACTAGGCGCTCCAATTCCATACGCAAATACTGCCAAATATCTTGGTATAACCCTCGATGCTAAGCTACGTTGGAAGGAACATATAAAAATTAAACGAAGCGAACTTAATTTGAAAATATTAAAAATGAACTGGCTCATTGGACGGAATTCAAAACTCTCCATATATAACAAAATAATGATATACAATCAAATTATCAAACCCGTGTGGTCTTATGGCGCTCAAATTTTGGACTGTGCCAGTCAAAATAATATTAACATAATCCAACGATTTCAAAATAAAATTATCAAAAATATTGTCAACGCACCTTGGTACGTTCGCAAAGCAGATATTCCTCGTGACCTCTGCATTCCTATGGTCGCTGAAGTTATTAAAATACAAGCAGAAGCCCACTCTATAAGGCTCCAGAGGCACATCAACGAGGAAGCCAGCAAACTTCTCAACACCGCAGACCTAACCCGACGACTCCAGCGAAAAAAGTCATATGATCTTATCGGTAGTTAATGTAAAGAAGGGATTTTAAAACTCTCTGCATAAAAACCCCACAAAATTGTTAAATCATACTGCTTGTTAGTTTCCCTTAAACTAGTTATACTGTCAACAAACATTGTATACTTATATATAGTTAAATGTTTGTAAACAAAAAAAAAAAACTTTCTTTTAGTGAGAGACAATATCAAGCTTCCGTGAGTATTTCTGTTATGAGCAGCTACTCCTAAGCGGTTAGGGGTAGTCAGAAGCCCGAAAAAATGATGATTTTCAATATTTTTTTTTGCTTCCCAATTGCTTCATTTTATTATTATTTAATTTTAACAAAATTTCAAAAAAAAAATTATAGTTCTGAAAGTTATCGCTGTTTGTGTCGAGCCCGTTTCTCCAGCAGTCCCTTACGGTGAGCATCACAAGTAATTGAAGATTCATCTAAAATCAATCGGACAAGAGAAATTAGTTTTATTAATAGATAATCTTGTGCCTGATCGGAGCTGTTTTTTCCAAATAAACAATATGGCGTCCCTAGCAAACATTTTTCAGATTTTCGAGAAAAAAAACCGGTAGTTAATTGTTTTAAAAAAAATGAAACTTTTGAAGAAAATATGCTTCGATCGGGCACGAGTTTTTTGTGTTTTTCAAGAGCAGTATAAGTTTTATTGCAACCTACCAAGCGGTTTTTTAAGTTACAGTGATCACAAATATAATATATATATATATTAGGGCGTGTCGATTTAAAAATCGCTTATTGCTCTGTGAAAATCGTATTCTAGGGATCAAAACTTTGCCGAAGGAACCATACCTCTAAAACGAGTTCTGATATCCCCCAATTTAAAAATATCACCATTTTTGGCCTTTACATGAAAAAATCAGCTAAATGGCTATGTTTTTTCTTTATGTTTATTTATTTATAATAATATTTATTTTTTCTCTTAAGAAATTTATTTAGTCAGAACTTATGTAAATGAAAAAATTAATTTAAGTGAATTATAGAAAAGAAGCTAAAAAGTTCGACCCAAATTGGGGGACATCAGAATTCGTTTTAGAGGTATGGTTCCTTCGGCAAAGTTTCTTATTTTGATCCCTAGAATATGATTTTCACAGAGCAATGGGCGATTTTTTGCCTCCCCACAAATCGACCCGGTCTAATATATATATATATAATTGGCGCGTAAACCCTTTTTGGGTGTTTGGCCGAGCTCCTCGTCCCATTTGTGGTGTGTGTCTTGATGTTGTTCCACAAATGGAGGAGCCTACAGTTTCAAGCCGACTCCGAACGGCAGATATTTTTATGAGGAGCTTTTTCATGGCAGAAATACACTCGAAGGTTTGCCATTGCCTGCCGAGGGGCGACCGCTATTAGAAAAATGTTTTTATTATTGTTCAAAAAACATACTTCTTAGAAAAAAACGTATTTAAAGTTTTGCTATCGATTTATGTAATAATTCTTGAGCTCTTAGTTGGTCTAATAGCTTTAGAGTAGTATTATTTCCATTGAGTAGCTCGTCAATTTCAACTTCTTCTTTCCCTTCAGTATAAGCTCTGATGTTTACCCTGTAGTTGGTAAGTTTAGTGGCATATCTTTGTCTTTTCCAATTTTAAACTCTATGATTCCACAGGAAATCGAACCTTTTATCATATTTTAACAGTTATCAAAAGCCCGCTTCTGTAACTTTCAGAAAACCTCGTAAAATAAGTTCGGAATGTTTGAAACTAGGCTTTAAGAAAAACAAACAAATGTTAAAGTTTCTTATTGCCTTCTCTCTCACAAACTCACTGACAAGCAAGCGAAGACGGACAAACTAGTCACGCTTTCACGCACGATCGGACTGGCGGTCAACATCGCCAAAACTAAAGCAAGACAAATAATGGTTGACGCGTGGAATTTGTCGCAAACTTTTGCTACCTCGGCTTTATACTACACGGCAGAAGGCGAAGCAAGTGAAGATTTCAACTGCAAGCTAACCAAAGCATGGATTGTTTTCAGCATGGGCGATCGCTGAGGTATATTTTCACAGGAGCTGGTGCTGACGTAATGAAATTAGTTAAGTTTTTAGTTTTTAAGATTTATAGTTTATGGTCCATAGATCCAAAAGCTTTGGAATGATCAAGTAGAATAAGAAAGCCAAATATTGAGTTTACATCGTTCAAAACTTTTACTGTACTGCTGTGCCTATGGGAGCCGACTATAAGCGCCGACTGTAATGGGTTCACCAAGAAGTTATTACTCAGAAAGATGTGTATGTGGCAATGATAAGCTCAAAAGCTTTAGATAAAAATGGCAATATTACAATCGCCCGATAGTCACAATTCACTTTTTTTATCTGAATGATCTTTACATACTACAATGCAGTGAATAACGAATACTGCCTTAAGAATAAAAGAAGATGGCATTTGAAATGTTAGTATGTTTGGTCATGGTGTTATTTTAAGCCACCGAAGCTTACTAGCGATGTATATTCGAAAGACCTCGAAACATCCAAATATTTTCTCCTGAGGAAATGGAATAATATCTTTCAGGCAGAAATTCTCGGGATAAGGGAAGCTTGAAGAATAATTAAAAACATCCACAACAACTAAGAGAAGTATAGATTTTTTCAGCTGGTCACACAGCGCCATCTTAGCTTTATAGTTACTTATAACCATTCCAAAAATTGTCAGACAATGCAAAGAAGAACTTAATGCTTTAGCGCACACGACAAACATCACTATCATCTGAGTATCTGGTCATAAGAAAACTTTAGGAAATGATGAACTGGCAAGACAGGGCGCATCCTTCAACGAATCCGAAGCGGAAGAAATAGGCTGCTCAAAACGGAGAATATCTGTGTATGGGCTGTGTCACTCGGGCAACACCTCTCCCAGCACCATCACCACAATGAAGTGACAATTAAATATCGGTATGTGATGCAATTCCAGGACTTATGAAAATGTATAACAGCCACCGCCAGTCTATCTAAGGAGTTATACTGGTTTTTCTATGGTATAAAGGGGCCAATTGAATGCAATGCACTACCACAAAAACCAAATTAAAGCATAAAAAATGTCCAAAGCAAAATTTTGTGAAAACTTGTTGCCAGTAGCAACGAGAGAAACCTATAGGAATCAAGTGTGGATTCACTGATCATATTTGATTACAAATCTTGATATTTTTCAATTTTGCCGCTAAACGTCCAAGTATAGCCAAAAATGCCAAAGAGAAAAGTAATGCACCTGATGTGAAGTGAAAATTAATGAAACAATATTTCATTGAGGGGAATCCTGCTTTAGAGGCTTCAAAAATTTTTTCGTGGATTTTTTGGGAAGAAAAGAAATATTCGATTGAAACGAAACTTTCAGGTTTTATTGTTACATATTTCAGCAGTCTTCTCAAATTTTTTTATTAAAATATATGGCATATTATGTCTGGTGCAAGCATTTTGCCGAGGCGGCTCGAGTGTGCATGTGTCGTGCGGCGGGAAGGATGCAGGTCGCAATTTTCATCTGAAACCAAAAACCCAAAACGTTTTTATTTTTGTATAGTAAAGCTTCTAGTTAAACCAAGAAAATTAAAAAAAAGTGAGAAATTCAACAATTTTTCGCTAATTAAAAAAAAATTAATTTTTTTGGAAAACCTAATTCACTTTAGATTGTTTAAAAAGTGGGTAAATCATAACTTTCTTAAGGTTTTTTTAGATTTAACTAGAAGAGAATTTAATTCCGAATACAATCAATGTTATCTCGTTTCGATAAGATGTTTAACTTTTTCCCTATCTTTCCCGCCCATTCGGAAAAATCGTAAAAATAAAAAACCGAGAAATCGCACTTCGAGCCTGCTCGACGCTTGCTCATAATTTTTTCTGTAACTCCGAAAATATTTTGAATTTGCTTCTGAAATTTTGAAGACAAATTCTTGGATAGTTTGAAAAGACATTTGTGTAAAAAAAAATCGATTTTTTGATGCCTCTAAAGCAGGCTCCCCCCCTGCATGCATTAAGGGGTTACATCTAGTTAGAAGCCCTGAAAAATGAGGTTTTTAAAAAAATTTTCCTGAGAAAACTTCTGAATTAATTGTTTTAAGCCTTTGTACACATATTATGGTAACTTTGAATAATATTTAAAAAAATTTTATTTGCAAGAATAACAGTTTTTATAGCTGCTACAGCAGATTTCCAGGAACCCCTCCAAAAAAAGACGTTTTACGGTGACCACTATATCTCCGAAGTGGATTATCTGAAATGAAAAACCCAAACGGATTTGATTAAAGTATTGTATATTCTTGTAATTAATCAAAGGAATAAGCAAAAACAAATTTATTGACAAAATGGCGGCTTCTCAAAAAAAAAAAATCTATTTTTTGGAATAGTTTTGGCCTTAAATTGTGTATAAACAAAAAAATGTTTATCGGTTTTAAAAAAGCTTCGATTAAGTACTAGAAAATATAGTTCAGAAGCCGATGTAAAAATTTCAGACTAACCGGTTTAGCCGTTTCCGAGAAATCGTGGTCACCGACTTTCAAAACACAGTTTTGAGAAAAACAAGGTTAAACGCCGGCCTGCTAATGTAAAGTGCTCTGACGCGTCGTTACATTTATGCGTATAACTTCAAAAATAATCTTCGGAATGACTTGAAATTTTCATAGTGTTTACTTAAATATATGTAGATTACAAAAATGAAATAAAAAAAAAATCGATTTTTTGAAAATGCTAACTAGATGTAACCCCTTAAAACGAATGCTTGTAAAGCACCGGACCACATAGTGACAACCAAACTCCCACTAATGAATCACACACAGATTGTCTTATCTGAGTCAAGCGAAAGCACGTAAGCGAAAAAATGTCAAGGCCGCTCCCAACCATCTTGCAGCAGTAGCCTGTACAGAAGCAGCAAATAAACTCGAGAATCAATTTGTTGCCCACCTCTTTCCCATATATTTTGAGCATCTTTCTTGCGTCTTCATCTGCTTTTGATATAAACAGTTTAGTGCTAACCAACAAAGTAATGATAACCAAAGTAAGAAGTTATAGTTACAGGCATTTAGTTTGTTTTGCCTGCGTGCTGCTTTTTCATTTCCGCATTTTTCGACATAAATACATACATACTTTTGAATTTGTTTTGAAATTTCTTCAACCCACAAGTGCCTATGTAAATGTAATTCTAAAAACTGACGGCATTGGGCGAGCATAGAGAGCTTAAAGCAAGCGGCTAGCCGGCCAGCATCTGCACTTACTCTGCAGAATTTATTATGTATGTGCTGCTTTACTATGTTTACTATGTTTTGCTATTTATTTTATGCACTTTTTGTTGCAGTTCACATTGTATACAGTTTCGTTGTAGTTGTTTTTGCTAAATCTACCACTCGAATTTATGCTAAAAGTGCGTGAATTTAATGATAAAAGTTAAATTGAAATTTATTGTTGTTATTGCGGCTACCGCTGCCCAACCGCATTTGCGGATACTCTTTACGCACTTTGTGCATTTTTTGTTGTTCTCTATAATGTAGACATTGTTGTTGGCGGCGTTGTTGGTGTGTAGGTGTTACAAAATTGCGGTCAAAGCGCGGTTGAACACAATGTAATGAGCTCCAACGCGGCCATAGATTAGACACACCTAAATATAAGTGGACAGCGGGGCGGGCAGAGCAAGTTGTTTAAGTTGTAAGTTTATGTATGTATGTATGTATGCATTTATATTAGGAAGGGTCGTTTTGAGCAAATTGTAGAAGGAATTTTTTTGTACAAATTTCAATGCTCGCGTATCTAAACAGCAGTTGGCCAGAGAATAATTAATAAAGTATTGTGTAACAAATTTTATTTTATTTTTTTTTATCACATAAGATAAAATCAGCTTATCCGTCATAATTAGAAAATTACTAACAAGGCATACAAAGTCAGTTGGAAGAAAAGAGAAAAGCCAAACGACTTAGCAAACATCCAGGCTCATGAACTGGTACTTGATGACAGAAATCATGGTAGAGTAGAATTTGTGGGATTAGTGGTTGTAAGGACTAGTATTCTACCACTTTCATAATGACCAATACTCCACACTTTGATTGGTGCGATGACCGCTTAAGCGACTTTGATTGAGTTTAACAACGCGCGCCATTCGTTTTGATCTCGTGCTAACCGTCGCCAGTTGCACACACCAAATGAGCGCAAGTTATTCTCGATCTTTTCTTTCCACCTCAAAACGGGACCTCGTCTTCCTCTGCTACCAACAGCTAATATTGCATTGAATACTTTTAGAGTTGGAATGTTTGCATCCATTCGGACGACATGACCCAGCCAACGTAGCCGCTGGATTTTTACTCACTGCGATATGTCTATGTCGGCGTAAAACTTATACAGCTCATTGTTCCACCACTTGCGATACTCGTTTTGGCCGACGTACAAATATAATAATAAATTGTACCTAAGTGACTTAGTTCTGCGACTTGCACAATCTTTTCTAGCATTAGGTGAAAAAGTTGCACGTCAGCGTGTCAGCCTGTGTGAAAATTTGTTTAGTATAAAATGGCTCGAAAAGGTCCTTCCCAATTTTAACCAGTCGCGCCGGTGTTGCTCAATATTTTTTTGCAATAATTTTTGCTGTTTTTATCATTATTATATTTTCAAAACTAAAGAAAGCGAATCTTTTACATATCTGCCGAAAGAGGAGTCCGTGCAACATATCACTGAGAATAGACAACTATGCTATTCAACCCAAAGAAAACTTAATGTTGCTAGGATTAATTATAGACTCTAAGTACTCTTTTAAGCCGCATTGTAATTATATTAGAAATTCCCCAGCAACTAGATTAAATATCATTAAGTATCTGTCCTGCAAACATAGTTATATACATGCTACGACACTTATTAATGTTTTCAGAGCACTACTTCTATCGAAAATAGACTACGCCTTGCCAATCTACGGACACTGTGCAACATCTTTAATCCGCAAAATTTCAGTACCTTATCATGCAGCAATCTGTCGAAGCCTTAGAGCTTTCCCAACTTCACCAATAAAGTTTCTACTAGCAGAAGCCGGCTTACCCCCCCGGTATCCCCAATAGAGTTACCGATGCAACATCTCGTGTTCTTGGAAAACAACTCGACACCACAAATATGGCGCTAACAAACATCTTCAACAATGAAATTTTACGAAAAACGCAGCCGAGGATACTATCATCTATATCAAGATCCCTCGTTTTCGCCAAGGAGAATTTCATAACTCTTTACCGAGCGAAAAGAGACGTTGAAACTTTCCTTCCCTGGCTCGTTAGTCCCAGATCATTCGAAGATGTCTTACTCAGCTTGTCTAAGCAAAACACACCAAACACGGTGTATCGAGCTACATTCTCGGAGACATTTGAATGTTATAGAACATCTGGATGGAACTTCATTTTCACTGATGGATCTAAGACTTCGGACAACACCTCTCTGACCGTAATCAACCAAGATGGAGCCGCAATATCACAATGGCTTCTTTATCCAATGTGTACAATATTCACTGCTGAAACCTTGGCAATCGAACTAGCTTGTTGAGTATGCAAAGAAAAACAAAGGGAAATATATGATTTGTTCTGACAGCAAATCATGCAATCAAATCACCGTCTAATTTGTACAAAATTATTTCATCGATTAACAAATTCACTTGTTGCAGCACCAAACAAAATCAAACTAATGTGGATACCCGGTCATGCTGGAATCTCAGGAAATGAAGCTGCTGATACGCCTGCTAAAAATATCAACAAATCTCCTACACTTATGCTTAAAGTTATAAGCAAAACTGACCTGTTTAACGCCATAAAGAAAGAAGGACGTAAAGTCGATTTAGCAGACTGGACAACGCAAGGACATCACTATTACAGACAAAATCCAAAGAGACTAACGCCATCCTATCCGGTGTGTCTGACCCCTAATTTTTTGAAGCCGTATACTCGTCTAAGACTGGGTCATACAATTTTTACCCACTCACACCTTCTAACCAGGAAAAGTCAGTCCTGCTGCCCTTTGTGCGGCGGTCCAAACACAGTGAAGCACTTGATTAACCAATGTCCAGTAACGAAGGAGTACGAAACCGCTGACAACACTAACCTAAGTAGAGTATTATCTACACTTAGCTATGACAATATCGTAACAATATACAATTTCTTAAGGAAAATACGACTGAAAGCCTCGTAGCTAGTGTCGCTTTTCTTAATTTATACTGTAATTTATTATTGTATAATTTGTTATAAATAAATAAAATAAATAATATTTTCAAATAATTCCCAATTTTTATTTGACGTTGATAAATAAGATTCAGTCAGACCGTAGAATTCGAAAAGTTTTAATTTTGAATTTTTAATATTATTTGGGGAAAAATAAATCCATTACTTTTTAAGAAACCCACCGTTTTGTTGCATAATTTGTTGTCATTTTAAAGGTAGCCTTATAATGCCACTCATAGAAGTATTGGTTCTTAGTGGCGTAAAACTCTAGTAATCGATTTTCATAGTCTTCTCTTGATACCAATTTCTTATCACTCAGGAAGTTTTGCAAGGGGAGAAAAAAACGCGGTAATCGGTTGGTGTAAGGTACGGATTATATGGCGGATGCATCACAACTTGCCAACCAAGCTCCCGGAGTTGTTGTTGAGTCACTACAGACGTGTGTGGTCCTGTGTTGAATTTCTTTTTTGGTGAAATCGGGCCGTTTCTGGTCAATCGCTAGCTTCGAATGGTCCAGTTATTGACAGTAGATAACTTATTTTATAATTTGACCATACGAAAGGAACTCATAATAAATGATTCCTTTCAAGTCACACCAAATACACGGTAGAACCCTTCTGGTCATTAGCCCTGGTTTGGCCACCATTTGAGCTGCTTCATCACGCTAGGACCATGACTGTTTTCGCATACTCTTGCCGTATGTGACCCATTTCTCATCCCCAGTCACTAACCGTTTAAGAAATAGGTCGATTTCATTCTGTTCGGTCAAGGCTTGACAGATGGAAATTAGGTCCATAATGTTTTTTGGTGTTAATTGGTGTGGCAGCCAAATATTGAGCCCTTCTTTTTTTGAATCCAGTTTTTGCGCAAATCATTCGAAATTATTTCATGGCCGATATTTAGCTTCTGGGTGATGCTACGACCACTAACATGCCGGCCAATTACGATTATTTCAGCGATTTTATCGACATTTTCGACGACGGGCCTACCTGTACGAGGTGCATCTTTAACATCAAAAATGGAATGGATGGAAACCTAAATTGCATGTACAGTTACAGTATCGCAACCATAAGCACCATTTACAATTTCAGCGGTCTGGTTTGCATTTTCGCCTTTATCAAAGAAAAGCCGTAAAATGTACCGAATTTTCTTTTGCTAACTTTCATTATTAACACACTGTAACTCATAACTGAATGGGAAAACACAAGAAAGAGAAGAGTATTTGTTTTAGTGTGAAATGTCACCTGGACAAAGAACATGAACTTTAAATTCCTTGATTGATACTTTACGAGATATCGGTCACTACAGCCGTCTATCGGGAAAATAATTTTTCCCCAAGGTTGGGATAAATAGCTGCCTTTGCGAGGGGCCCACTTCGACAAATATTCAAAATTCGTCCATTGTGATACCGTACAAAGGAAAGGAGAAGGAAAGGAACCAGACAGGCCGAAAAAAGGAAAAAGGGCCTTGGAATTAGAGGTTGACGACCAGCAGTGCCGAATTTACGTTCGTATTAGCCGCTTCAAGCTACTGATGACAGCTTCTGCAGAAAATACTTGAAGCAATCCCAAGTCTCACAGCATGGGTACATAACGGACAATGCCCGGTAAGGATATCTAACAATTTCCAGAGCCGCAGCTTTGTTAGCCTTAGAAGCTCCCTCGATTGTTCCCGATCTACCCGTGGCCAGAAAGATCTCGCGACTTTGCACGTTTGCGCACTAGCTCAGCCCTCGCTGAGTTGACGCGAGGCCCATCTTTTCAGGAGCACACCAGAGGTTCTCAAGAAAACGCTAATCCTCTCGCTTTCGTTGGAACGTTGGACACTCGATCAATCAGTTTTTCTATGTTAATTGGCAAAGATAACAATTCCCTTAGACGCAAGTGCGTGGGTATAGAAAGTCCACTTAAGTTTCCTTATTGCCATGGCCGGCTTAGTACAAGGTGTTGTTGTTGTTTGAGTGGCTGTGTTTCATATGCTGAAAGACACGTTTTAATTTCACACAATTTTCTGCTATTTTGGTGAATGAGTTTTGAAGAGCGCTTTTTCCTGTAGCCCCTTCATTGTGCCTATAAAGAGAAGGAGTGACCTAAACTCTGATTCTGAAATTTTTACAAACTATGTTAAACAATGGTTTCCTGAAGGTATTCGCAATTGAAATTGAAGGAAATTTTGAAACATTTTCATTCAGATTTTACGAAGTATGAAATCAAGAGTAGTCTTGTATAAATTTTTGAACATCCTTGACATAGACAGAGGTGCTCTTAACCGACATGCTAGCCTACCTGTCTAATAAGAAGAAGAGCCGATAACATGATGCTGGCTGCACAACTGACGATCCAGAACGTAGGGAGAGTAGAAGAGCCAGGTTTTATCAGAACTCCTACTTGGATCTTCTCTATCTTCAATGAAATGCTATAGTAGTTCTGGGGCAGAAGAAACATTCAGAGGATGAAGAGTAGGGATAGTTTTAGTGGCACCACTCACGTAGAAGCACTAACGGTATTGTAAAACACGTTGATCATTTACAATTTTTTTTTCATATTCCGCACTAATGCGGCACCTTATATAAAAATTTAAAGTGTACTTTTTTTTTAATTTGCCAATAAATTTAGGTACCTAAAAACATTTACATATTTATTAAATCATTTCCTTTCGCTTGGGTATTTGATGACTCAGTAAACTTTTTTTATCACTGGCTATTGCAATGGATTGCCTGACCTTGAATTACTACATATTTGAATATCAGTTTGAAACGCTGTATGATTGTAGTCATTAGCCAGCACTTGGGTCTATATCGAAATTCCATGTTTTTCCACATTTACCCCTTCAATGTTCATTTACGTGTTATTGCGTTCTCTCTCAATTATACTCACGCACATTTGCGCCTGCAGCCGGCTTCCAATGCCAACTTGGCACGCACCTGTGGCCTGCTGACCTTGTCCTTGCACCGAACTGCATTACTACTTTATGTTATTGTAATTAAGTATGTAGATATGTATTAGACAATTTTCGACAAATCGAAGCTATATTTTTGTTTGTAGTAGAAAGTACGCTCACTTCCAAAAAGGCGGATTTGTTAGCATTTCATATCCTAAAGAGGTAAAACTTAAGTCATATTAAGGACTTTTGGTACTCCTAACTAATATACCACAAATTTAGAACTCACCGCGCAACTTATTAGAAAAGATGAAAAAGAATGCTAAAGTTTCATTGAATTGGGAATTCACCCAGTCTCTATGTATCTATGGATGTGTGCAGATTATTAGGCTACCGCGCATTGGCGGCCAAAAGAGCTCCATTGTGTAGAAGAATGTATGTAGATAGCAAAATTAATATATCACGTCTACCTGAGAGTCAAGAAATATAAGTCTTTACGCTTTCAGAAGAGAAATACATAGAAAGGAGAGAAAACATATATTTGTATGCATGCCTACGATCGAATGTAGATATAATACAAAAATTAAATAAACTGTCGCTAGCTGATGCACAGCTTATTAAGCTCTGACCATTTTCCGCTAGATACCTGTTACGAGCCATATTTCATGATATAAAAAGGGTGATTACGGTCTCACAGAAAATGGTAGACGACTCTGCTTGACACTTTATATAAAATTTTTACTGGGCTTCTGTTAATTAATGTTTTGATTTATTTTAATAAAATCATTAATGAGTTTCAAGCTGGTTTTCGCAAGGGAAACTATACATTAGATAACCGTTTCAATTTGGCATCAATTGTGCATTTCAGTGGCAAAGCATGCAACGAAACCTTTACCTTCTTTGCTGACTTTCCATGTGCCTTTTATAAAATACCTAGAAGCATAATATAATTTTTAACGAACTAGCACTTTCTTCGGCCTGGTGTTGTAAAGGAAAAGAAAACTATTTAACCGAGTCGTCTGAATATTTAATATGTTGTTCACCACATCAATGGCATCCGCCTTTACTAAAATCATGTTATTATTTTAATTATTTAGAATTTTTGTGATTAAAAAACTGAAAAAAACCCGATTTTTAGAGTGTCAAATTCAAAACCGCGCCATTTTGTCAATTTTTTTTTCTATTCTAGTACGGGACATAGCTACAGTCATCCTGATTAGTAATTTTTTTGGGTGTGGAGTTTTAGATAAATAGAAGAGTGAAAATGCACAACACCGTCCAGATTAATTTTTTCGGAAGGGTTAACTTCAACGCCATTTTTAAAATTATTACAATTCAACAAGTTTTTATTTTATTTTTGTATGCAACAAGCCTAAAGAATTTAAATATCGTTTTTAGATTTTTATTATAAAAACAAATCCTGAAAATACCCTAAATTTTCGAGCTCTAGACCACCTGGACCCCTTAAAATACCCGTTATATTAAGATGCGTAATGGATTGCACAAATTCCGTTACTAATTAAGTACAATTTTTAGTCAGCACTAAAACAATTACTTTGCGGATAACTAGATCAACTGTACCCAATTTCACACTGTACATTGATTAACAAAAGAAGTTTGTTATTATAATTTACTATAGTTTACAGTTTACAATAGTTTACTGTTTATTATAATTTTAGGGATACATGTCGGGACTCAGATTCCAAATCTCATGCGAGATGAGGAATTTACGAGTAAGCTCAGTGCAGTCGTAAGACGAGCATGGAATATGTGTTTATACTGACACTTGTTATCATTTTCATGCTTCGAAACGCGCCCTTATTCCATTTGGCGTCAGCTATACGTACATACAATATTAGTAAAAAAAAATCTTAAAACTCACACAACTCTATGAATTTTCATCCAATTACAATAAAGTAAAGTTTATTCGACGCACTACTATACTATAAGAATAGTGTGCTAAAAAAATCCTCAATGTCGGATAATATCGTAAAAATGATGTCAAAGTGGAGAAAATGTAGAAAAAAAACCAAAAATTCCAAAAACTTACAACTACAGTTTCGTCAGTTTTCAATTAAAAAAAAATGAAAATTGGCGAAGTTAGGAGTGATTGTTCACATCAACCTACTGAAAAACGGGTTTTTGCCATAAAACGAGGAAATTTCTCCTATACCATTTTTTTAGTTTTACTATACCTACAAGTTGTGCTAGGTCTCCATAAAAGTATAATATCACTGTCGCACAATGTAATATTTTAACTAATTAAGTGAAAAATATTGAATGTAATGTAATAGTGAATTTGATAGTTGATTTAAATAAAAAGAAATAAATAGTTGGCACGTATACTTCTGTTAGATGTTTGGCCAAGCTCCTCGTCCTATTTGCTGCGTGTGGCTTGATGTTGTTTCACAAATGATTTAATAACTAAGAAAATTTTTTAAGATTCGTTGTGCGCAGCATTGCATAGTTGAGGGGAGGAGATTTGTTGTCTATTCTCGAAAACAAAAAAAACCGCATAGTCACTTGGTAAAATGAAGATAACTGCCAGTGATAATTAAATTATGACTTTTGTCCAGAGGGATCCTTTTGAGTCATCAAACGCCATTGCAGCAGATTTCAGCGCCTTTGTATGACCGCTAAATGTACGGCGCCGATTGACCGCCATGAACCTATCAGGCATAATAGCTCATAAAGTTCTTCTGTTGAAACAAGCAAATTTCAGGCAGAGGAAAGCTTTGCTCAAGAGCACAAGCCAGGTGTGGCCAGAGGGTTAGAATGATATTATACAATATAATACTCTTTGAGGCGATAAAAAAAAAAAAAAATTTATTTGAAAATAATGTTGAGCGAAATTTCAGACATCTTAAAAGACTAGAGTTCTCCCCTCGGTTTCCAAAAAACAACAACAGTCAAGCTTGGTGGCGGCAACATAATGATTTGGGGACGCTTCTTTTGGCATGGAGTAAGAAAAATGGTGAAATTCATTCACGAGAGCGTGCTTAAGAAGATATTATCCTGTCATTTCTTGAGAAGAATATGCCATTTCGGTGGCTTTTTATGCAAGGTAATGACCCAAAATACTTCTCAATATTAGTACGTGAATGGTTTTTATAAAACATTGTTAAATTTATGGATTGGTCAAGCCAGTCACCCGACTTAACTCCCATCGGAAACCTTTGAAGAAATTTAAAGGAGTGAATTGGGCAGGAAACATTCAAGAATAAAAAGGATTTATGGCGAGAAATCAAAGATCTATAGTATTCCGCGCAGAAACCCGCCATAGGATTATCTCTTCTATGCCAAATAGAACACAAGTTTAATGACCACAAAATTTTTCTGCAAATGGTTAGCTCCTGGGTGATGCTACAACTTGTAAAATGCTGGTTTATTTCTGTGATTTTATTGACATTTTCTTCTACATCAAAAATGCCTGAACGACGAAACCAAGATTGTACGTAATTATCTGTTGCAGTACCATAACACCATTCACTATTTAGCGGCCTGGCTCGCATTTTCGACTTTATCAAAAGAAAAACTGTAAAATGTCCTGAATTTCTCTATACTGACTTCCATTATTACAAACAAAACAAAAAACAGTAAAAGTATTTTTTTAGTGGGAAATATCCCCTCGACGACGAGCATAAACTTTAAATTGCTTGATCGACACTTAACGAGATATCGATCACTTTAGCCTTCATAATAATGGTAGGTGGATTATTAAAACGCCGACAAAATGCAAAAAATTGTGGGACCATTGCGCTTGTTGTGGAGAGCTCGTATTCCATTACCCGGAAACTGAAGATTAGTAAAAAAAATAATTCAAACTAAATATTTACATTAGGCTGATTTCGAAACTGAAATATTTTGCATCGTGTGGGCATCGATCCCGAGACTAACCGAATAGTGTTCATACACAAGGACGACAGCCAGTAATACTAAAAGATTTCATAGCCAAATTAAGCCAATAAATGATTTCAAATTTGCCTTTCCCTCAAAGCGCAAAACATTTTTCTTCTTATAGCTGAAACGTATCGCATTTCATTGGTTAGATTGCTTGCCACTTGCGTCTGAGGTTTATCACTGCAAATACTGAAAAGAACAAAGGAATAGCAGCAGGCTATGTTAGCAATCAGAAGCGCCAGCAAAACCTCAACCGAACAAGGATTGCCAGCCACAAGCAAATGTCTTTATTGTTCTATCATTACGCTTTTTGTTATCAACATTATTTGTGCTTTGTTGTTGTTGTAAGCGATTTTTTGTAGCACTCAACAGTTTCGTACTCATTTATTGTGGTAAAAGAACTTTTTTTCTTCCATCTACACTTTTTGTTTGTCTATTTTTTGTGTGCTAAATTGTTGCGCATTGCTGCCGCTGCGGCTGGCCGCCTGTCATTCCTTGCCGCAAATGGTAAACTTTTAACTTTAGTACTTAGACAAGATTGCGAAATTACAAGCCGCTAACAACAATGCAAACAACAGCACCACCAGCAATAAGAAACAATGGCAAGTGTTAACAACAACAACAACAACAACAACAACAAATACAAATACAAAAAGCGGCTGCATGCAACAACAAGGACACATCGCGACCACAGACAACGCGTGACCAGCCAAAGTGCCACAATTGCTTAGGCGCCGCCATTTTTGTTTTCTTGCTGCACTTGCGTTTTCTTTTGCCATTTTATTGCTTTTGTTTGGTAGCTTGCAACTACTTTATTGCCGCAGAATAAAAGTTTAATTCAAAAACTTGCACAAAAATGCGCATTTAATGGAAATTTACTATCTTAGCTCACGTCTCAAGAAAAAGCAAATATGCACAGCCACAATGGCACAAGAAGCGTACGTCTACAGGTACCACCAGTAGGTCTACTAAGTGTGAGCGGTGCGAAGGTGTTGGCCGGTGGCAACACCATTATTGCCTAGTGTCTAGTTATTTGTTGTGCAACTGCAGGTGTTAACATTTCGTTTAAAATTGTTAAAACCCCAATGGACTGCAAGAGGCGTACAACTGCAGGAACTAAAAGCTATACCCCAGCAGGTGCAGGCCAACGCTGTCTCATTGCGAGCCAGTAGTTTAGTTACTTTTAGTTTATTTCACTTTGTTGCTGCTTCCAATGCGCACTCTACTTAGAAAACACAAAATTTGTATAACAAAATGTACATGCATACACTCAAACATACATCCAAGTATACTGAATCACATTGTTGCTTTCCAGCATTTGAAGCACATGACCTTTAAAGTTTATGTTTCGATTTAACTTAAAAGTAGGAGGAGTTTTCCATATATACATTTCCAAAAAACAAAAACAATTTTTATAAATAATATTTGCATTTATATGTGTCTTAAAGATTGTGTAAGTAAAAGAACTTTTTATTTTTTTTTTTGCATTCAGTAGAGAGTTTCATTTCAGATATTTGTGATGCCAGGCGTTTGAGAAACTGGCTGCAATTGTATTCAAATTCCTTCGGCAGGTGAACACAGAGCCTGCCCAAACATATCCTTCACTCACAAGGCACTAAGCGGATTGAGTGAATAAAAATGTATCAAACATTTAGGTTTCAAAGGAAAATGGTGACAAAAAATCCCCAATTTATAAAAACCAAAATCATCTGCATGCCAAACACTTAATGCTGATTATCTTTGCGATATCCTAGTCTTGCTCTAATTTTTACTGTTTAAAATGACTTTTGATTCTTTGATTTGAGAAGATGAACTCTCGTTCCCTGTTTAGCAGATTTACGTGTTTTTTTTTTATGGACAGTTTACGCTATCTGAAGTCGAAATCACTATTTACCATATTTTTTTTTTTTGTTTTGGTTTTGAATTTGAATTTAAGTTAAGTTAAACTAAACACTTGCTAGTTTCTAACGAAACAGATATTTTATATTTAAAATATTAAAAATCACTTTTTTTTATAATAAATATTTATTATAAATATATATTTATTTATTACAAATTTTTATTTATTATAAATTTGTAAATTAAAAACGAAACAAAAAACTAAAATATTTTTTTTATAATTTTTTTATAATTCATAATTTTTATTATTAATTCATAATTTTTTTTTATAAAAAATAAACATATTAATAAAATTTATAAAAATTAAAAATTTATAAAAGAATTTATCAAAAAATTATAAAAAAAAATACAATTAATAAATTTTATAAACTTAAAATTACATATTAATAAATTTTATAAAAAAATAATAAAAAAAAATACGAATGAATAAATTTAAAAAAAAAATGTATAAAAAAATTACAAATTAATAAATTTTATAAAAATAAGTTATAAAAAAATTACAAATTAATAAATTTTATAAGGAATTAAAAAACAAAATACAAAAGAAACATATTTTGAAAAAAATTTTTATAAAAAAATTACAAATAAATAAAATTTATAAAAAGTTGTATAAAAAATTATAAATTAAGAAATTTATAAAAAAAAAATAAAAAAAATTACAAATTAATAAATTTTATAAAGAAATTTATAAAAAATTACAAATGAATTAATTTTATAAAAAAATATTTATAAAAAAATTACAAATTAATAAATTTTATAAAGAAATTTATAAACAAATTACAAAAGATACACATTTTGAAAAAAAATTTTATAAAAAAAATTACATATAAATAAATTTTATCAAAAATTTGTAAAAAAAATTACAAATTAATAAATTTTATGAAGAAATTTATAAAAACTTACAAGAGATACACATTTTGAAAAAAATTTGTATAAAAAATATTACAAATAAATAAATTTTATCAAAAATTTGTAAAAAAAATTACAAATTAATAAATTTTATGAAGAAATTTATAAAAAATAAAACTGAATAAATTTTATAAAAAAATTACAAATTAATAAATTTTATAAAAAAATTTATAAAAAAATTACAAAAGAAACAAAATTTAAAAAAAAATGTATAAAAAAAATTACAAATAAATAAATTTTATCAAAAATTTGTAAAAATATTACAAATAAATAAATTTTATCAAAAATTTGTAAAAAAAAATTAAAAACTAATAAATTTTATAAAGAAATTTATAAAAAAAATTAAAAAAATTACAAATTCATAAAATTTATGAAGAAATTTATAAAAAATTACAAATGAATAAATTTTATAAAAAAATTTTAAAAAAAATTACAAATTAATAAATTTTATAAAGAAATTTATAAAAAAATTACAAAAGAAATATATTTTTATAAAAATTTTTATAAAAAAAATTACAAATAAATAAATTTTATCAAAAACTTTTAAAAAAAATTACAATTTAAGAAATTTAAAAAAAAATTGAAAAAAATAAAAAAAATTACAAATTAATAAATTTTATGAAGCAATTTATAAAAAATTACAAAAGAAACATATTTTAAAAAAAATTTATAAAAAAAATTACAAATAAATAAATTTTATCAAAAATTTGAAAAAAAAATTACAAATTAATAAATTTTACAAAGAAATTTATAAAAAAAAATTAAAAAAAAAAGTAAAAAAATTACAAATTAATAAATTTTATGAGGAAATTTATAAAAAAATTACCAATTAATAAATTTTATAAAAAAAAATTTATAAAAAAATTACAATTTAATAAATTTTATAAAGGAATTTATAAAAAAATTTACAAATTAAAACTTTTATTACTTTTAATACTTTTATTACTTTTCTTGTTTTTAAATTTACAATAAATAAGATTTAAATAATTTTTTTTTTATAAATTTACATTTTTTCACAAATTTATAATTTCTCATTTATTATTTTTTTCTAATTTTTAACTTTTAAATTTATAATAAGTAAAATTTAAATAGTTCTTTTTATAAAGTTTTCTATAAATTTATTATTTCTTAAATTTATACCCTTATTAATTTAGTTCTAATTTATGACCGTACCGTACAAAATTTAATAAAAAACAAGAAAGCATTATATATTTAAATAGGGATAAATTAATGTTAAAGTAAAATGTTAAAAGTTCAAATTATTCCGTTCCCAATCAAAAAGATCTGTTGTGCCCCTTCATGGATGCAGCATATTTTTCTGGACCCAATTTCTGCAGTAAATTTTTGTATCGATTATTTTTTATTGAATTTTACCCAGGAGTTTGTCCTGCTTATGCATCACTGGTAGCAGTTTCGTGGCGGTTTCATGGCAGTTTCATCTTCCTATCAACAGTGCCTGCAAGTTCCATTGGAATTATGGTATTTCCCAGTTAGACTGATGACAATTAAATCTAAAATGGTATATTTGATGTTGCTAAAATTGTCCTTATTTTTATAAAACCTTTAAATCTGCTAGGGATAAAGCTCCAGTAAATTGCCTTGGTTTGATTTTGATTTGTTTGTGTCCGTGCTTTCCTTTAAGCAGCGATATTCAATTGAATTTCAAAGCCAACTATAACTTTCCTATTGCCTGTTTTATACCAGGTTTACATGATTATAGAACCTGAAGGTATTCATGTTTTGCAAAGTTTTTAGTTTTCACATATCCACCATTTAGGCAACAAATTTCAAATATTTTTTACTTGTAGAACTTTTTCTACTTAACTTGGCAGATATTTTCGAACTATAATATAATGACTGTAAGTACAAAAAATTTAGAAAAAGAAACACCAGCTAGAAGACCCTGTGTAGCTGTTCTCTATATATTCTGCAAGTATTTACGGCAGTTCTGAGCGCTCTATTTGAACCTAATGAACCGCTGCAGGCTAGCGCATCTGGTGTTGCCTTTCACGCTTTTCGCAATATACGATTTTCTTCACGCCGCTTCCTCTCTTAAAAACCATTAGCCTTATGTGACCGTTAAGACATATTGCCTGCTTTGCAACACAAAAATAAAAAACAAAGAACGCTAAACACAAATGCTTATAACTATTTAACTACGTATAACAAAATTCATACAAAGTTTTATGTAATTTTTTATGACTGCAAAATGACGGATATTGCACCTTGCAGGATGGCCAGCAAAACCAGAAGAAGAATCACCAATGGAAATAAGTAAATTTTTTTAAATGTTATTAAAAATTGCAAAGGCTTTTATTCAGAAAGTATTTCTGTTTTAGTTAATACATTAAATATGGTTTTGAAAGAAAAGAAAGGAAAAAAAAAGAAATAAAAGAAAAGAAAAGAAAAGAAAAGAAAAGAAAAGAAAAGAAAAGAAAAGAAAAGAAAAGAAAAGAAAAGAAAAGAAAAGCAAAGAAGCAAAGGAAAAGAAAAGGGATGTCGATTAAGAAAAAATAAAGTTGCTACTACAGAATAAAGAGAAAAATTCACTGCTCTAATTCCTTGCAATCAAACACCTTTAAAGTCATAGACTTCAGTTGAAGTTCAATCAATGCAGTCTTCGCAGTGTCTGGTAATGAATTCGACACGCTAACAGCGTTAATAAAAAATAATCTAGATGATATTAAATGTTTTAACAATGAAACTGTGTATCCCATCACTATATTGTTTATTCTTGACCTTGCACTTCTTGGTCTTGGACATGGTCCTAAAAATATCGGGATCGTTTCGCTCAGTCATAGCTGAGATCATGAATATCGGCTGCACTTAGTCGCTGGGCTGCCAGTTACGACCTGAGAGTACCTGTAAACTCTGATAACATGCTATTTAACAGAAAAAAATAAACTTTAGAATTCCCACGTTCTCTTACTTTCATCGAAAGTAAGGTATCTTAGAGTGGGGAGGGTGCGAAGGACAACATGTATTTGCATCACAGGAGCATGTAAAACTTGCCCCAGTGTTGAGCTTAATGTCGTTTCGCATTTACTTGCCATCAAATTGCATGTTATTTCTATCGCTGCTCAAAGTGCAATTAGACTAAAAGAGTATGGCGTATGGAGGCAATCTTTTAAGGCACATGATAGCATTTTTGGGTACTTAACCCCGTTTTTCTCTATTTCCCTCATCTGCGGACTGATCTCTTTATCCATAAACTGTAGTTTGAGAGTCACGTCAGGGCAATGTTTCCGAGTAGGCAGGATGGGAGCAGAGGGACGATCTGCATCGATTCTGGTACATACGTCTTCACTGACCGCTGCAAGATGGAATCAGGAGTAGGAGCAGGCGTTTTCGAATGAATCTATTTCCTTTGCGATCCAGCAGGCATGCATAATGCTAACTGAACGTGAGACAATATTAACATAGAGAGACAAGGGACATATTAACATTTTTTCCGATAGTTCGATAGCTGCGATAAAGGCACTGAAGACGCCACGTTGTAGATCCAAAGTGGTCCATTGCTTTATGGAGGAGATCAAATCTCTGGGGTGTGCAGGTAACATTTCTCCGATCGGGGATGCAAGACAAATGAACAGGGAAGCGGTCGACTGAATTGATTTCAGAGATCTCCTAGCCGGTCATTGGCATCCCTCAGACTGTTGTTAAAGGGAATTGCACAACTTATTTCTTAGGAAAGCGCAGAAGAGATGGAACTCCATTTCTTCGTGTGGTATTTGAAAACCCCTTTGGCTTCAGTACAAAAGATGTAGGACTCAGAAAGTCATACGAACCCCTCGCCATTCGGCTTCCATTAGAGGATTGCGCAGCGAAGCTAGAGTTATCATTTAGTCCCCATTGTAGAAGCTGATTTGTGGTCTTTCAAAGAAGAACACCATTGAGCAGTTTCTCTGTTAATGTCCGGGTGCGCTTTAGTGCTACTTGAGAAATGCCCAACTAGTACCTCACTCACTTCACTTACCTGCCTACCTATCTAGAGCGCTTTAGAACTATTCAGGAGGTATTAGCATTTAATGGACTAGCAGCAGAGCGACTTTCGTCGGAAGGAGCGATGTCGTAGAGAGATATTCGCCGCAAAACTTTTCGCACGCAGCACAGAACCACAACGAAATTCTCATTAAAAGGGAACAAAATGAGTGCGCAAATTTTTGAATTAATTCAAAATTAGTTAAAACTTTGATATTACATATCATATTTATAATTTCTGAGCCATTTTTGCTAGCGAGGCAATATTTGACAAGGATTTGTTGAAAATGGTTTCACTAAATTGCCTCTCACTTACAAAGTTCGCTCAGCAGTGAATCTGTCAATACATAATATTTACGCTTCTCCTGCTCAGAGAATATGTCAAAGATATTGAGGCCATTAATAGCAAGTATTGGTTGAAAACTCACCTTTATTGGGAAAGATGCTACGACGAGAATAACAGATTGGCAGGTTTGGCAATCCGAAGTGAAATTGTGCCACGTTACAGAGGATACGGCAGCAGAATTTTGCCCACTTTTTCCCACATATTCACACAATTCACTCGCTCAATCAGTCATCGTTCAGACTGCAATGAAGTAGCATGAAAAATGGCAGCGAGAATTTTTTTGGTATAAAAAGGGGCAACAAGTAAGGTGAATTTATTTGTCAAACTTCGCGGGATTAAAATTTCGCTTTAGTTATTTTTTTCATAAGTTAACAGCACTGTTAGTAACATCTGGGCCAACTTTCATGTGAATGTCATTAACAGTAATATATTTACGCTTGTGTTTACCAAACGACCAAGAGTGCATTTTTCGATTTTTGCAATGTCTGATTTGATTGAGCAGAGAAGTGCCATCAAATTTTGTTTGCGGAATGAAATTTCGGCTGCGGAAACGTATAGCATGTTACAGAAGGCATTTGGTGATTCGACCATGTCGCAGAAAAATGTTTATAAGTGGTACAAAGACTTCAAAGAGGGTCGAGAACGTGTTGATGACTTGGAGCGCTCCGGACGACCATCGACGTCAACAGATGACCAACACGGCAATAAAGTGAAGGAGTTAGTGCTCAAAAATTGTCGGTTGACTGTTAAAGACCTTACTGATATGATCGGAATATCAGAAGGATCTGTGAAAACCATTTTGAAAGATCATTTGGGCTTACGAAAAGTCAAATCTCGTTTGGTACCGAAAACTCTCAATTTCTTGGAAAAAAGTCGTCGCGTTGATGTGTGTGAAACAATGCTTTCAGACTATCAGGACAAGCTCAAATGCATCATTGCGGGAGATGAGACTTGGATTTATCCTTACGACCCTGAAACAACCGACCAATCAAGCGAATATCGTCCTAAAGGCGAGGCCAGACCGAAAAGAGCACGTCAAAGTCGTTCAAAAATAGAGGTCATGATGATAGTTTTTTTCGGTTTTCGTGGGGTGGTGCACTATGAATTCCTTCCACCTGACCAAACTGTTAATAAGGAATATTATTTGAGCGTTATGCGTCGTTGACGTGAAGCAATTCGTCTAAAAAGACCAGAATTATGGGCCAACAACTCTTGGTTTCTGCATCACGATAATGCACCGTCTCACACTGCACTCGTTCTTCGTGACCATTTCGCCAAAAATTCCACGCATATCGTTCCGCAACCACCGTATTCGCCTGATTTGGCTCCGTGTGACTTCTAGATATTCCCAAAACTCAAGAGACCACTCCGGGGAACGCGTTTCGAGTCGATTGAGGAGATAAAAGCTGAATCGAAGAAGGTGCTGATGGATATACCGGAAATGGACTATTTGGCATGTTTCGGGGATTGGAAAAATCGTTGGCATAAGTGTATTTCATCGAGAGGGGATTATTTTGAAGGGGATCAAATTGATTTACAAGAATAAATAAAGATTTTTCATTTTACAACCAAATTCACCTTACTTTTTGCCCACAGAGTATCACCAACACAATGCCAGTTTTTTTCTAAACGAACCGCTGTGATTTAATCAGCTGATTCCTTAAGAATCACTGAGAGCCTCGCAACGGCTGTGTTGATCACACCTTTGGCGACGACGTCGTGCGAGGGGGATTTTGCCACATTATCTCATGCAAACTATCAACGGGTGTAGGTATTTGTGAGATGAGAAAAAAATTGGTTCAAAATTGGTGAACAAGTTTTAGTGCTGAACCAGAATTTTTTCTACTAGCTCACGTTTTTCCTACTGGGTACACATTATTCTTAATACATATATGTGTGTACACATACGCATGCATAAATATCTATGTATGTATATAGGTAGGTGTGTGCGAAAATTCAATCTCATATTTATTAATGTGCGTGTCTCTGCTTCGTAACTACTTTTGAATAATTTATTATAACAAAATGTCTTCATTTAGTTTGTCTCACCCTTGAAATTGCCGGCATAAACAATAATCATTAGTTTTGTATGACAAGCTCGTAACCGCGTACGTGTGCGTGTATACTAAACATGCCTGTATGTGTGTAGGGAATATTGTGAAGGTGTATTTTACATCGGTTTGCGGCATTTGTGAAAGTTTTGTACGCAAAAACTTATCTATGCCACATTGCCGCAGCGCATAAGATGCACATGAATGCTTAATGCTCGGCACACAAATCCACCCAAGTGTCTGATAACTAACAAAACAACAAAAACAACGGAAAATCAAAAAATTAATTCATTTTAGCGTAGTTTGGGTTTAAAGTTACTTGGCTTTTGTAACAACAAGCAAAATGCGACTGTCAGCATGAATTTACAATTTTATTTTTAGGTTAATGTTTTGGTCGATGATCGGGCGTATGGGGTTTGTAGGGTATTTCGGCACATTGATGCCGCTGTCAACTATTTATGCCCCCTGGTAATTAGTAAATATTTATAATGAAAGATGACACTTGTCAAATGTGGTGGAAAGAGTGATAAGAAAAATGCTGATGTATGGGGTAGTTGCTTTTGAAGTTTGTCTGAATTTTCTCTTTATTTATTTCCGTTTATTCAGCTATTTTTGGGGAGTAGAATAACATGAAAACAAAGTTATTTAATGACATACAAATTTGAAGTTTTTATCCGACGCTACGTAGAAAATAAATAATTCCAACAAACTTAACACAATTTTTCTTCATTTTTATTCTGTTTTTTTTTTTTTTTTTGTTTAATTTTGCTAAAAAAAAGTAAATCTATCGCAATACATCCCACTCATTTTCTTTTTGCATTGTTGTTATAAAATGCATCAGTTGCTCAGAAATTGAAAAGGTAGTCGAATCAGTTCGACTGACTTAAAATTCAACTAATTCCAAATTCCCTGAAAGCGAACTAGTTCGGAACTAGCGCACTTTCCTACGCAGTACATTACATTCGACCTGCACGCATACTTATTTACTTGAGCACATTAATCATCCAGTTTACACTTACACACAACGGCATGCACTTGTGGGCATATGGCTTTGTGTAGGTGTAAAATGTAAGCGTTGAAGATGTAATGTGAAAATTCTTAATTTCGTTTAACATTTCGTTGTTAAACTGTCTGTCCGGTTATGCGGTTTGGCTGAGTGTAAACTCGTTTAATTTTACACTCTTTTGTATTCTTTGCTGCATATGTACGTGCACATATGCATACATAGAAACACACGTACATACACACATTTATATATAAATTCGTTTGCTATTATTATTTTATCAACGCACCCACGTAGCATTTGCAACATTCTGATAAAACCGCAACGATAAACAGTTTTCCAACCATTAATGATTTATTTGTTATTTATGCGACAAATTAAAAATTCTCCAACAGCAAATATGGCTACAACTGTATATACATATGTATGTAGCAAGACTCAAACACAGCTCAGCAGACTTTTATCCAACTTGATTTTAAATGCGAAATTAAGCAAAGATATCTACTCATTTCTATAAAATATTTTATACTTGCGTATGTGCGGGAGACTGAGGAGTTCCACTCGTACGAGAGCAAACGCATAACGAAGAGGGTGCGGGAAAATCAGAAGGTCAAAAAGTGGGCAGTTCAATGTGAACTTCAGGCAGATTTGTATGCTCTAAGCTAGTACAATTTAAGGGGGCAGATACCTGTAAACGGCCATATTTTCCCTGATTTTCATTAAAATTATTTAAAATGAAGAAAATGCTTTCCATTTCAATTCAACCGGGCTATTCGGGTCATGTTCTTCGATTTCGATGTAACTCAAATATGTTGCTCTCTGGTCAAAAAAATGATGAGACACGTATTTTTTTGTTCGCCCGAAAAAATTTTTTTCAAGAGTTATCGGCAATTTTGTTTTTCGGCTCAAAATCGATTTTTTTTAATTATATAAGAATTTTTTTTTTTAAATGCTCATAACTTAGTCAAAAATGAACCGATTTTAATAATTCTGGATTCAAAATGATCGTCATTACTTACACGAGCGACTTCATTGACTAAGTTATGGGCATTTAAAAAAAAAAATGACCAGAGAGCAACATATTTGAGTTACATCGAAATCGAAAAACATGACCCGAATAGCCCGGTTGAACTGAAATGGAAAGCATCAGACGTCAATATATTTTTTTCAAAATTGGCATACAGTTTACTTATACATTAAAATAATATAAAAATTGGTTTTTTATTTTAATCATTTAAAATGGCGGATGTACACTCAATTCTTCCAGGAACGTCGCAGCGGGGCTGCTCAATCGGCGGCGGCGAGAGCGCCTGAAGGCACTCGATGATGGATATGGAGCGAAGTTGTGCGAACGCACCGTTTGCTTTGCTTATTCAGGCGGTAGCACCTAACTTAGCACTCTCTTCAGTAGCTATGATACCACTTCAGTATGAAAAAATGTTCACGCTCTCAATTTCATCATTATTTAAATAGAATGTACCATTATTTGTAGACCCAATCTTCATCGCCTTAGTTTTTTTGTGGTTACGGCTGCCGTAGCCGAATGGGTTGGTGCGTGACTACTAATGTTTTCTAATGGCGACCACTCCTTGGGAGGCAAGTGCAAACCTCCGAGTGTATTTCTGCCATGAAAAAACTCCTCATAAAAATAAAAACAATATCTGCCGTCCGGGGACGGTTTGAAACTGTAGGTCCCTCCACTTGAGGAACAACATTAAGACTCACGCCACAAATAGGAGGAGGAGCTCGGCGTGTTTGACGGACAAGACGTGTAAATGAGATCTTCAAAGTGCTCATGGAAGTTGCAAAGAATACCTCTCCTTCCCCCTCGATGCAGCTTTTCAGGATATCATCAATTACAATCAGAAATAAAAATATAGTTGGATATACTTTTTGGCAAGCTACCATTATGCAAAATTCAGCTACTAAAGTAACTACAGAACAAGGATTTATTGACAAGTTTTGTTTAACTTATTTCTTTCTCATTTAGTTTTAATAAATTTTTCAAGAAGACATAGTTCATTATCGTAAGAAAAATATCAATCCGTGGTGTATGAAGAAAATGCATAATGCCGCTCAAAACAGAAAAAAATCAACGTAACTTTTGAGTAACTTGCACTTTATTACATCAAGTGGCAGTGTGATATTAAACTGCGTACCCAAATTTCATAGTTAAATTCTGATTAAACAGTGGAAAATATTTGTTAATTAGCTCAACTTTGAAACCAAGATTTATATGATTTTTGTAGGAGAATGATCTATATTTTAATAAAAAAATATTAAATAAGACAAAAAACAAAATTGAAAAAACATTTGGAAAGTATATGCGGAACAATGGTATATAAAGGGTTTTCCAATAAGAGGTGTTATTTTGATATCTAAAGAAAAATGCTATTTTTAATACAAATGATCGGATGTTAATTTAATTATAAAGAGGAAGGCATGCCGTTAATAGTGGCAAATAACATCAGGCAAATGGCCACCATGACCACGCTTACAGAACAATATCCTTCTCATGAAATTTTCCATAACCGAATTGCAAAGTGGCTGTCCTATGTCCTCGATAGCCTCACGAATTACATCTTTGAGGTTTTAAATCGACCCTGGAATGTTGGCGTAGACCTCCTCTTTGACGTGGAATCAAAAAAAAAAGTCACAAGGAGTTGAATCCCAAGATCTCATTGGCTAATTGTGATCACCTCTTCGGGAGGTAACACGGCCCGGAAACTATTCCCGTAAAAGATCAATGATTTCGTTGTTTGTGTGGAACGTAGCGCCATCTTGTTGAAAGCTAAAAGTTGACCAGATCAATACCATCCCATGCCGGACATAAAAAATCTCTAATCATTTCTCGATAGCGCAATCCATTCACCTGTAACACTTGTTATTGGAAAACCCTTTATATTTATTTATTTATTTGTTAGAGTCTACAGAATTCAAGAATCTGAAAAGTATAAATTTATTTGTCTTTAAGCCTACAAATATCTGCGTGTAAAGTAGTGGAAAAGTGTATTACTAAAACTCCTTCATTTTGTCCAAAAGTTGGCTTTAGACATCTGTGTTTTTAATTGTGAGGACTATCGGGTGACGCTAGATTCCAAAGCTCTAAGTATGGATGCGATAGGAGTTTGACAAAATTCCATATTCGAACCGTTGCTAAATTGCAGAAAAATTTACCAATTTCTGAAGCAGAAGGTAATTAGTGAAAAATGAAAAGTGAAGCGGAAATAGTCTTGATCGAATAATCGTGAGCCGGAAAAACGGTGAAAATGTAAAAATTATTTGCTTTTGCTGTGTGTTTGGTGGGATTGGCAGGGAGTTATCGAGTATTAGGTGCTCTCCAACCAACAAAAACTTAATACAGAGCGTTTGAAGCAAACACCCGGCCATAGCTACCAATACAGTCAATAGGAGTGGGAGGGCGTTTCATTAGGACGACAACATTAGATTAATTTAATCTTGAAGCACATTCTTGTTCCTACCATTCCCATTGCCTTATGAAGTAAATAAAACTGTGTAAGATTAAATAAGATTTAACTTTTGACGGCCCGCATGTGAAGAATAACTCACGTAGATTCTAATGCCCAAACCACCTCCCGACGATTTACTTTACAGTAGTATCTGAAGGTGATCAGTACTGTGACGGTAGGTGGCTTAGCATTCGATGCTTCCTCTTCGTGAAAAAAAAATATTAACATTTCGCTCCGCTCACCACGTCTCTCAGATATATATTACATTTTTTAATCATCGTTCAAACGTCGAAAACACACCGTATGGGCACGGAAGTTATCTTGACAGAGAAACAGTTTCTGAAGAAAACTGAGTCTACGTCGATAGTGAAGCGTAATGCTTAATAGTTCACCCCAAAAAACCAAATACACATTGTGCAGCACTCAGAAATTCAAAGCGTACTTAATATTATATTATAATTTCAAGTTAATAAATTTTTTCTGCGCCGTCGAAACCCCTCAAAATATCGCTTTTTGTCTATTTTGGCAGACTTTAGGCTTGAACCCTGACCCACTCCCAACTTTAAAATTAATAAAAATTTTAAAGCTGATATTTGCTGTCTAAAATAAGTGAAAGTTTCAATTCGGTTAACTGCTCCTAGAACACTTCGAAGTTATCTGCTTTTACTACTTGGGCAACCCGATATACACTGCGTATACGCAATTAAATGCTTCAAGAAGTGGCATTCAAAATTTTTTGTTTTCAATTTGCAGATCTGACTGCTTTTAAGTGCAAATATTGCCCTTCAATTTTGTAGATGTCCTTGTATACGCGAAGGCTGTATACATTAGGATTTAACAGTAAAAGCTCTCAAAAACGCTATTTAAAGGACTTTCAACCACTTTTTTCGAAAACGGAATATACCAAAGAATTTCTCAGTTGGATTCCCTTTCAGCTTGCGAAATTAATTTGTGAACAAAAGATTTTGTTTTATACACAAAATTCCAATTGGTCTCAAAAGGTGCAAGAATTGGTGCGAAAATAATACCCCTTTTCTGAACATTAATAAATGTTATCATTGCGCTTTGGCCATATGACTGTAGGGTAGTAGGTTTGCGTTATCCTTCAATTGCAATGTTTCCAATAGCACAGAAACTCTATATTTTTCTAGAAAACTAAAACTAGTGAATTGATTTGAGATGAGTGTCGATTAGCTCTTCCAACTGTTGGCGCTTACACCCTGTTTGGGTGTTCGGCCGCGCTCCTCCTTCTATTTGTACATAGTGTGCGTTTTGATGTTGTTCTTCAAGTGGAGGGACCTAAAGTTTTAACCGACTCTGAACAGCAGATAGTTTTTATGAGACGCTTTTAATTTGTTAATATGCCGAAGATTGAAATTTCATTTTCCAACGAATTTCAGCGTATTTTTACGTAGCCATGGCTTTAATTAATACACCTTTTCATGTGCAACAAACCACTGTGTCCAGTGGCGTGCGCTAAGCAATCAAGCGACATTTTCATTGCAGTTTTTTTTTGCAATTATTTAAATTTTTTTCTTTTGTTGAATTACGTGCAGTTTTTTCTTTCATTCTTGTGGCTCAACACGAAGCCATTGGACCGCATATCTCTGTGCGTGCCGATGGTGTTTTAAATTATATTTTTGGTTAATTACAAACAGTTATACAATAGCAAAGGCGGTTAACAACACACACACACATACATTTACTTGTCGCTTATGCGCCTGCAAGTGTGGGCGAAGTTTTAACGCATATGCAATCACGCAATTCCATGGAAAAACCAACACTTACGCACACACATACATATGCACATGGACGACTTCGCAAATTAACGAACATTCCGAAATTCTCTGTTTAATGATAATAAAATTAAAACGCCAATGTTGCCAGAAACATTCGATTACGTCACAGCGATAGATGTTGTCGAACGTCCAGTCATAGATGAGCTGACAGAGAGTCGTAGAAAATAAGATGAAAGAAAATATATGACAGAAAATTTTTTTATATGTATAAACAAAGTGCGGTTAAAAGCATGACATGAAAATTGCTTTGGTTTAAGAACCTCGAGCTCGTTATGTGGGCATGCTTGCTATGTCAGTTATGCTTGATTGCAGAGGAAACTGAAAAGCTGAAGTAAAAATTCATCTGCGCATTTTTTTTTGTCGGGACAACTAGCACGGGCAGCACTCAGGCATTAATTAAGTCCAGGTCTACTACACTTGGATTCCCTTTAAATTTTTTTTAAATCTGCCCGATCTCCGAAGAAATCTGAGTAGATTTTGTGGTGCCAAGGAGCCAAGATGGTCGCTTCTTAACATATCAGTGCCAAAGACCTCAAACCTGATTCGAGTGAAGGCGGGGCAGACGCACTGGAAGTGGTCCGCCGTCTCATCCTCCTCTTCACAAGCTAGGCAGAGTACACTGTCTGAGATGCCCAACCTTTCCATCTTCTTTGCCCCCAGAAAGTGGCCCGTCATCAGTCCAACCAGCCGTCCGCACTCCCCTCTGCTTAATGACAGAAGGACTTACGACAGTCGATCGAACATGACAGGTAACATCAGCTTAGTCTATCTGCAGCCTCTTTCAGCCTGCCAAGCTCGCTTGTCGGTTGTAGTTACTCATTTGCTAACCGTGGCTTTGATGGCCGCAGAAGAGAGGGACAAAACGGGTTCTGGGCCAAAGAAGTTGGCCAAAGAAGTTACCCGCTATACTCACGTGTCCCGGAAAAGTGCAGTTTTGGCCCTCTGGATTCCACGTAGACCCCAGAGCCGGAGCCATGCTCGGTCCTGGAGCCATCTGTGGAAATCCGAAAACAGTGACTGACGGGCTAATTTTCTGAGTTTGACCACAACTGAGCCTCTGGCAGCACTACACTGTATCTCTTTTCATGTACGACTGTCGATGGCATGGAGTCAAGTGGCATGGAGAGAATCGTTGGATTGACATCCATGCCTTCTGTGTTTTCCAATGCCGGACAGGCGCCGTACCAGTTCCCATTGTGCTTCACCCTGCAGATGTCATTCAAGTCTGGATAAGGTTCTCCTGACTCCCACTAAAGAGAGTCTACTCATCCAGACCACTGATGCCTAGGTGATAATAGGTTTTATCGTAGCCGTATAGATCCATAGAACCTTGCTAGGAGAGAGACCCCACTTTTTCCCAAATACACTTTTGCACTGCCGGAAAGCGGTCAGTGCTTCGGATGTCTTTGTTCCAACGTGTGATTTCCATTGGAGCTTACTATCGAGGATTACTCCAAGATATTTGATGTCTTTGGACAGCTGGATTTTTACTCCTTTTAGCTTAGACAGAACGAGTCCATCAAACTTCCCCCTTTTGGTGAAGAGGACAATACCAGTCTTGGTGGGATTTGCCGATACTCCATTCGCACAGTACCAAGTGTCAATCAGATCCAAAGTTTTCTGCACTTTCCTGCATATGTTCATAAGCGAAGGGCCTGTTATCTAACAGGCAACATCGTCAGCATATGCCTGTGCGTAGACTCCCGAATAGTTTAAGGTGATGAGTAGAGGATCGATTACCATGCACCAGAGCAATATTGACGTTTGTTGCATGCTGATCTGGTGTTCTCGTGATGGGCCCATACCAGCGCAAGCGGTTTTCCCGCAATTTTTCATTCATTGGAGCCACATGACAGCCACCTCTGATGTGTTTATTGTCCATTTTGTGCAGTTTTGTTATGCCGGAAGCCGAACGCATCATAGATTCCATCTCCGACACATATATTCTTTGTCTTTGTTAAGTGGACCCGGGTCGGACCACAGACGATGATTTGCTCGATAATATCAAAGGTGTTTAACTGCTTGAAGGATCTGCTTCAGTTCTAGAAGAAGGAGACTTTCTAGCAGTGATAAATGCTTAGGAAGACTGAAGTTTATTTCAATGACTTTAAGTGGAAATTGAAGGACTGATGAGCGGAGAAATTGAGCAAATGCTTTTGTATTCAGATGTGCAAAATTTATTTCTGGATCAAATTTATGGTTAGAAAGATGATATGACCTGGTCTAAGAATCCGTTGGCTACTGCTGGTCGCGCTCAAATGGGAGTTTTCGTACCAGTCATCATCGCGTGTCCAATAAATAGGTAATAAATGCCAAACAAAATGAAAAGTGCTCAAAATACTCAACCTACTACGTTCGTGTGGTGCCACAAATTCTTGCAAATCTTATGGAATTAGAAAAAGTTAATCCTGTCCGAAGTTTGAAATTCAGTAGAATCAGTACAGAAGCAAAAACGCTGCGAGCAGGAATTTTTAAAGTTTTCAACTGAATTTTATTAGCAGAGACGACAATCCCAAAAATTTCGTGCTGATGAAGCTAGAAAATGCTTGCATTTGAAACTACGAAAACTAAATTAGAATTCTGTTTTCACTCGTACGCAGCTGGTTATTAAAATTTCACATATTTTTTCTGCTAGTTTTAATCAAACTTTTAACTGTAATATAAACTGAATTCAAAACCTTATATTTAAATATCGTTTTACCAAAGAAGCCTTAAAGTTCTCTGCTATGCAGCTCAACCATTTATTTTGTCACTACCCATTCTTTATACACATTGCCCCTCCACTGCAGTGTTTTAAGTGCAGCAGTGCACAAATTCACAAAAGAAAAAAAATAGTAATGAAAAGTTACCATAAATTTTCGAAAATACCAAAAACAATTTACATACTTGCGCATACTTTCGCAGCATAAACTCTTTTATTCGCTCGCACATCACTCGCATCCTTAACACACTTTCAGCTCCGGACTGTTGTATACACACGCGCATATACACACACACACACGCTCGCACATGCATACTTGAGCGCATAAAAACGAAACTTGCAACGTTGCATTTTCGACTCACTTGCTTTTGCTGTTCTTTGCCTAAAAATTTATTAAAAACGAGTCTTTGCTTTTATATGCAGACGAGTAAATGCATAGAAAGAGAATGCATTCTAAGCTCGCGGCATTTCTGCCAAAGCTCAGCTGTTAAGCCATTTGGTTACGGCGCAATGCATGCTGATGTGGGCAAAGTGAGTGGAATTCTAAGTGCATAACTTCATGCTTTTGTGTAATTTACATTTTTGTGCAGTAGTTTACAAAAATTTACACACCTACGGCTATGTTGCGATGTTGGCACATAACTTGCTTGTTGTATTCTTTTGCTCCCCCGCCTATTTTGCCTTTCGTTGGTCATATTTCACTGCGCACTTGACTCAAGTCTCAATAGTGCTGAGTAGTGAAAGTGTTTGAATAGTGGTGATACTGTGAGTGTGTGGATGCAGGCATGAGGGGATACGTGAATGAGACAAAAAAATAAGTAAAAATAGTGAGTCTTAGGGAATGAGAAAAAAATAGTGAGTCTTAGAGTTGTAGGTAGTAATCGGATATGCGTTGACCAGTTTAGCTATTTTTTCCAGGGTTTTTTTCTACTTCAAATGCTTGCGATATTTCTCTACCCGTAACTTTCTTTTTACTGTCCTGTTCTTCGCTAGTATCACAGTTGAATGACAGCTCAATTTTTAAGTGTTTCTTGCTACAATTTTTGCAGTTTTATTTTCGAAAAATTTTCCCTAGAAAAAATCGTATGAAGCTCATGACTATAAGGCGAAAAGTTCTTTACTCTAAATAAGTGAGTTGTTATAAAGGGTTTTTCAATTGGCGCGGGTCGTTTTTGGCGCCCTTTGGCAGCCATTTTGTTTTGGTTACATTTGTCAAATCTTTTGTTTATTATTCAGTTGTTTATGCCAAATCATCATGGCAAGTTACACGATTGAACAGCACGTTCAAATGATAAAACTTTATTATCAAAATGAGTGTTCATTAACGCAAACGTTGCGCGCATTGCGCCCATTTTTTGGTAGACGTGGTGGCCCTTCAAGGAACTCAAGATCAGCCGAGAGCATTGCCGCGGTCCGTGAAAGTGTACAGCAGAACCCGAGGCAGTCTATTCCTCGCCGTGCACAAGAACTTGGCCTTTCGCAGACTTAAACTTGGCGAATTTTGCGTAGGGACTTGTTCCCATACCCGTACAAGATCCAACTGACCCAGGAGCTCAAAGTTGATGACCATAGACAACGCCGTTTGTTCGCTGACTGGGCTTCGAATCGTTTGGAAGAGAACCCCAGTTTTGGGCAAAATATCATCTTTAGTGACGAGGCGCATTTTTGGATGAATGGAACGACACCAATTCACACGAGGTTCACCAGGTGATAATGCATCCTCAAAAGTTACCGTTTGGTGTGGATTTTGGGCCGGCGGCGGGAGATTAAGCCGAATTCTCCAAGATCCTTTCACAGGTATTCACACACTCGTTCAATCGGTCGTTGTTCAGATGGAAACAATGTGTTGTTGGTTGATTTTTTCGTATATCGCCAACAAAATCGCGGTTTTCTTGTAAACACATTCCAAGTGACGTCAGCGCATCAGCTGCTTCTACCAAAGTTGCCGAGAGTCGATCAACGGTCTGCTAAAGGCACACTTCTAAAAATCTTGTCACCATGCCATCTATTTCAATTACTGAATAAGGTTTAGGCAAAATATTTGCCAGAAAAGAAGGTTTTTTAAGAAATGTGTTCTCTGGGAGCGTGAATGAATCACCCAAATTGCGTAGTTCTCTCTTAATCCGTCTTTCATTTTCACTTTTTTCCTTTTTCACTTGCTCATACCTGTTTCTCAGTGAAGCTACTTTGTGCTTATGACCTTTTTCGGTGTGCATGATTATCAATGCAGGGTCCGGCGCTCGAAGTGTAACCAACTTCAGATCACTCTGCTGTCTCGTAATTGGCTAAATGCCAGTCCGGAGTATTGTTTACAAGCGCGCGGAAACAATTTACCGAGAGTAAACGCGAAAAAAGAAAATCAGTAAAGGATATCAAACGTAATCATGTGATTGCATTATATTTGGCTGCAAAAATTGCAACCAGGGGTTGAGCTTGAGCGCCTTAAAGTAAATAAAGTTCTTGTTTATCGTACCCTTACCCATTATAATGCCACTGGTAGCATCGCGAAAAGTCATGGAGGTGTGACGTGATGATCGAAAGACATCAACGTCACGTGAAATGGTTCAAAAAGTGAAAAAGTGACTTGAGCGAAATCCCCGACGAAGTGCCACTCAAAAGGCGAAAGAACCGAAAATATCTGACCATAGCATCCGCCGCATACTGAAAAATGATCTCAAAGTGAAGCCTTACAAGATCCCAAAGGTGCATGATCTCACACCAAAACAGCAACAGGGGCCGAAAGCGGTCAATTTCCGAACATTGTGTTTCCGACTAGAAAGTTTTTCAAATTGAGCAATTCATAAACTCCCAAAATGTGGTTTATTTGACCGACCGTTTATACGAGAATTTGAGTCATCGATTGGCCACCAGGAGACAGCAGACACCACAGGTAATGGTTTGGGCCGTTGTAAGGTAAATGCGAAATATTTTTGGGAAAGTATTCTGGAGATTGTTTTAAAGCCGTGGGTAGACAAACAGTTCAAGTACGACTCTTGATGGCATGGAGTCAAGGGGCATGGAGAGAATCGTTGGATCGAAGTCCATGCCTTCTCTGTTTTCGAATGCCGGACACGCGCCATACCAGTTCCCATTGTGTTTCAGCCTGCGGATGGCCTTCAAGGCCTCTCCTTGGATGAAAGCATCAAGTGCTGGCAAACCAATCAGAACATTTAATGCCGGGCCTGCAGTAGTCGGAAAAGCTCCGGTACAGCAGATGGCCACAGTGCGTTGTAGTATCAATAAGGCCCTCCTGACTCCCACGAGAGAGAGTCTACTCATCCAGACCACTGATGCATAGGTGATAATAGGTCTTTTCTTAGCCGTATAGAGCCATAGGATCTTGCTAGGAGAAAGACCCCACTAACGCATATGCTACTCCACTAGCCGTTCGAGACTTTTCTGCATGAAAGAGGTCATGCTGATAGGTCGAAAGCTTTTGGGGCTGGTGTAGTAATCTCTCCCCACCTTTGGGATGAAAGCGACCCTCACCATCCTCCACGAGCGTGGTATATAAGCCAGTGCCAAGCATGCAGTGAAGATTTTCTTCAGGGCTGCAGCCGCGGACTCTATGCCTTCCTTCAGCATGGCGGGATATTCCATCTGGTCTGGGAGACTTGTAGGCACCAAAACATTCGATGGCAAATCAAATGGCGGCTTCATTCACCACAGATCTGGCAACGCACCAGTCACGTCGAGAAGGTGTCGCAGCTGTGAGAGCAGCCTTTTGCTTTTGAGGGCTGTTAGTTAGAAGTTTCCTCTAGTCAAGCCTCAATGTTTGGAGCTTTCGGTTTCACCACGGAACGGCAGTCCGATCAAGGAGAGGTCGAATATTCGATATTCTGCTTTCAAACCCGCTTTTTGGGAATTCTTTCTCGAACGGCTTTTATGGCTACACTGGTTGGAATCACGTGAGGACGACCACCTTTTTTTATGTCTGACCGTAGACATTTGAGAAAAACGATTGATAGTGCGATAAACAGACATTCTCGAAATACTAAGTTTTTTCAGCAATTCGTAAATCTCACTGGCACTTTTACCACACTTTTGCCTCTGTAATGCAATCACTGCTTGCATCACTCCATTGTGAGCAAGCGAAATTTTCCACGAAACTGTGTACACTTTATGAGTAGACAATACATACGAAAAAAAGCAAAATTAACCGAACATTTTACTACGAATTTGCTCTCGCCGTATGCACTATAGAATTTGTCATAGAATTCATGGCAGGATTAAGTATATTAATTAGTTTTGGGAAAAAGAAAATCATTAGTTTTTGAGAAAAAATTTTTTCTCAAATGGTTTAAAACTGCTTTATTAGCGATGCTAAGGACACAAGCATGCCGGTCAACTTTGACTATTTCTGTGATTGTATGGACATTGTGGACATTGTCTTTAACATAAAAATGCTTGACCGGAATCGGCGAAACCAAAATTTGTATTACAGTACCGGCACCATAAGCGTCATTCACATTCTTAGCAGTCTGGCTCGCATTTTCGCGTCCATCGAAGAAAAAATGTAAGATGTACCGAATTTTCTCTTTATTGTTATCCATTTATAACACCCTGTAACTCATAACTGAGTGTGACAAACAAAAAACAGGAAAAGAATTGTTTTCGTGTGAAATATAACCTGGATGATTATTGCATTGAAAAATGCACTTTAAAATATCTCAATCTTGACCAAAATTTCGTATGATCGCAAGGGCGGATGGACAGAGAGGTATGTTAAATCGATTCGTGAATATTTTTTTAGTATTTGGGTATAACAGTAAGTTTTATATTCTAGCACTAGGGTATTTTAACTTTAGGGTTAATTCTAAAAGCCTCATGCAAGCGAGCTACAGTTTTGTATCTAACAAATTTTGTAGTAGCCTGGTATTCGAATGTTAAAGTGTTCTGAAAAAGTATCGAGATAGGCAAATGTTCGCATCAAAAGTTGTTTAGATTGAAAAACAAAAATGTAATTAATAACAACAAATATTTTGCTTCGAGGTTATAATAGTTTTGAGCAGCTTACCCATTAACTGTATTAATGCAACATTTCATTTCAAAATTTGTTACCAAAAATTATTCATTCTTTTCAAAATTTGTAAGCAAATTTAGTTTGATCCTTACGAGTCTGGCGAAGTATTGTGTTTTTATAATTCTCCATAGCCTATTTTGAGAAAATTACCTGAAAGTAAAAAAACAGAAATTGCTTAATAGTTGAAATGACAAAAAGTATTGAAATAGAAATAGGAAAAAAGTCATACGTAACTATATAGTTGAGCTGAAAACTCCTTATTTTATATGTATCAAAAAATACGTGCGAAACTTTTGCGGCTTTTGCATAAACGCACAGATTTGCAACGCTTCCAAAATGTTTGGAACAAATTAATTAAAGTTTTGTGTTTGTTTCAAATTAAATGACATTTGCCCCTATTCGTTTTCTAAGAAGATTGTGCTGTTGCCTCACTAAACATACTTACATACATACACAAGTAAATAATTGGCGCCCACATACATACATATATACCTATGTCTGTAGTTTGACAGATGTTTGGCCGAGCTTCTACTTCAATTCCATTTATGCTGTGCGTCATATGTTCTACAAATGTTGGGTTTACTTGTGACTGGCAGCTTTTTTTCCTAAATCTTTTTCATGGCCAAAATGCACGCAGAAGCTTCCGGGATTCTCGTTTAAAGCACGAAAGTTGTTCGAGAAAACTTTTCACGCTGTTCGAGAAAACTTTTTCTACCATTTGTTATTTCATTTTCACAGGGAGGATCGAATTGAAGATCAGCCTAGTGATAGTCAGGCACAGACTCATTTTGCTATTGGCTGCCGTTATATTTATTAAAAAAATACTGATGCTGCACGGGCATATTCCCTGTTCAGAGCAACTATAAAATAAAAAAATAAATAATTGGCGCGTACACTTCTGTTAGGTGTTTGGCCGAGCTCCTCCTCCTATTTGTGGTGTGCGTCTTGATGTTGTTCCACAAATGGAGGGACCTAAAGTTTCAAGCCGACTCCGAACGGCATATATTTTTATGAGGAGCTTTTTCATGGCAGAAATACACTCGGAGGTTTGCCATTGCCTGCCGAGGGGCGACCGCTATTAGAAAAATGTTTTTTTTTTATTAATTTTGCTTTCACCGAGATTCGAACCAACGAGCTCTCTGTGAATTCCGAATGGTGATCACGCACCAACCCACTCGGCTACGGCGGCCGAGAGCAACTATACAAATTTATATATGAGTTGGGACTCGTATCGAGTATTCTGTGGATTTGTTAAGATAAAAGTAATTGTATACCCTCGTGTTGGAAATAATAGTAGCTTTGCGAATTATCAAGTTTCAACTTTGTAGAAAATTCATAACAATTTAAAAAATTTAAAAAAAAATTTCCAAATTCTTATTCAGAATTCTTAAAAAAAATTTAAAAATATTTGAAAAAAGGTACAACGAAATTTCCAAATTCTTAATAAGAACTATTAAAAAATTATAAGTATTTAAGAAAAATACAACAAAATTTCCAAGTTCTTGTTCAGAATTATTAAAATTTTTTTTAAATATTTGAAAAAAAAGTGCAACGAAATTTCCAAATTCTTACTCAAAATTATTGAAACAATTTAAAAATATTTAAAAAAAGTACAACGAAATTTCCAAATTCTTATTGAAAATTATTGAAAAAATTTTAAAATATTTGAAAAAAAGGACAATGAAATTTCCAAATTCTTATTCAGAATTTTTAAAAAAATTTTAAAATATTTGAAAAAAAAATACAACAAAATTTCCAAGTTCTTATTCAGAATTATTGAAAAAATTTAAAAACATTTAAAAAAAGTACAACGAAATTTCCAAATTCTTACTAAGAGTTATTAAAAAAATTTATAAGTATTTAAAAAAAATACAACAAAATTTCCAAGTTCTTATTCAGAATTATTGAAAAAATTTATAAGTTCTTATTCAGAATTATTGAAAAAATTTAAAAATATTTAAAAAAAGTACAACGAAATTTCCAAATTCTTATTCAAAATTATTGGAAAAATTTTAAGGTATTTGAAAAAAAGTACAACGAAATTTCCAACTTTTTATTCAGTATTATTGAAAAAAATTTAAAATATTTGAAAAAAAGTACAACGAAATTTCCAAATTCTTACTCAGAATTATTGAAAAATTTTAAAATATTAAAAAAAAAATACATCAAAATTTCCAAGTTCTTTTTCAGAGTTATTAAAAAAAAAACGAAAATAGTAAACGAAATTTCCAAGTTCTTATTCAGAATTATTGAAAAAATTTAAAAAATAATTAAAAAAAGGAGAAAGAAATTACCGAGTTCTTTTTCAAGTTTCGTGAAAAAGTTCTGGGTAAGCAGTCTCACCTAAATAATTTATTTATTTTTTATTTTTTTTATTTTAGAAATTTTGTTTAGAAGCTGAAAAAAACCCAAGGTATTTGGAATTTATTAAATTGTTTCATTGCTCAATGTATCGGAGCATTAGAGGCATAAACTATTCTAACCCGCTCCAGAATGAATAAATCATTTCTTCTCAAACCTTTTTGTGGAACGAGAAAATTAATTTGCTCTAAACGAAGAGGACAGCCAATTACACCACCGACGATATCAAAGATAAAGCAGAGTTAACGAATACTTCTTCGACTTCAAATTGTTGTTATGTTCCAACCAAGAATTCGGGTCAACAAAATTAAGCAAAGAGATAGCGAAATGACGAAAACTCATTTGCATTCGTACAAGTCGAATGGCCCAGTGACACTTAAAGCTTTGGGTTCATTGTTTGTGCGTTCGAAATTAGTCGCGGAATTCCTGGCTTCTCTCGCATTTGGGTTCGCGGTTATAGCAGCATGACCTCGGACATTTTTATCGCAAAATGAGAGAATTAGGATTCTCTTGAGAACCTGTGGTCTGCTGCTGGAATGATAACTTTCGCGTCGACTCAGCGAGCGCTGGGTCAACTCGGAAGGTTAAAAAAAAGCAACTCTGGAATTTGATAGGTATCCTTACCCAACATTGTTCGTTGGTGTTTATGCGGTGATACATTGAAATGTCTCAGGTCCTTTCCGCAGAAACTGTGTGGAGGACGACGTGGAATCATCACAGTACCTTCATATCACCTGCTTTGCTCTCCTCGGGCAAAGAATTAGACATCTGGGCTCTCACCTTTTCGCTACACCTGCGGATATTGCAGGTTTAAATATCATACATCTGGTGAAACTCATCAGTAGCTTGAAGCGGCTTATATGAACTGAAATAGCCACTGTTGGTAGTCATCCTCTAGCCGCCATCTTTCTTCCACCTGTCTGGTTCTTTTCCTTTTTCCTTATTTTTAACCTTCCCTCCTCTTGTTTGGTATTATAATGGACGAATTTTGAATATTTGTACAAGTGGGCCGCTTGCAAGAACAGCCGTTTATCCTAATAACATGGCAAACGTGATGCCGCCTCCATACAAAGAGCGTAACATAAATTCAACTTAGATGGTGCAAGTAAGGTAAATAGTAACTTTAGCGTATATGGACCTCTATATTCTGAGCCAAAGTGTCGAAGAAAGGTAAGTGCAGAATATTACTTAGAAATTATATAGTTTAAATTATTTAAAAATACGAATTTTGAATCAAATTATATCCGAAATTTTATCTGAAACTTCATTTATAACAGTGAGACGCGATTACTTAATGAAAAACATTATAAGCCATAAATTCTGATAAAATAAAGTGCAATGTGAAGTGGCTCGTAATTCCTGTTGCTTTTTTAAATTTCTTTGCCGAGGTGTTGAGCATTTTCTTCCTTATAAAAAGCTTCCGAACATTATCGTTATTGTTGTTATAATAATTTCTTTTATTTTTGCTGATGAGGAGGTTTAAAATGCCTAACACATCATCAAAGCTGCCGTCGCAGTATGTCCGGACACTGAAAACTGCCTCCCGTTTGAAGCAGCCACCTTGAAACCACTTTCGCATTACTTCAAAGTGGCATTCCTTCCTCATTACAAGGTCTAGACTTGTCTTGTTATTATTTATGAAACTTATAATAAAATAATAAATTAATAAGTTTAAGTCAAGGCCGAACAAATGCTTTTACATATATGGGCAAAAATCCTATAAAAAAAAAATTCTCAAAAATCAGTGCGATTTGGAACGTCTTGAAGCTTACACATTTTTATATTAGAATTGCATGAGCTGTAAAAAAACATACACAAAAGTTTTCTGCAGTTTGTATTAAAAATTTCAAATGACAATTTTGAGTCAATGCGAGTCATATAAAGGGTGGTTAAGTTTAAAAGGCCGGTATTGATTTTAAATCAAATACAATTAAAAAAAAATTATTGCCACTTCTCTTTATTATGATAATATTGGTATATCGCAATTACGTATGGAACAAAATATCGACCAAATGGTCCGATAGTCCAAATTTTCGATAACGCTGAGGCATAATTGAGGTTATATGCCGTTAATGTGCCGAATTATCTCATCCTTTAGCTCTTGAATTATTGCTGGGTTATCGACGTATACCTTTTCTTTCAAGTAACTCCAAAGAAAGAAATCCAACGGTGTCAAATCACATGATCTTGGCGGCCATTGACGAACACTATTCACAGTAACTGCCTGACCGACCTCATTTTGGAAAATATACGGCCCAATGATGCCGCTGGCCCATAAATCGCACCAAACAGTCACTCTTTGTGGGTGTATTGGTTTTTCGGCAATCACTCTTGGATCATCATTCGCCCAAATGCGGCAATTCTGCTTATTGACGAATCCACTGAGGTGAAAATGTGCCTCATCAGTGAAGATGATTTTCTTCGGAACTGCGCGATATGCATTTGAACGCCCGTTTTCATAATAAGCCTGAATAACTTTAACGCGTTGCTCGAAAGCTTGACGTTTAGGTGTGGTTTACATTCAACATCGGCCCTTGAAATTAAACAACCCGTTTTATAGAAATTAGCAGAAAATAGTAATAATAGCACTAAAAGAAATGTGCGAAAGTTTTTTATCTGGAAGGAAATCCTCAAAACATCAATAAAAATAATTTTCTAATTTTTCTGAACATTTTGAACAAAAAGTTAGAAATTTCGTTGTATCTGATGTAGACCATTGAATTTTGATGTAATAAAGTGCAGTCGTCAAGTGGCTCCAAACTCGCGTTGGCTTCTGACAATTTTTTTCGCTGAGGTGTTTAAGACTTTTCCTTAAATAAAATGACTTCCGAATAAGTAGGTAGGTGAAATGGTTGAAGTGTCGGTCTGGCACCCCTCAAGTAGCACTGAAGCGCCGTTTTGATACCATTATGAAACCTCCACCAGGCAGATATCTACAGCCAGCCAGAGCTGTTGTTATAATGGAGAAGATTGATTGCATTTAGGTTACCGCACTGCCCCAGGCTTTCGAATAAAGGAACACCCAGTGACTTTAATCTTCGAGCTGCCAAACACAGACATTTACAGAGAAATTGCTCAGCAGTCTCCTTCTCTGAAAGTTCCCCACAGCTTCTGCAATATGTTTTAAATGGTACCCCTAGCTTTTCAGCGTGTGTACGGATCGTCCAGTAATCGGTAAACAGAGCTACTAGTTTGGAAATCTAATGGCAAGGAGCCCGAAAGACTTTCTGAGTCCCGCGTATATCGTATTGGGGCCAACGGTTTTCGAAATAGCACATGAAGAAATGGAACTCCATCCGAATAAGTGCTTTGTATGGGGAAAAGTTCTCGACAGCGTGTTAAAAAAAAATTCACAAATCAGCGCGATTTTTTAGCGACGTGAAACTTATGCTATTTGTGACGTTCGTCTTGATAAAAAATAATGATTTTCATATGGAAGAAAATACTTAAATACTCAGCAAAAACAATTTTCCATGTTTAACAAAAAGTTGGAAATTTTCATGTATTGTTTTTAATTTTTTTAATTTTTGTGAATATTTTAGAAAGCTTGTAGCTTTACTGGTTTTGTTATAGAATTCAATATATTTTTTTAAATATAAAAAAAAAAATATTATTAAAGAAATTCCCAAAACCTGGTTATTCAACGCGCCACTATTAGTTTGAACACATGTGTCTGCACTTTCACTCATCCCTTCATTCATATGTATATTCATGTGTATTTACATACATATATATATATACATATACATATATACACTTAATTGCACCTCCATATCTGCCTCAAGTTTCGTTTGTTTGGCTGCAAAACATCTTAAGAAGTTGACGCTTGCATGCGAAAACATTTTCATCTCGACCCACAGTTGCCATCGCCAACTGGCTGGTTGCAAATATTAAAATGGTTGTTGTTGTAGCCGTTACTCTTGCTGTTTCCGGTGAAATTAGTAAGTGTCAAAGATAAATAAAATGCAATGCTACGCAGCTCAACCACTTCATTACCGCCACCCCCTGCTGGTAACACCACCTGCAACTGCTTCTACTACTTCAGCAAACGCAGCGTCACAAAAGCATTTCAGCAGCAGGCCTGAGCCAGTGATAAGCATTCGCAATTATTTGCCTAACGAAAATTGCTTCAGCGGGAAAGCGGATGCAAAAGACGATCCCACAGTGCAGGATATGCACGTAAAACCGAGTAAATGCAACCAGCAGACTTATATTCTGTATATACTCGCATGTGTTTGGGTGCGTATGTGTGTGTGCGTGTAAGTGTGTGTGTGTGTGTGTATTTATTGTGTTTATACTCGTCACATGCATTTGACAGAAATGTAAAAAGTTTCCCGTTGGCATGGCAGTTGCAGGATTTCAAAGATTCAAGTACAACAATAACAACGAGCACAACAACCACGATTACTACTCAAGCAACACAAATACAAACATAAACGTGTCAAGCTTAGTTTACTTTCCGTTTTACTTTCACAGTTTCACAGTTCAACGCATTTGAGTTTCCTTCTTCAGCTGCATGAAGTTGAGTTTCGGTTTAGCAGCAGGCGTTGCGTCAACCAATAGGCAATTGCAACAACACAAATTTTGCAAAATAACGACACAACAACTTAGCAACAAGCAAATAAACGTCGCATGAGTATTCTGTGAATTAAATTAGAATTTTTTATTAAATTAAAATTGCTAATCAAATAGAAAATTTCACTCTCATCATTTTGCCCAGCAGGGAGGGGCAAACACTTCGCAAAAGTGTGGCGAAAATGTAGCGAAATGCATTTGGTTCAATCCCTGTCCTGGTATTACAAATCAATATTCGTGAAGCTCCTCAAATCTATTTGAGTAAAGCAAGGCTTGCTCAATTCGCATTCCATTTGGCGGAGAAGGAAACTAAAACTAAAATCATTGAATTTCGCTGGAATGAATTTGCATCAACGAAGTGAACAAAATGTAAATAAATAAATTATTCGTCAAATCAAATATCTGGAAATTATTGTTGGTGAGGGGCTCGGAGAACACTTCGCTGGGAGGCTTTGAGTTTATCGCTAATATTATTTTCATGTGATGTGATGTTTACGCTTAGTAGCTTACATACATACATACATACGTGCCTTGGTATCTGCCGCATTTGCTCGAAAAAAACTGCAGAAATTTCAAAAACGATTTTTTACATTTTCTGCTCAAAAAGTATCTACTTAAATACCGTAAATATGACAAACTCAGAGAACTAATTTATAAAAATGAAGCTGTAAACACAGTGACCTGATAACTTAGGAAGAGGTCGTGTCACATAAGACCTAAATGTTCAATTTTCCTCAGAAATTTTAAGAAATTTTAAAACGCTTCTAAGAAAAAATCAAATTTTTTCAAGCCGCCTCACAGCTACAACCTAAATACTATCGACAACAAAGAGATCGTAGTTTCAGCGTAATTAAAAAAAAAATATTTAATTTTAAAAAGTATTTAAAATTCAAAAAAATACTTCAAATTTTTAACTAAAATTTTAAGTTTCGAGAGAAATTTAAAATTAAAAAATTTAATTTTCAAAGAAAGTGTTGAGCTTTAAGAAAAATTTTAGGAAAAAAATGTTTAGGGAAACTTTGAACTTTAAGAAAATATTTAAATTTCAAGAAATATTCAAAACTGAAGTTAATATTCTAAGAAAATACCGACATTTTAACAAAAAACTTTAGATTAAGCTTTAAGAAAAAGATGTAGAGAAAAATTTTAACAAACCCAAATTTCAGCAAAATTTTATTATAAGAAAAAATTCTAAATTTGAAGAAAAATGTTAAATTTTAAGGAAAATTCTAAAATTTTAAGAAAATATTAAATATGAATTTTCGAACATAATTTTATATTCTAAAAAAATATTTTAAGAAAGAAAGAAATTCAGAAAAATTTTACATTTCAAAGAAAATTTTCAAAGTTCTAAAACATTTTGTAATTTTTCTGAAAATTTAAGAAAAAACTTGAATTTTGAGAAAAAGTTTTAAGTAAACATTTTCAATTTTAAGAAAATATTGAAATTTAAGAAAAAAACTTTAAAATTCAAAGTAAATATTTAAAAAGAAAATGTCAGAAAAATTTAAAATTTAAATTATTAAATTTTAAGAAAATACTAAGTTTTAAGAAAAATTAAAAAAAAAATTGTAAGAAAAGTATTTAAATATAAAGAAAATATTTAAATTTTAGCTAAAATATTACACCCTTTTTGGGTGTTTGACCTTCCTCCTATTTGTGGCGTGGGTCTTGATGTTGTTCCAGAAATGGAGGGACCTACAGTTTCGAGCCGACTCCGAACGGCAGATATTTTTATGAAGAGCTTTTTCATGGCAGAAATACACTCGGAGGTGTGCCATTGCCTGCCAAGGGGCGACCGCTTTTAGAAAAATGTTTGCTTCATTTCTTTTTATTAAACTTTAAGAAAATATTTACTTTTATATATTAAGAAAAATTATAAATTTTAAGAAAATAATATTTGACAAAAAAAAGTATATTCTAAAAAAAGTTTGAAGTTTTAAGAAAATATCGCAGTTTTACAAAAAATTTTAAATGCTTGCAAAACATTGAAATTTCAAAAAAAAAATAGATGGATAATTTCAGATTTTAAGAATATTTTTAAAATTTTAAGAAAATATTTAAATTTCAAGGATAAATTTAAGTTTGAAAACAATTTTTAATTTTAGAAGAATATTTAAAAAAAATTTTACGAAAACAAATTTTCAGAATTTTAATTTCTTCAGAAAAATATTAAATTTTATGAAATTATTTATATTAAAAGAAAATTTGAATTATTTAGAAAAATATTAAACTTTAAGAAAGTATTTAAATTTTCAGAAAAAAAAATCAGAAAAATTGTAAATTTTCGGGCAAATTCTAATATACTATATTAGATTTTAAGAAAACAGTTACATTTAAAAAAGAATTTAATTTAGGAAGAATATTTAACCTTAAGAAAATATTTAGATTTGAAGAAAAAATTAATGTAAAACAAATGTTTAAGTTTTAAGAAAAATATTAAAGAAAAAATTTAAGACAAAAAGAAAAATATACAGAAAAACTCTACAATATTAAATTTTAAGAAAATATTTAATTAAAAGAAACATTTTGTTAAGAAAGTATAGGAATTTTGCGAAAAAAGTTTAAATTTTATTGTAAGAATATATTAAATTTCAATAAAAATCAAAAAAAAAAAAAAATCAAAATTTCAGAAAAATTTTAAATTAAATTAAATTGAAATTTTAAAAGCATGTTTAGGTTTAAGAAAAATTGGAAAAAAGGAAATTAAAAAAAAAATTTAAGGGAAGTTTTTTTAAGAAAAAATTTAAGTTTTAAGAAGCGTTGCAAGACGAGCTTAATTCAACCAAATAGTTCACTGCAGAAGCAGCTCAATCTAAATAATCGCCATTTTATTGGGAAATCTGATGATGTTGCAACTGTGCCAATAGAAAAATAAAAAATATAAAAATAATAAGTAATTTGTTCCAAAGAAATATTCGAAGTATTAAGCAAAACCAACCAGCGAAGTCGAATCATATTTCACCAAGACAAAGCGAGAGAGTTTTTGAGTCCTGAAAAGCTCGAATTACTGCGTCAGCGTCCTTACAGCTGTCAATGATTGCCCAATGATTTATTTTTGTTTCCTAGCATCAAAATTAAAATGCAAGGGCAACGTGTTTCAGCAATACTTGTACTTGTATGGTGGCTATCTGCTCTGGTGGTTTAAGGACCACCCCAGACTAAGCGCTAGAAGTGCTAATCAACTTGTCAATCTCGTAGGGGAAAACGTGGCCGCCGCCGCCTAGGCGCTTAGACTCAAAAGTATGGTGCTATGGAAAGAACGGCGGTTTGGTCACGCCTGTATTTTACACAATCTAAACAGTCACAAACAACAGATAGACTATTTTATTCCTAGACTTACCTTCGACAGGCTCTTCAAGACAAGTATACCGTCAAGAAGAGAGCGTCAGACACCAAGGCCATGGAGAAGGGGGGAACTAAATTTGTATACAGATGGTTCCAAGCTAGACGATATGGAGTTTTCTATGGAGTTTTCTCGAAGGAATTAGGACTGGAACTATTCGTTCGACTACCAGACTACTGCAGCGTCTATCAGTCATAAAAGAAGTGACTACATACCTAAATACGCATGCCGTAACAAAACCAACTATAAATATATTCTCGGATAGTCAAGCGTCCATTAAATCAATGAATGCGGCTATACTACGATCGAAGGTTGCACAGGAATGCCGAGCAACCCTAAATGATATTAGCGTCGTATTCAAGGTCAGCCTTATTTGGGTTCCGGGGCACAGAGATATTGAGGGAAACTGTAGAGCTGATGAACTAGCCAGAAAAGGTACTGCTCTTCAACCGTTCCGTGATAAAAGTACCATTGGAATACCTTTGGCCATGAGTAAATTAATAATAAAAAACAACATTACCCAAGAGGCCAATAGGTCATGGGAAGATGAAGATACAAGCGTAACAGTCAGGCAACTATGACCGCAAATAAGCAAGACAAAGATAAAGGAATTGCTTAGGCTCTCAAGGGAAGATATCTCGAAGGTCGTGGCTTATGTCACCGGCCACTGGCATATTCGGAAGGCATTCCTTGAGACTAGGAGTATTTTCCCATGAGTATTGTAGAAGTTGTAGAGATGAGGAAGAGGAAGAAAGAGTTGAGCACTTCCTTTGCAATTGTCCAGCCTTAGCTATAATCAGACCAGGCTGTCTACGTGAACACTTTTTCAATTCTCTTACAGAGCTGTCTGGTGCGGAGATTAGATCAATCCTACGCTATGACGCTATGAGTCTCAAAATGGTTTCATGAAAATAAAAAAACAAGGTTCCCATGTCGCACAACGGACCTGTAAGGTCTTAGTGAGTTGGTCATACGGACCGACTGCCACCATAACCTAACCTAACCTGACGTGTTTCAGCACCTGAAGAAATGTTGAAGCTTCTGAATAGCTCGTTTCGGACATATCCACTTCTTAGTAGTTCAAGCGGAAATGTATTTACTTCCAAGCAGAATATTTAAAAAAACAATACAGCCGTTTTTCTTATTCCTTTACTGAGCTTTTATTATTAGACGCTAAATATAAAAGGCAACCCTCCTCATAAAACTCCTGCTATGATATTTAATTAAGAATTTATTTTTACGGAAATTGTCTTAAGCAGAATTTTTAACAACCTTGTCATTTTACTATTACATTTTCAATACAAAACTAGCGCGCTATTCGCTGCTGTTCAAGATTGCACGAAAATATCCGGAAAGTAAAGCGACTGTGACGGCCATACATAAAACGGCTATGACAACACAATAAAGCGACAATGGCAATGCATGTAAAGGTTCATTTAATGGCCGATGTGGGCGGCGTGAAAACGTTTTTAAAAGATATTTACTTTTTAATTGATCTGTATTATTTGTATTATTTTATTATGAGCATCAAAAAGATAATTAAAAAAGCCATAAATGAACACGTACATCCATGCATAGCTAGCAGCGAACGTGAGCAAACGTGCAAATGCTCTCACGCACACGTGCATACATACAAGTTGCTTACATATGCGTACATGTAGTGGTGAGATGAGATTGGGACTGATATAGCCGGCAGACTTGCGCTTAATTGCAAATCAAGTCGCATACTCACACACACACACACACACACATGCGGACTAAGAGTATCTACAATAAAAAAGTATGGCGGCAATAATAAAAGTAATTGCAACATTGGAAGTGTATGCGAGAGTGTATGGGTGAATTTAAATTTTACGTGAATGAAATTGGATGCATGTAAAGGGTGATCAATTTAGAGGCATCGGATTTGAAATTGAAAGTAAACAACAAAGTTCAAATTGATTGCGCAATATTTATTATTTTTATGTAGAACCATTCATGAAATTCATTTTTTAAAGATAATTTCTTTTAAATGATAGCCGCAACTGCGTCGTAATTCGGCCGTCCGTAAATACCAATTCGCTGGAGGATTTCGGCCGGTATCTCATGGAAAAAAACTTGGTAATGTTGGCATCTAATGCCTCAATCGAAGCTGCTTTATCCACGAAGCATTTAAACTTTACAAATCCCTACAAATAAAAGTCCAATAGTGTTATACCTTCTGCTCAAATATGAACGAGACGTTATCAATAAAACGGTCCGCGGATGACATATGGCAAAAATAATTTTTTTGTTTTTTGGTAGGACTGTTATAAGCTTACATGGCAAATTTCAGCGTGATATGTCACATAGTTTGTTTTCCGAGAGACAAATTGCCCACCGAAACGACGACGCAGTGAGTCAATTGTTGCACCGGCTGCATGGCAAGTAGCCCGTCATGCTGGAACCAAATGTTGTAGAGCTCACATGCTTCAATTTCCGGCATCAAAAAGTGTGTCAAGTTTGTCATAGCGCAATTGCTTTCGCCATCCACTATTACTTTGGTGCCAACCTCGTCTTTGAAGAAATATGACTCAGTGATTCCTCCAGCTCATTGGCTGCACCAAACGGTTGTTTTCAATGGATTTAATGACTCTTCTTGGATAGCTTCGGGTTGCTCTTTTGCTCAAATTAGACAATTCACGTAGCCATTAAGCCAAAAGTGGGCCTCATCGCTGAACAAAATTCAGGCCCAAATGCGAATATTCGACAGGTTTTTCAAGAGCCCAAAGACTGAACATATTACGCTTTAGAAAATCGGCCGATCTCAAAACTTTGACTAGCTGTATTTTGACTTTCAAACCAAGATTGTTGCGTAAAATCGCCCAAGTAGTGCCATAAGTTAGGCCAAGTTGTTGAGGTCGGCGTCGAATAGATTTTTCCGGACCTTTGGTAAAACTTTCATTTGCAGCCGGTATATTGTCTTCACTTCATGCTTACTGCGTCTAATCAGTTGAGTATCATACAATAATGAAAAATTATTCTAAATTTACTCGATGGTTTGCCGAATAGAGCGTTCAGTAGGACGTTTACTTACACCAAAAGTTGGCCGGAGCGCGCGACGAACACTTTTCACAGATCGTCGATTTTTGCAATCCAATTTTGGGATTTGTAAATTCAGGTCTTTCCATGCTGAAATGTCAATGAATACGGAAAAAAATTATATATTTATTTTGACAGTAGTAACGCGTGATATGTCGACGTACTCCTATTAGAAAAAGTATCTCCAATCTGATCACCCTTTATGTAGACCTGCAATTGCACGCGCGGAGTGGTATCCATTTACGTGTATGTGAGCTTATCATTATGTAAATCTCAAATGGCGATGATCTCGCGACGGGTGGTACAGTTGCATACATCTGGTGTAGGTAGTGCGCAGTGGGTGGGTGCACTTACCTATAACCTTCATTGTACTGTATGACGCTTCAATTAAAAATTAAGGCAAAATTAATTTACATATCAAATAATTAAATTCAGCGACGGTTATTAACGAAAAAAAAAAATGCATCGAAACAAGCGCCAAATTAAAAAAGGACACGCTCGACGCTCGATGCAGCCTCATTTAATAACATGTCTGCCGCTAATGTCATAAAATCACACACACACTCACGCACGCACGCGTTCAAACGTTTAAGTGCGTTTGGATAGCTTTACTGATGCTGCAAGTATTTTGGCGTAAACATGCAAAATATCCCTGAAGGGGTTTTAACTTTAAGGTCAGTTGAGATCTTTTTCAAAGAGAGTTTATAAACTTTTTATGGCAACGTCAGCTATTAAATTAAGTGTAGCATTAAAGGCAACCCAAGGCACTCCTAAAACAAGAATTTATGTGTACATATGGAATTTATTTTTGAGTATATGTGAAGTCAACGCTCCTACACATTCGCATGTACACATATACACATGCACATACAGGCATACATACATACGTACGCAGGGATATTTGTCGCTGGGTAGCATTCACTTCGCATTTGACAAATGCGGTTGCATTCGAGCGTTGCTCAGCTGATGTGGAACACGCATTGCGTCGGCAGGAATACTCGTACATTAAATATCAAAAAAATAAAAGGGAAAACCAACAACTTCCATAAGTGTGCGGTACTGTAGTGGTTATGCCTGTGCGGCAGTAGCGAAAAAGTAACTTAAAAAATTATGCTCATAAATTTCAACACGCAGCGAGCACAAAAAAGAGAATGAGAAGTGAAACTTTTTATGAGTGGCACGCATGATGAGGAGAGAGGGAGCGAGGGAGATAGAGAGAGAGAGAGAGTGAACGAATGTCACTCATACGCCATGTCACTCACAGGACTATGGATGCTAGTCCAGGGATTCCACCAACGCGGGATACCGGTTTTAGAGGTCCCGAAATTTGCGGGATTTGCTTGCACTAATATCGGGACACCGAAATCTTGGCGGACGGGAGGGAGGCTTTCCCTCCTCTACAAAAAAACAAAAAAGAAAAGAGTTTTAATTTTTTATAAGGGTGTTTGTATTAATTATTACTTTGAAAAGTACCCTGTATTCTTTTTTGTCTTTTTGTCAACATTTAACTAAATATGAGACTTTTAAAATCAGTTTATATTAAATTTGAAATGGCTTAAGGATATTTTTAAATCCTCGCATTTATTAAATGTTTACTCATATTGACCCTAGAATATCATACTTGTTTTTAATACGTTAACATCATACTTCGCCGAATCGACTACAGTAATATTTAAAAGCGTACAAAGGATGTCTCCTGTTTAAAAAAGTGTTTTAAATTTTATTAATAATTTCTTTTTAATGTATTTTAATGAAATAAGTCAAAAAAAGTTAAATTTTTTAATATTATTTACTTAAAAAAACATTTCACAGCACTATTTCAATTGCCTTATGTATAAAATACAAAAAAAACAAAACAATAAAAAATAACAAAAAATTAATTTATCTTTTTTTCTTTCTTAAAGCTAACGTAGAGAAACAAATTTTTTTTTGGAATATTCAGACTTTAATTCATACAAGAGGCCCAACGTTGAACTTTGTGCTCCCAACACAGGCTTTAGTCATTGTGGATAAGTATTGAGCACCTGAATAGGCTCGGTCAAACAATTCATCTGCTGATAGATGTTGGTCCTTCTTAACAGCAGTTAAAACTGCTATACTCTTAAGAGATGATATTTCCTGTTGTGAAGTTTGTTTACTTTGCGACTCATCGGTAATGGCAAGTGAAATTGATTTTCGATTGGCTATCTCCACATTTGTCCATCGAACTATTTCGTTGAAAATTTCATTAGAATATGTGCAAACAATGTAGAGGGCCCGTGAAGTTCTTACACTGTCACGTAGGTCCTTGTACTTGATGCACGATATTCAATCCATTATGGTGAGTCTTAGGTTTTATAGTCGACCATTTGTGTATATCTTTTCCATGTAATATCGATTTTGACAACGCTACTATATTTGACTTGCATATTGAAGTGTTCAAAGTGCCTTTATCGTCGTCCGCTGAATCGATTGGTTCATCTGATGAACTATATTCATCTTCTTCTAACAGCTTATCATCTCATACATTGCTATCCCCAAAATTTTGATCTTAATCATCGTCCAATTCGATTTCGTCATCGCAAATTGCAAGACATTTTCAATTTCTTTTTCAGTTAATCGTGTACTAGTTGCCATTTTAATCATTAAGGTAAATACTAAAAAACTACATAAAAAATAAACACTATGAAATCACATGCCAAGTCACCAAAAATTACACAAACATAATACTTCGTCGTTTCGACGATGCAAACACAAAAAAAAAAAAAACTTACCCAAACAGAACTGGATTTCGTTCCAAATTCTTTATGTCGCTTCAATTTCCTTTTGTACGGCCAACCTTGCGAACACCTTGTGGATTGTAATTCAGTGATTTTTCAAATACAAAGTGAGTCCCGAGATTACTTAAAAAAAATTTCGAAATCCCGAAATCGAAATTGTTCACGAATATTGACATCCCTAATGCATACATACACATGTACAGCTATGCAGCGATTTTTGTTGGTCAAAAGTGCACATATGTGATTTGCGGTTAAAGAGCTCCGAGTATATTTATTATGCATATGTGCCCTCGCATTACAAGCGTAAATACTCGTACATACCCAGTTGGCAATGGCAGGACCGGAAACCCCTTCTAAAAGTGCTTCTAGTTAGTTGTTTCTTTACCAAACGCGGGCCATCCGGTCTTGCTTCTTTTTTATGAAGACCGCCCACTTGGAAAGGCTCGAACCTTCCTTTTTCTAAGAAAAGCGTACAATGTGCACGAAGAATTATTCTAGAACTTCTTCTTGAATACTTGTGTGATAATGACTATTCAAAATAAAATAATGGGAAATTATATAAAAATTATTAAAATTTATAAAGAAATGAAAAATGCGTAAATTACGAAGGATCCTTTAATTGAATACCAAAGCTTATTTAAAAACCTTTAAATTTAATAATTATTTAATTAACCAATTCTCAATTATTAAATACCTTATTTAAATACCATCAATTGGGTAGCAAAATACAAAAAAAAATTATTTCTTTCATACAAATGTAAGCTGCGCTAGCTTTTGGAGGAGGGAAATGCGTTTTAGTAAAGAACTTCCACTCGAGCTTCTCAAGTAGCTTAGCTTAGAATCAGAGCAATAAAGATCAGCACCTTTTCAAGCCTGCTTTTGGGATGGTATTTCAGAAGCACTTTGTTGCAGATGTCCTCAGTGCAAGTACCAACTTGAGTACTGAACAGTAGCTACGAATCTCCGCGAAGTGTGCATATCTACATTTCATTTCAAATGTCTTTCTTTCGCCAAGGTGGTTGAAGAGTGAAATTGTGCGTGATTACCATTCGGTTGGTGCCAATTGCGATGGCCACTGTGAATGTAAAAATAAGAAATCATAGAATAAGAATTTTCTATAAGTGATAACCCGCGAGAATCAACGCATATCCATAGAGATCGCAGATTTTCCTTTATACATAAAAATCAGTAAAATTGTATTTTTATTTATCGTATCATGCTTTTTGGGCTTTGGAATTTATTTGTGACAAAACACAGGATGAGTATATCAAAAATGTTCCATGACTTTCTGGCATAGTGCAGACTATATGCCATTATTGGGTATGGGAATAAGTTTCCTCCCTCGTCGTAAAAGAAGTGTTGCTGTGACACAGTTTTTGGGTTCGCTCTAGGAATATACTAGTGGTTTCAAGATTTATATGTGAGATCTCGATCGCAGTAGTTGACATTCCTTTGCAGCGTAAAGGTCCTTTTTTATCTGACGTCAAAAATGTCTATGTTTGTCCCGAACAAACAGCATTTACGGGAAGTCATGCTTCTTAGTACCTTTTAAAGAAAAGTGTAGCTGAAATGAGCCATATATTGATCAATATTTACGGTACGGTAGTCACGCTCCATCAAATACAACTTGTAAAGAGTGGTTTCGACGCTTCCAAAGTAGCAATTTCGACGTTAGTGATAAAGATCGCGAAGGGGCATCAAACAAATTCGTCTAATAAAAACTCAATTACAACAATTATTGGAAGAAGATGCATGTCGAGCCCTTGATGATGTGTCTAAAGAGTTCGATGTTAACAGATCAACCGTCGGTAAACATTTGCATGCGATGGGAATGGTCCAGAAAGCAGGTAACTGGGTGCCACATCAATTTAAGGAAAGGAATATCGAGTGACGTTTGGTGACGTGCGAGATGCTTCTTCAATGGTAGAAAAGAAAAATTTTTCTGCATCGCATCGTCACTGGCGATGAAAAATGGATCTATTATGATAGCACTAAGCGTCGAAAATGTTGGAGCCTGCCAAGTGAACCAGGTCCATCGACAGCGCAAAAAAATATTCATACTTTAAAGGTTATGTTGTGCATCTGGTGGGATCAGAAGGCTGTCATCTATTATGAACTTCTTAAACCATCACTGGTGATAGTTACCGACTACAGATAATGCTTTTGAATCGAGCTCTCGAAGAAAAGCGGCCGGAATGGTACGCTAGACATGACAAACTTATTTTGTTGCATGACAACGCCAGACCACATGTTGCTAAATCGGTCCAGAAATAGTTAGAAGGGCTGAATTGGGAAATCCTGCCCCACCCGCCGTATTCCCCAGACATTGCGCCTTCGGATCACCATCTCTTCCGATCAATGCAGTGATCCCTTATTGGAGAGCGGTTCACTTCTTACGAGAGCATCAAAAACAGGCTCAATGAATGGATCAAGTCAAAGGAACTCGAGGCTGTTCGTATGCTGCTGAAAGATGGAGTGAAGCTGTAGCTTCCAATAGCACATACTTCACATAATATCCTGTATTTTTATTTAAATATTTAATATTTTGTTTAAATAATTCGTAATTTTGACTAAGAAAGGGTGGAGACATATTCCCACACCCATACAAAAAATATTTTTCTATATCTTGACCCGATAGAAAAAAAAGATGATCTCGTTTATCGTAGCAATTGGACAATTATTAGATGTTTTAATTGTTCTAACTAAATCGGGCGGCCGCTAAGGCAGAATGGGTTGATACGTGACTACCATTCGAAATTCAGAGAGAACGTACGTTCGAGTCCCGGGGACAAACCAAGATTAAGAAAAACATTTTTCTAATAGCCGCCGCCCCTCGGCAGGCATGGCAAATCTCCGAGTGTATTTCTGCCATGAAAAAGCTCCTCATAAAGAACCATCAGCTGTTCTGAGACGGCGTAGACTTTTGGGTCCCTCTATTTGTGGAAAAACGTCAAGATGAACTAGAAAACTTGAGAAAGGAGCTCGGTTAGATATGAAATAAAGGATGTATATATAAAATCCAGAACACCAAAAACCTTATCCTTCCAATCTTTACTGCCGGACAAAAAGTCAGCGCAAAAACAAACAAACAAAAATACACAGTTGTAAATTGCATCAGTAGCGCTAGGAAGAGGAAACGAGCAATCACAGTTATAGCGCAGACACACCAAAATTTAGCGAAGTCCTCAACCATGTGTGTTATCCTTCTGACAGAAAAATGTGAAACACTGATGGCGCTCTAAACAATTAGAAGACGTTGTTTCTAAGCACCGACAGGTGGGCATTCCCACATCTTAGGACTGATGGTGGCAGGCTAATCACCTACACCGTCAAAAATCAAATAGATTAACGAAACCAACCCAAGACTGAGTCTTGTCGAAGACCTATGCTCCCGAGTGGAGTGAACAAGAAACAAAAATATATACCTATGTATAAAATTAGACAAAAAAATGTTGCTGCCTTATGTTTGAATAGAAGAAACATCATTTTGTAGACGGAGCTATGCGTAATCGCTTGTTAAAAATAAAACTCATTTTTAATATCTTCAAGTTTGTACTTAAAACAAATAACAACCTAACTTAATTGAAATTTTACCTTCAAATTAAAGCATTTTATTGTCCAAGCAAAAAAACAGAAAGGAAAATAAAAAATAATAACTCAAACATTTTCTCATCAATAACTTTAAACTGCAAACCTCGCTTAAATTGATTTGTTGCATGCAATTTGTGTTCTCTGATTGCATGATTGTATTTGCTGCCAGTATTTTTCGCTTGCTGAAAATATCACTTGATGTATTGTTTTTGTGACAGTTTACCGCAGTTATATTTGTTATCTGTATTGTTGCACATGCAGTGGCGCATATGTCGACATATTAAATTTCGTTCAAGAGCACACAAAGCACTTGCAATCACATATGTGAACAACATACACACACACACACGCACACGCATGTACACTTACATGCACCTACATCACCCACATGCAACCGCATACTTACACACGCACACACATACACATTCCTCATACAAGTGACACGCACTCATAAACTTATAAAGCGTTGAACATCAACGGCGACACTTGTACTCAACTCAACGACACCCACACACATGTCACAAACTTCACACATATAAATATTACACGTATGTACGCATTAGCATGTATGCGTGTATGTATATAAATTTGCTCACATACACGTTTATATTTTATGCACTTGTGCCCATGCAATTTCACCCATTTCTCTATAGTCAGCGCACAAAAGTTACAATAACAGCTATCAAAATCGAGAGTAAAAAAGAAGCGAAACAAACAAAAAAATACCACAGTCGCTTGAAAAAATGCATTTCATCTGTCATTCAGACACTCGCTCATTTCAATTCCATTTATTTTGCATGTGACATTTTGTGTGCGATTGCATTGCGGACGAGTGGCAGTCAGCATCAGCCGGCAGTCAAGCGCGTCGCGCCCCTTGACCGTGCACGGTCAAAGTGCAGACCAACGCTGACGTTGCCGCTCCAGCTCCGACCGCGGAGGCAACATCAGTCAACAGCAGGCACAATGCAAAGCCACCTGCGCCATATGCACCACAACAACATACCAGCATCACCACCAACCGTCGACCTGTGCCACCACCGTCTTTCTCACTTCGGTGGGCTGGTTCGGGCACTCGCTGCTGCTGCTGCTGCTGCTGCTTATGCCAATGCTTGACATTTTTGACATTTGTAGCATTTAAAGTTCAATGGAGATCAAGTGTGTGTGGGTGAATGCGTGTAACATGCGCATATGTACATATATGTTGCCCGCATGCCCGTATGCGACACGTACAAATGTGTTGGTAAAGCAATTGCAACCAATTTAAAAAGTTGTCTCTTTTTTGCAGATTTGTGATTTTTCATTTCATTTTTTTACACGTTTTTTTGGGAGGTATCTCTTAAATGCACTGTATACGTGTGTAAGTGTGTGGATGTGTGCGTGTAGAATATTTTTTTTTTAATATTGGAACTTTTGATGCTTTATGGTTTGAGCTGAGTTAAAGGACTTTTTCGGCGGCAGCTATAAATATAAATTCTGCTGTGGCATTGAGTTGGGTTATTTTCGTTGCGTAATTCAAAAAGTTCCATGCATGGTGGGATTATGCAAAATTCGAAAGTTAAATTGCACTTAGAGTTGATGTGTTTTCTATATTTTTAAAGAGAAACGTAACTGAAATAATATCGAATGAAGTCATGCGAATGGCAAAAAGCAATCAGTTCAGAAGTTTTTGTTTCAAAACCGCATCTGTTATATGCATGCAGATCGAAGAGTTGCCCGAAAATATTCGTTTGAAAATATTTTCCTCTTTAACTTCTTTAATTACTCTTTGCTTCGTGCTCTACTCAAAGAATAATGCGATTCGCTGCAAGACGTTAAGCGGCAGCATTGGGTGGGTAATGAGAGTACGAGTCGCAGTCGCGGGTGTAAATAAGAGCAATAAGTTTTAAAGGCGTATACACAAAAAGAAATCGGCACAAAGTAATGTCCGCATGAACACTGAGCGAACGTACGGTAAAAGTGCATACATATGTGCCCATAATTATGAATAAAAGAATAAGTTCGTAGCGATTTTACCGAAGACTAATATTTAAACGAAAAACAATAATTATATCAATAATCAATTACATACTCGCCGTTGCTCTTTGCAACCTCTTCCCACCTCTCGACCAATTTGTTGATGACGTTCCGCCAAAACCCGCCCAGTCTGTTGTCAAAGAAGTTGTTGAGTCAGTTTTCGAAAACCTCTTTGTTATCGAAGGTAACCCCCTTCATATGGTTTGACAGGGAATGGAAAAGGTAGCAATCGGTCGGTGCAAGCTCCAGAGAATACGGTGAACGCTGAAAGACTTTCTATTCGAGCTCTTTGAATGAGATTTGACGACTTGTGCAACATGGGGCCTGGCGTTGTCGTGAAGCAGTATGGTTTGACCATGTCGATCAGGTCTTTTCAGTCGAAAACTCACATTCACGCGATGTAGTTGGACAATGTTGAGCTCCTTTGTGACCGTGGCATTCTTTTCGAGTATTTCCCAGTGATCCATGCCCTCCCAGTCTCACCAAACACATATGGCTTGGCTCTCGGCTTTGGCGTACCTCCTGGAGCCACCCACTCCTTTCTTTGCTTCTTATTGCTGCAAAGGCACCATTTCTTATCTCCCGTGACGATTCGGTACAAAATCGCTGCTCGTTGTTTATGACCGCGTGTTGCTTGATGGCGGGCGAGATGCAGCGCAGCAATTTGAAGGCGCCTTTCTCTGTTTTTTTCGTTGAGCTTGTGAGGCCCCCAGGCTCCCAGTTTTGCGGTAAATCCCTTTGAGTGAAGGTGATTGAGAATTGTTTTATGATCGCAGTTCATTTTTTCCGCCAATTCACAACTGTTTTGTCGTCCGTTCTCCTTTAGAAGTGATTTGAGACGTTCTATATCGAATTCAGAAGGCCGTCCGCTGCGGGACCTGTCATTCATGGCAAAGTTGCCATTTTTGAACTTAGCAAACCATTTCCGTGCTGTAGACTTGCCTATGACACTTCTTCTATACACGTCGCAAATGCCCTGGGCTGCTTCGACAGCTTTTCGACCTCGATGAAAAGCAAGGAAGAGCAGGTGTCGAAAATGTTGTTTTTTGCCTCCTCGACCTCATTTTTGAAAAAAGTAGTCAAAAATTGGACTGATCGCAAGGACCAAGTAACTCGTAGTCGTAGGCGGACATATGCTGGAAATCATGTTCAAAAACTAAATGTCATGAAATTACTTAACAGATTATAAAAAAAAAATTAATTCCGACAATATAGTATTTCCATTTTGTATTATCTTTTCAGGTTCTCAAGCTCTTAAAAAAACACAATTTAGATAGGTCTGGCCTAAAGTGGATGGAAAGAGACATCTCCTTCTAAACTATGCTGCGCCTGTCTGGTCGCCTGGAACTAGTGATTCGCAGTGGACAAAGTTACAGATTTGTCAAAATACCGCCATTCGGACAGCGACCGGGTGCCTCTTGATATCACCCATCCATCACCTAATGAGGCACAAATGCTCCCAGTAGTGGAGCACAACAAACTGTTCAGCAAGCAGTTCCTGCTTGGATGTTACCGCAGGTTTCACTCCTGCAGACACCTGCTTGAGCCTGAGCCGCCTCCCTGGCACGTCAGGAGACACCTCCTCGACTACGCTGACGAAATCCGGGACAAAACTGACCGCAACCTACTGGACCGGACAGTATTTAGACAGTCAATAAACGACATTCACCGGAAGACCGTTACCACTTTCATGAACTCCCGTCCTGTGAATGCCGTAATCGGAGTCCAACCACCATCTATTGCAGACGAAGAGCTCCAGCTTCCCCGTGAGACTCGTATAACACTGGCACAACTACGTTCTGGATACTGTATCAGGTTAAACTCCTACATATCCAGAATCGACCCCGACATACCAAACACATGTCCGGCATGTGAAGGTACCCCGTACGACACTAACCACCTCTTCACATGCCCCCTTAAACCGACTCATCTAACCCCCCTCTCCCTCTGGACCCAAACTGTCGAAACAGCAAGTTTCCTGGGCCTACCCCTAGATGAGCTAGACGAAGATGACCGATGATATGCCTACACTGACAGGGCTACCTATGCTGTTAAAACAACAACAACAAGCCATCTCCTTCAGATCAATCTCCACCGAACTTCACGTATTAGTTTGTATCATTACCGGTTATTGCCTAGTGGGAATACATTGGAAGCGTATGAGGTTTTCCTCAAGCAAATTCCCAGCTGCAGGTATGAAGAGGAAGTGGACAGTGTTGAACAAATTTCTCTGTCACTGCCTTGTATCATGTCAAAATGTGTCATTGTTGCCTAAACTCTTACTGCTTTGGATGTCAGGCAGCCAGACTAAAATCCGCAGCCATTCATAATATTTAACCTTTTATCAAAAATACGAAGTAGTTCATCCACATTCAGAACTAGAGGGAGAGACATTAGTACACACAAGTGATGTCACAGAGGGCCTCTAGGCCACTATGAGCACCTCAGCATTCTCTTGTTGAGTGGCAGCCACAGTAACCTCAAATAACCTAAATGTTTGCATCGCTTCCGTACTTTCATAACAGAGATGTTGAAAAGTATTGAAGAATTTTTGTGGTGACTCTATTAAGGTTGAAAATGCTCAATAGTGAATTAAAGTTGCATATCCAGTGAGTGCGTAAAATGCACTGATGCACAGTTTTCACGCACAGTTGGAATTTAAGTGTCTTGGAATGAAGACCTTAGTAGCTAGATTATTTAATGAAAAATTATTTACACTTAATATATAATAAATAAAATAATGAAAAAAGTACATAAAACATATTTATATACTCGTGCATGTATGCATGTGAAAACGAAGAATAGCATAATGCAAAAATGTAGGTAAGGAAACCAATGTGAAAGATATTTTATTGAAGTTTTGGCTCTAAGCTTTTGAGGGAAACTCCTACTCATTCTGTTAAATTTTACAACAATAGCAGAAATATGTGTAAAAAAATATATAAAATGGAATTATATCAACCAACCAGCGTTACCGCATTTTTATGCTGCAATAAAGATTTGTATGGTAAAAGTGGTAATGGAGGGCCGAGCACAGGGTCAAACGTACATATTAAGACGGAAGTGAATACTGCGTTCTTAGAAACGAAAAATGAACTTAAATTTATTGCCCAATACAAACCGAAAGTATCCATTCAGATTTACAGAATCATATACCTTTGCCCCAATAAAAGAAAATAGAAATATTAAAAGTATTGTCTAATTTTTACTACTGTCGCAGTTAGCCTCTTACACCATTTGGAACATTTACTTGGCAACACCATTTTTATATCCACCACCGATATGGATAAGTGCAAATACACAAAATGGTTGGGAATAAAAACTTAATGACGAACTAAAATATTTTACGGCATTCTACAGTGAATGGTTTTTATATTATTATGCAAATTTTTTATTGTATTGAGAGTCTATATATGAGCAAATCGAGGTATGATTGGAGAAAATAGTTCGCTTGGGAGGTGTGTACGGTGTTTTTATAGTTATGACTTTTAATCTAAGCTGAGGTATCGAATGTATTCAATTAACCTTCATTCGGTCTGTCACCCACAGACACATATTTAATAGTTTGGGTAAAAGTAAAGTAGAAGCTCTCTATCACTTTTTGAAAACAGCTCAAGTCCGTACGCAAAGCATCACCGGCGTTATACTCCTGTAGAAGGCTCATTGAGAAAAAATGGCGTTTGAAACCCAGAATGATACACTGGTTGTACACAGCAGTAATTATACCAAATTCTGTACTACGGTATTGCAATATGGTGGAATGCCCTTGAGAAGGGCGTGTACATTAAAAGATTTGACAAGGTCCAAAGACTAGCATCTGTTCTTATAACCGGTGCAATGTCAACCACACCATCGGAAGCACTATTTGCGATATTGAACTTCCTACCGATAGACCTGCAGGCAAGGTGCATTGCGCGCAGTGCGGCAGTAAGGCTGAGCACTTAAAGTAAGTGGTCGGTAAAATCCTGAATGGCACATTGAGGCTTCCCGGACAGGTGGACTATACAGTGCCACCTATACTTGCCATTACAACGTTCACGACCCCCCCACCATCGAGGTAAGAGTAGGAACGGGACAATGTGAGACAGGACGAGTCTATCCATGTATACACAGATGGCTCAAAGCTCGAGTGCAGGGTAGACGGAGGTGTATATTTCGAGCATCTGGGGATCTCCTTCAGTTTTCGGCTTCCCGACTACTGTAGCGTCTTTCAGATTGAACTGATGGCAATAATGAATGCCGTGGCACTGGTGAAGTATGATGCGATGCCTGGAGATGATATCTACATTTTCACTGATAGCCAGACGATGATAAAATCCCTCACAAAACAGGGGACAACCTCCAAGGTAGCAATGAAATGCCGCGCATCTCTTAACGAGATGGCTGAGTCATTTCACCTAATGATAACATGAGTTCCTGGCCATTGTAAGAGGGGAACTGCAGAGCCGATGAACTGGCGAAAATTGACCCCAAATTGACTGATGAGTACATAGGAAATGATATAGATATACCCTTGCAAACGTGCAAACGTATCCTCGAAGGAATTGTAAGAGTAGCGAATGAAAGATGGCGGAATGAAGCTACTTGCAAAATCACCAAACAGCTGTGGCCGCCTCTCAATGCTTAATGCATGTAACTTCTACTAAGAAGAGACAAGCACAGTCTTAACAGACTGATTTCGGTTATGCTTATTCGGTTTTCGAGTTCTTGGTGCATATTGACAAAACCGTTGATTTTTGCAATTATTGGATTACAGGAAAACCGATTTGTTTGTACTACGATGTATGCTAAAAACCAGTCACAAAATTTGACGACAAAAATACTCGCCACGCTACATATACATTGAGCATTTTTTTAAGAGCCTGAGAACTTAAAATGATAATGCAATGGAATGGATTTTTTTTATTATAAACTGGTAGATAATTGCACGGCATATCTTTTTTCAATATGATATACTGCAAAATACATTCGCCACAGCAACTACTATTTTGACTATTTTCCCAATAAATATAAATGAGGCCATTCAGCAAAAAGCGACGATATCTATGATCATTTGGTTTCAATTCTTGCACGAGCTGTATTTGAAAGGCTCGTAAGCCAAGATCTTTATCTAAAATATTTCGCGCAGTCAAAACATAAAGGCGAAGTACTACGATTCGACATTTCGGCATTGGCTTCAACACTTCGCTCCACGAACTTTGCCAACAGATTTTTTTTTTTTTTTTTCAAAGTAAATTTCCCTAATTCGGAAGCCTTATTCTGACGTTCAACGATTCATAATGACTTTCCCAACCTTACTGAAGAGAAATACTCATACAGTTTGCTATAATCGGCTATCAAGTCATAGTTATCGATATCAGTATTCCTCATGCAGCTTAAAGATCATTTCCTAAGCCAAATGATTTTGGATTGACAAAAATATACAGAATTTTATACCTTCAACATGTTTCGTTGAAAAATGCTGTTGAGCATTTGGAAAAACCTTAGGTCTAAAACCTGCTGTGGTCTATTGGATACACACAGCACTACACAGGCTGCAAAAAAGTGTATGTAATGTATTACGGGTGCCATGAGTACAACTTTCGCCGACACCCTAAATGCTATGCTTGATTTGCTCCCCTTGGATCTTAAGATCAACAGGAAGCAATAAAAGCAATGTGTAGGCTCCATAAATATGGTTTCTTGCACGAAGACGGAACTACAGGACGCAGAGAAGTCTTTAGGACGCTAGCTAAGCAGTAACCACATTTTTGGCACTTAAGGACAACCTCAGTCACATAATTTCATTTAGAAGCAACTTTGATGTCAAATCTGGAGTAATCCACAGTGAACTACAAGAGGTTTGAGGGATATTTTCCAATGGGTCCAAAAATGAAATAGGTTCTGGAGCCGGATGGTGCATAAGCGAGAGTAATAGGTATCATAACGCTATGGGAGGAATAGCAACTGTTTTTCAAACGGAAATCTTTGCCATTCTGAAAGTAGCAGAATGGATAGTTGAGAGGAGATGGAGCGGGAAACAGATTGTATTCTTTAGTGAGACAGTCAGGCTGCGCTAAAGGCTCTGGAGAACACAAAGCAAACCTCAAAGATTGATATAAGAAGCTTAATTCTGTTGCAAGGCAGAATAAGATCGTAATTATATGGGTTCTAGTACACCACGGCATTCAAGGAAATGAATTTGCAGATGCTTTGACCAACTGTGCATAAGCGGTTACCCCACAGAGACCAGAGCCAATTATCGGAATCAGTTCTACAGGAATCATGAATTGGATCAGCGATTATGTATTTAGCCCTGTAATAAGTTCTGTTACATGTTAAGTCTCGTATAGATATGAAATTATAATACTTTTTTTAATGAAGCTAGTTTTGATTATTCATGTAAATGCTCCATGGTTTCCATGGATATTGACGTCACTGCTCGAACCAAAGATTGTTTGAGACTCTCCGAATTTCTGTGAGGTCTTAGACAGGCCATGTTCACCAAATCTGACCCTCAACTGTTGTCCAATGGATTCAAATCTGGACTTCCAGATGGGCAATCTTCGACGGCCATGAACCCAGGAATGTCGTTTTTTAGCCACTGCTGGGTGATTTTTGTCTTATAGACTGGAGCAGAATCTTGCCGGAAGATCCAACGCTCTCCATTGAAGGAAGTACGGCTTAACTGCTTCACCACGTCTTCTATGACATCTTCCTGGTACACTTTCGACTCTTACCTTAACTTCTTTTTTGCAGAAATGAAGAAATGTAACGCCTTTACAAGCCACCAAAACCATTGCGGAGGCTGTAACGCCACCAAACCATTACGGAGGCTGGATGGTAGCCACGCTGAGCCCCCGGAAAACATTTTTTGCGTCTTTAGAAATTACAGAACAGTTTTGTCCTTTTGCTTATTAAAAACGTCTTCAACTGTGAACATTTTTTCATCTGTGAAAATAATAGTTTCGTGGCCGTTGGTCGCATGCCACCGAAGAAGCTCCTGTCGACTCTAATTTTCTTCAAGCGCGTTGCAAAAAATTACCAGTTGAGCGACGGATGGCTTTTCTGTGGAAATTATCTCTAATTAGTTTTGGCAGGAATCTGGTCGATGCATTCACTTCCCTGGACATGACTTACTGCTTTTTAAGGGGATTCTTGCGAAGGCTTTGTTAAACGGCTTTTATGGCTGCACAGGTTCGGACCACGCGGGGACGACCAATCCTTTTTCTGTCTGTGGCCTTAACGCATTGTAAAATTTTTCACAGAATTTGTGGTAGGACTAGGTATGCAATTTACATAAAAAGCGGTGGTCCGGTCCAGAAAGCTGCAGAACTGCAAATAGTTTTGCTTTATGGCAAGCTCGAACTGAAAACTGTCGAACTTTCTTATTAAACTTGGTAGAAAAAACGAACGGTTGATGGTCGGTATTATTACAGGACGCAACCCATGAAGTCAACATATGACCACCATTGGAGTCATTAAGAACATAACATAACATAACATAACATAACATAACATAACATAACATAACATAACATAACATAACATAACATAACATAACATAACATAACATAACATAACATAACATAACATAACATAACATAACATAACATAACATAACATAACATAACATAACATAACATAACATAACATAACATAACATAACATAACATAACATAACATAACATAACATAACATAACATAACATAACATAACATAACATAACATAACATAACATAACATAACATAACATAACATAACATAACATAACATAACATAACATAACATAACATAACATAACATAACATAACATAACATAACATGCAGTTCAAGCAAGGTAACGCCGCATGAGCCAGATAACGACGCATTTTGTGGTGCGTGCAGCCGACTACATCGCATTATAAGACGTTATCACGTAAAAAATTATATTAAAACAAAATTCATTAGGCACATTTTCGCTCCAAGGATCGATTAATGGTAAATATTTGCGCGAGTTTTCACACGAACGGATGCCCAGATATGGTTAAATTGAGTCCTGCAATCATTCTGATAAGGCTATACCTAAATAAAAATTTATATGCCTTTGTGCACTCTAAAAAGTCCGGGAAAAAATCATATTGGGCTGTTTAGCCTCGCCACCATGGCTGGTTTTTCCACATTCACGCACACACACACACATAATTTTAATTTGAAGTGGCCCTTTGCCAGAGCCTTGGTGCTACATCAAAACACTGTCAGCAATCAATAAATGCCGCAATGCTGCTACTGAATAATGCGAGCGAGTGTGCCATGAAATACAGCAATAACAAAATAAAGCATATATTTCCTTGTATGCAGGTATGGACGGACATGCAAGTACTTCTGACGCCGCTGGACTGGCAAACAAACTGAAAGCTAGCACACAAATACATATGCACTTTTGTATATAATTATGTTGTAAGCTGCTTGCGATTGAGCTGCATTCGACCGAGTTGAAAGGTCCATGGAGTATTGGCTAGCTCTTAATGTCAGAAATTACGAAATTTTTTTTTTGGTTTTTGTTGCTATCGAAGTGATGCCAATATGTAAAGTGTTAAGAGTGGAATTACCAAAATAAAGCAACATTTTACATTAATAAAAAAATAAGAGCAACAAAACACACTGCCATACTAGAAAGGTCTAACCGCCTTGTCTATAGTTTTTGATTGATAAAATGACTGTGTAACGACTTGGGATTTCAATTGAGCGCGAATGTGGTGTGGCTTCATTTTTTATTATATGTACAAGTGCAGGTAACTGAAGTCCAGCGTGTGAGTGACGTCTGCGAGTAGCGCGAGTTGCGGCATGAAATGTTTACACTTGCTAAATTGATGTGTTTAAAACAACATTTACCCGCCGCAATCGCCACATTGGCCGCTGGAGTCCCAGGAAAAGCAGCTCCACTTCTCCTACACTGGCGCTCTGCCTACGCTGCACAGTCAAAGTACCGCAAAGGGACGCTTGTGAAATTGATTTGAGTTCAACATATTTTGTTTACAACTTTATGCCTTTATGCTTCCACCAACAGCAACAACAAAAACAGCAACAGCAACTACATTGGAAAAGCAACGTTTTACAGAGCATGGACATGAACGCTAGCAATGGCCAGTAGCAAGCAGTTGCATATGAGTAACTGTGTGTATGTATGGGTATGTGTATATGTACATGTCTCTGAAAGTCAGCAATGCTTGCATGAAAAACCGCCACAAACACGGCCACAAATAACAGTGGTGATGACGACGAGCAACGAGGAAAAAAATTGTACGCATTGTATGACATTAATTTAAAATGTTGTAATTTTTTTCACTTACAGCTGCTTTACAGCTTTGAAATGCTCGTCGCCCAATAAAAATGTGTGCGTGCGAGTGCAAGTTTTTGCGTTGGAAAAAGTAACTAAATTGGCTTCCGTGCGCTACGTGCAGCGGTGTGTTTTTGTGAATTTGTTTGCGCGCTTCGTTGGTTCTTGTTTTTCAGCAAACTTTAAATTCTTGTTTTATACTCGCATACATAAAAAAAAGCTGGTGAAAATAAATAACAGATATAAAATATATCATTCATTCAATCTGGCGGCGTTTACGAGATTTGTTTTCGGTTCATTTATTTACTTCTTTTTCCGTTTTTGGCCTTTTTCTTTGGCGCATAATGAAAGGAAAATTAATAGCTGCTGACGCCCATTGAAGAGGAAATTTTATGAGCGCACCCAGCATTGATGATTGGCGGCAAATACTTCGGAAATGTACTTTGGCATTCCAAAGCGATGATATGTGTGGTTGAAAATGTGGTACGCTGCGGTGCGGGTCGGCCGCTGAGTCTGCAAATGTTTGTAACATTCCAATTTCCAAAGGCCAGGCGCATTCGTTTTGTGATATACATCCATTTCGTGCTGATATTTACAAGATCAATAAAAATGTGTTAATGTTTGTGATGATGTTTGGTGTGGTGAGAAGAACTAATTATTAAAATTTACTCTGCCATAAAACCAAACGTTTTTTAACAGTAACTTTTCAAATCAACACTCAGATACTCAAAAGAGGAATATGAATATTTAAGTTGCAGTAAATATTTTGTTCAAAATAAGGTAACAAATCTTGTCACGCCATTCAAAATTGAGCAAACAGAGACAGTTCGTTTGCGAGTGAAGTGCTTGAGCTCTGATACTAGGAAGATATGGAATTTTTAAGATTTGTTTGTACGTTAACTTTTCTGCTGAATTTCTGCTTTTTATTGTAAAGAATAAAGTTTCGAAGCAGCATTATGGGGACTGCAATTTTCATTATAAGGCAAAAGAAGCCAAGGGGAGGAAAGAAATAAGTTCCGCATGACTGCTAAAGAACTCAAATTAAAATCTCTTCCTAATTTTAGTTTAAGCGTGCGATTTTTTTTCTGTTTTTAGTTAAAGGATATGTCATTTAAGGGGTTAAGGGCAGTCAGAATTTTCAAGCCATAGGATTTTGTTTACATTTTCTTAAAATATGATATCTTAAAAATATTTTGTGAAAATTTGAAGTGAATCCGATAAATACTTTTCGGCTTATTCAAGAAGTAACAAAGGGCGCTCGGCCATTCCGGAGCGTTCGCAAAACTTTAAAAGCGTTTGTCTCAAAACTATGTTTTTTGAATTGGTGATTTTTGAATTTGAAAAGGTCGAGCCAAGGAGCACCAGGAGATTTGGTGGCTCCTAAAACACTCAGGCTAAAAAGCCCATTGTATTTAAAGCTCTGGAAAGGGGGTAGATAGTCAAGGAGGGAGGGAGAAAAGTATCAGAGAAAGAGATAGGAAAGAATAGAGACAGAGATAGAGATAGTTAGTCCTGTGAGAATTTTCCAGATTCTTTGGCAAATCTGTGAATATCCTCCAGTTTTAGAGAACGAATATTACCCATTCCCATGACATCGGAACCCAATACCCGTAGTCGCGCTCTAGCAAAGGCAGGACACTCACAGAGAAAGTGCTCAGTGCTGTCCGCCTCCTCCAAGCATGACAGGCATACCGGGTCCTCGATGATTCCAATGGTGGTCATATGCTGACCCCATGGGTTGTGTCCTGTAATGATGCCGACCATCAACCGAATGTCTTTCCTTCTAAGTTTTAGTAGAAAGTTTGACAGTTTTCTGTTCGGACTTGTCACAAAACACTTTGCAGTTCTGCAGCGTTCTAGACCGGACCATCGCTCTTTATGTAGATTGCCTACATAATCGTTGATCCAGTTCTTGATTCCTGCGGGACTGATTCCGATTATTGGCTCTGGCCCCTGTGGGGGCACCGCTGATCCACGGTTGGCCAATTCGTCGGCAATTTCGTTTCCTTGAACACCGGAGTGTCCCGGAACCCATATAAGTACAAGCCTGTTTTGTCTTGCGACAGAATTAAGCTTCTTCTTACATTCTTGAACAATCTTTGAGGTTTGCTTCGCGTTCTCCAGGGCCTTCAATGCAGCCTGACTGTCACTGAAGACTCCAATCTGTTTCCCGCTCCATCTCCTCTCGATTATCCATTCGGCTACTTTTAGGATGGCAAAAACTTCTGTTTGGAAAACAGTTGCCATTCCCCCATAGCGTAGTGATACTTATTACTATCGTTTAAGTACCATCCGGCTCCAGACCCTATTTCAGTCTTGGACCCATCGGTAAAGAAAATATCCGTCAAACCTCCCTGCATGCCTCCTGGATTGCTCCATTGCTCACGCAATGGAAATCTGACATCAAATTTCCTTCCGAATGAAACTGTGGGTATCAGGTCATCTTTAGGTGCCAAAAACAGTGGACACTGCTCCGACAGCAACTTAAAGATTTCTCTGTGTCCCGAAGTTCCATCTTCGTGCCAGAAACCATATTTATGGAGTCTACACATTGCTTTTATTGCTTCCTGTTGTATCTTAAGATCCAGGGGGAGCAAATCAAGCATAGCATTTAGGGCATCTCCAGAGGTTGTACTCATGGCACCCGTGATGCATAAACATACACTTCTTTGCAGCCTGTATAGTTCCCGGATTGTGGACTTAACCATGCTCCGTCGCCACCAGACCACAGAAGCGTAAGTGATGATTACTGGTGATTAGTGTAGCTTATATACCGCTTGGTAGATTTCAATACAATTTATACTGATTTTGAAAAACAAAAAAATCTCGCCTGGATTTTTGAAGTGAAACTTCTTTACGCGCGGCAGAGTATAATTTCAAGGCCGCGACACACGAGCTAGCGTTACGAAAAACCGTCACGAAACGTATAAGCCTACGACGTACAAGCTTTGTGCGGTGCTTCGTAGTCGAACGTTGATGGAGCCGATAGCTTAGCAAATGGCGTCGTTGGTAAACTAGTGCAATTAGATTATGACAATGCTGGAGAAGTGAGTTTTGTATGGCTTGACTTTCCTGATACTCCGAAAATAGGACAAAAACTTCGAAAGGAATGCAGTGCACATATGATAGCTAACAATATTAGACAGCAGTACCGATAGCTAGACGATCAGCTACAATACTATTAAATCACAATAAAACTATAAATGTAAAACGTACACATTTTCCTGTAGTTTGTACATGTGCCAGTACCATACCCAAATCTCAGGGCGGAACATATTCTGAAATTGTACATGAACACGATAAAAAGCAGTCACAATGAATAGTGTATGTCGCACTGTCACGTGTTACTTCCATTGATGGATTGTTTATAATTACATGCGATGATGATTTGAGATTCTACCATGGCCGGGGACCATCAACAACAATGGCATCATTGCAAACAGAATTTAGAAAACTGTCGATGAATTGCTTGGGAACTCTTAATCAACAAATGATTCAACTTATACAACAAAGAGAAGGATTGTCGATATACATACTCTTTTAATTTTCAAAGTCTACGTACTCATGCTACTCATGCTGTATTGAATCCAGTTATGGAAAAATGCAATGTGGTAGTTTTTCATGAGATTTGGTTGCGTGAATACAAGGAAATCAGTTTACCAAATTTTGAGTACATCATACAGTGTAAAAGAAGTAATGTTCGAACCGGAGGAGTCGCTATCTACCGCAATAAAAATGATAATCTGAATGTCCTCACACCACACTTACGATTTAGTGAAACACAAGAATCAAAAAAATTATTAATCAGTGAGACTGTAGCTATCTCCCGTACTAGAATAAAACAAAAAATTTATAAAATGGCGCGGTTTTGAATCTGACACTCTAAAAGTCAGGTTTTTTTTCGGTAATAATATGATTCTAGTAGGGGCGATAGCCACTGATATCAAGAACAACATATTAAAATTTGAGATGATTCGGTTGAATAGATTTTTTTTTTGACAGCAGCAGGCCAGAAAAAGTAGATTTGAGGTAATTGAGTTTAAAGTTTTGAGGGTGGATAATGCGACCACTGATGCCGCCGCGTGACGAATCTGACTCTACGTGCCAAAATCGACTCTAGAATCGAAAATACTGTGAATATCCTTCTAAAAATTTGACAGTATATTCTTAAATGGCTATACTTTCGAAATATCAAAACAAAAAATCGATTTTTTGAAAATTCTAGACCACCGGAAACCCTTAAGCTCACTTTCGGTACTGTCACAGGCACTTGAGCACCTTACAGTTTAGTACCGAACTAATAAAAATTTAGCTACACAATTGAAGAACTCGTATGGTGATATTGACCGCCAAGCATTCGCTCTATGTGAAAAAAAAAAAAATCTCCTAGAAAATTAATGGTAGACTTGGGTAATTTCCACAAAATAGGCTTCTGTATGCCTGTTAGCGCTTTTTTCCTCATTTCCTTTTCCTGCTTAAGAACTCTCTAAAATATTTGCTGCTTCACTTTTCCTTGAATTCGTTTAATTAGGCGAAATTGGACCAATTCAATGGAAATCGTTGCGGATAAACAGATTAATTGTAGGCTGCTATGCCTGCTTTGTACGGAGGCATTTGCTAGGTGCGCAGCTAATTAGAAATGTTTTGCAAAGTCTAAAAGAGCACAAATTTTAAGCAGAATAAATGAAGCAGAGCGGAAAGACAAACTGTAATAACAGTGGCGGTAGGAATGGTTCTTACACATCCTACTTGGTGAAGTCATATAAGTATATCATACACACCCACACATATATGCATACGTGTGTATAAGTACCTGTAAATGAAGTGCTACACAGCCATGTTTCTATGATTTTATTGTGAACGTCAAGTATGCCTTTGAATTCGATACGTACATGCAGCAGAGCATGCAACGTGGAGAGGCTGTCTAGTGGCGCAAATATGCAAAGGGCTTTTAGATGATATCAATTCGATCACTAATTAAATTCAGCATCGCCTACATCTATTGATTAAATACAAAGTTGGCAATTAGTGTGCGTGCATGTGTATGTATGTGTGTGTGTTTGTAATAAATTGTTGTTGTTGTATTCGATTTACTGTTTTGCTTTTGTTACTTACTTATGAGCTCTTGTAGTGGTGTTGTTGTTGTACAACTGATAACAAAACCTCTTTCTTTTGATTCGACATATGCCAGGCGTATATGTATATATGTATGTATGTATGAATAGATAAGAGTGTGTACCGTATGTGCATGTTGCGCTTTTGCAAGTGTATAGGCTTACATCTGATATTCTCGTTCATGAATTGATAGTTGATGGAGGAAAACATACTAGTTCGAGAGTAGTTAGAAATGTACCAGTTGGAAACTAGTCCAATATAGTCACATACGGAACAAATATATATCTATTGCGCTTGCTGTTTCTGTTTTCATTGTTACTTCATGTATAGTTTTAGAAAAAATAGATGCACATATTTCAGTGGCTAATGATTGGGATTCGGACCCCATTTTTCCTAGCAAATGCAAAAACAACGACGTGATCTTGATAGAGATTTGTCTCAATTTATGTTCACTTTCGATTCGTTAGCTTGGCAGCACAGCCTCTTCCAATTGGTAGCACTGACAATTATGAAGGGCATTTTAAGCGCTTTTATTTTAAAAATAAATTTTATGTTGAAAATACTTTTTTTGCAGATAATTGTAGTTTTATGCCAATAGCTATAAGCTGTTATTGAAAATTGGTTGATTTTATATGGTAAATTATATTATACAACAACAACAACCTCGGCAAATTGATAACATTTGAATTGATTAGCTTTTGAAAAATCATATAATGGCAACTTTTAATTGAAATATTGTTCTCTGGAATATTTTCTTATTTCTTGAATATTTCAACATAAACCAGCGTGAAGCAGTTATACATAAGTCACAGTTTATGAAATATCTCTTAAGGAGACCCCTAGAATTTAAAAAAAATTAAATTTTTTTTTTTGGTATTTCGAAAGCATAGGATTTTAAGAATATACTGTCAAATTTTTTTAGTGATATTCCCAGTATTTTCGTTTCCACAGTCGTTTTAGCAGGTAGAGTCAGATTCGTCACGCGGCGGCATCAGTGGTCGCATTATCTACCCTCAAAACTTTAAACTCAATTATCTCAAAACAACTTTTTTCGGCCTGGTGTTGGCAAAAAACAAAAATCTATTCAACAAATCGTTTGAAATTTTATAATATATGTTGTTCACAACATCAATGGCTATCCCAAAATTGGGAAATATTGAAAACCTATTTCCAAAGTAGTGAGTCTTCTTCTTCTTCCGCGATTACAGTAAATGGCGAGCGTTACCGTGACATGCTCAACGAGTTTTTGTTTCCAAAAATTGAAGAGGATGACATGGACGGCATTTGGTTTCAACAGGACGGTGCAACTTGTCACACTGCCAAAGTTACACTCGAACTTTTGGCTACTGTTTTTGAAAACCGAATAATCAGCCGAAATTCCGATAACAATTGGCCGCCTCGGAGCTGTGATTTAAGCCCGTTGGACTATTTTTTGTGGGGAGCCGTTATGAACAAATGCTATGCGAACCATCTAGAGACGATTGATGCTTTAAAACACGAAATCGAAGTTGCCATTCATGAAATTGGAGCCCAAACAATCGAAAATGTGCTTAAAAATTGGGTTGATCGAATGGCCTACTGTAAAGTCAGTCGTGCCAGTCTTTTGAACGATATCATTTTTCATTCATAAATGACAATGTTCAATCTTCAAAATAAAAAAAAAAAGTTTGAAAATAATATATATTAATTAGTTTCTTTTTTATAGTTGATTCAAAAACCAAATTTTACATGGCCCACACTATATTGCTATTTCAATTATTTGGTTTTTTTTTATTAAAAAAAGCAGATTTTTAGAAAGTCAAATTTAAACCCGCGCCATTCGCCATTTTGTAAGTATTTTTTTTTTTATTCTAGTACGGGACATAGCTACAGTCATACTGATTAATAATTTTTTTGGTTTTTGTGTTTCAGATAAATAGAAGAGCCAAAGTGGACAACACCGTCCAGGTCACATTTTTCGAGCGGGTCAACTTCAGCGCCATTTTTTAAATTATTAAAATTAAAAAAAAAAAAAATTAAATTAAAATTAAAATTAAAAAAGAAATTAAATTAAAATTAAAAAAAAAAAGTTTTTATTAACTTTTGTATGTAAAAGAAGTTAAATAAAAATCCATCAAAATTTAAATGTCGTTTTTCATTCAAAACAAAAAAATTCAATTTTTTTTTATTTCTGACTGCCCTTAACCCTTTATTTTTACTACCTTTTCAGGAAAGGAATAAACTTATGCCAGTTTTTCTTTGGTTCCAAATCGCTTGCATGGATTAAAAATCATCTGAAATCAGTTATCAAACTTTATGGAGCCCTTTTTTAATTGAATCATGAAGAACTTGCTTTTATTTAGTTTCGAAATGCGTACAATTTTCAAATTTGTTATTTCTTCCTAACAAAATTATATGAAGTCGAAATTTGTTAATTTTTTTTTTATTTCAACTCGTATTTATATTATTATTTATATTAATTTATAAGTATTTTTTCCCCTTTTTCAACTTGTTGAAAACTTATGGTCTGAGTCTAAACTTAGAGAATTATTTTTTTTTTTTTTTTGTAATCTCGAATCAATTAATTCCTATATTAATTTCTACATTAAAGTAGAGGTTCACAACTGCAAGATCGGAAACGAGCTACTTTAGCCCCAAACCAAACTAGTGCAGTACTTAGTTCCGAACTAATAGGATTGCCTGCAGAGTATATAACAGGATCTCATGTACATACCCTACACACTAGGGCGGGTCGATTTAAAAATCGATCATTGCTCTGTGAAAATCGTATTCTAGGGATCAAAATAAGAAACTTTGCCGAAGGAACTATACCTCTAAAACGAATTCTGATGTCCCCCAATTAAGGTCGAACGAAAAATCCCACTTTGACCCATTTAGAGTGCTCCAATCGAATCCAAATGTATGACCGACCCCCACTAACTTTGGACGGCCGATCCACCCATGCCAGTGGCACACCCCTTAAACTCCCCTGGGGGATTCCCCATATAATCATTTCAAAATATCACCATTTTTGGCCTTTACATGGGAAAAGAAACTAAAAAGTTCGACCCAAATTGGGGGACATCAGAATTCATTTTAGAGGTAAGGTTCCTTCGGCAAAGTTTCTTATTTTGATCCCTAAAATATGATTTTCACAGAGCAATGGGCGATGTTTTTGCCTCCCCACAAATCGACCCGGCCTAATACACACATATGTATATATCTATGTATGTGATCATATACTCATTTCACTGTTTGTTCTTATGTTCATTGTCGGCAGTTATGATACAATATGTACATATGTTCATATGTAATTATTCTCAAGTGTATGTTTGTGGAAATTTTGCAAATTCAATTTAATCAGACACACTTCACCTTCAAGTGGCGTCAGTAGGCGCAGTTCAAACCACCTCATTCTGCAAGCACGCACATTTTGTTTGTCTGCCGTTGGACTGGTGTACTCATACGCGTACGCACCGGATGGTGGGTATTAGCAATTTACGAAAAGTAGGCATGTACTGGCACACACACACACACACAAACATACAATTGTTTAACATATGTATTAGTGCATGAAATAGCGCGCAGTAGTTGCATGTAATTATAGTACTTGAACGCATACAGATACATACATCCACGAATAATATATGAGTACGCATACATACATATGTACATATACGAATATCTCCACCCACCGATGCATACAGGTATGCATACATACATACATTACCAATATTTCAATTGCTGCTACTTCCAATGCCGTTGCACACTAACAACAACCTAACTCACTTAAAATAATTAGTAGAACTAATTTTACATATAACTTAGTAATTTGTGAGGTGCGGCCACACACCTACACTCACACACACACACACACACACAGTGTTATGCATTCAAATTCAGTAGAGCGCGCATTGAAGCGGCTAGTTAGCGCTTATGGGGCGTTTCGATAGCGCCTTAGACGTCGCCAAGGTATAATTAAATAGATATGTAAGTAATGACTGAGTAAAATACCATTTTATGGGCACATACTCGCACATTAGGGTCATCCTTCAATCCCCCTGGAACCTAGTAGATAGTGACTTGTTTCTCAGTTCCTGACTCATTCATCCTATTCCGGCATTGTTGAACGCAGTATGAGTTTGTCATTACAGCTGTTTGATGGCTGCTTGGCTGTGAATTTAAAAGTTTATTTGAGAGCCCGAAGATATGTTCCCTATAGCTAAGTATGCTGCTTTCGTTGCTGCGTTGATCTCAAATTCGAACACACTGCAGTAGTCCGGTAATTTGTATGACTATTTCAAGCCTAATTCCGAACAGAATACTGCAGCTCCAACACCATTTCCATGTTGAAACCGGCTGTGTATATGTTAAAAGTGTAGCGCGTTGTATGATGTGCCTTCCGCCATACGTCCTTTTCCAATACTAACTTTGGCTACCTGTTGAAATTAGCTTGAGAAATAACGTAGTGCGAGTTAGCGCTTAAGCTTCTGCTTATCCAGCTGTGGCCAAATTGCCTTCGAACTATGTTAATTGTCCTGTTGTCACTAGTCTAAGTGCCGTCTTCTTTGCACAACTTTTTGCTATGAAGTCTATTGGGTGAAGGTCAGCAATCTTGTCCAGCGCCCGATATAGAAGTAGTGGATATATAGAAGTACCTACAAAAAAATAGTCCGTAGAAATATCTGGTTCTTGTAAATGTTTTCTAAAATCATCTCGCCCTAATACTCACACATCCATGAGTAATTTTTGTATTCGTGCGTTAGATTTTTGCTGATTAAAAGGCAAACGCATTGTAATCCATTCTACCAGTCTAAACACTTTCGCGTTCACGTTTGTATTAGCATAAAATAGTAATTGTTGTAATTTTAAAGATAATCCACCCATGCACACTAACTGTAGTACTAGTTGTAGTAGTGGTCGACTGATGGAAGGATTGATTGTGTTATTGGCAAGCTAAATGACTGAATGTTTCCACTATCTGAGCATTCATATCCAACCTCGTACATACATAAACACATACATACGTGACTTGATGAGTGAGCGGAGTGGTTATCGAACTGACAGCATACATATACATATATACTTATGTATATATGTATAAATTCACACAGCTTCACACACACACACACACACACATACATATGCATGTAACTCCGCCATGCTGGGCGCACTGGCAAATGGCAGATTTCGACGTAGCAATTCATTTTGTGTAATTTAATTGCCTGACGCGTTGGTGTATAATAAATGGTGCCGTCGTTATTGAGGCGCCAAAGTGCTAATTCTTTCCCACTTCCCATTCGCCTATTTATACTCGCCCTCGACGCTTTTGTTATCCACTTTTGTTTGCTCTGCAATTCATTGTGTCCTTGATTGGCGCATTAAATTCACGAAATACATGAAATTGCATGCAAATATCGATCATAAAATTTCACACTCCCGCATGCACTAACACCCACGCACTAGCATGCACATACACACATACATTCATCTGTATATGAAATGCTTTATTGTACTTCTTCCTTTTAAATCTTGAAAAAATTTAATATTCGTAAACGCCAAAAAATGAAAAAAAAATTCTTCACAAAATATGTACTTTCACATTTGATTGAAAGCCAAGTGTTAAATTTAAATTTAATACATAACTTTTGCATATTAAATTTAATATTTCAAATTTTGCGCTCATGAAAGATGTCAGAAAAGCAAAATTGAAAAACAAAAAACAAAAATTACGAAGAAAAGGGCAAAAAACAAAGTAAAAGAAGAAAGGCGTCTTTGTAAATATTTACACACTCTGAAGCTTAATCAAACCCCATTCTCGACGGTGGCGTAACAAGTAGCAAGAGACTTCAAAAAGGTAGCCAATAAAACACTTGTATACGCTCACAAGCGACCCATCAAGCTATCAGCTGTAAATCAATCATCTTGTGTAGGACCCAAGGAAGTATATGCACATGTGTACGTACATACATACAATCACACCACGATTTTTCTGCGTATGCCGGCTAATGCTAAGGTAAATATTTAATGAGCAAACATATCAGCCTTATGAGATATGAGGAGTGCGCAACTGCGGAGAATGGAGACTGCGGATAGAATTCTGTTTTTCCGGATTATTTTATTTTTTATTTTTGCTGGTAGGTTTTTTTTATGGGCAGGAGGCAATTGAAAATTGTGTTTAGTAGTAAAAACTTGTTTAGAATTTAATTCCTCCTCTTGGAAACTATATTGGGATTAGTACGCTCGGCTTCTTTGTTTGTGAAACTTAAGAATTGTTGGTCAATAATACTTGTATATTAATCTCCTAAGCCAAACCAGCTTATTAATTTAGGCCGCCTGATGTCCTTATAGACTTTAGCAAAGTTAATTTATTTCATAATCTAAATATGCAGTATTTCTTATAGACTATGAACAAATTAATGCTAGATAAATCCATCAAAAATAGATTAAACTTAAAATTTGCTCATACCACTTTAATGAAAAAAAAATAAATAAAAAAAACTAACATTTCTTGTAATTGACATAGAAAGAATATTCGAGAATACTTAAATTCTAGTTAAGGAATTCATTTAGTGCCATTTTGCATTAGTACTTTGGGGAAGCAAAATCTATGCGAATATGATTTATGATATGAGAGCATATTATTATTATTTTTATTATTTATTAGATATATCAAAATGCTTATATCTAAATATAGAGGAGTACTAGCTGCCAGGGCTTACGACTCTTTCTTTAAGTATATAGTACCTGTGTATTTTAGTTCTAATTATGGAGTTTAAATAATCTTTATTGACTTACATTGTTTCAGAAAGTTATATATTTTATGAATGTTTTCAGAAGAAGGTTTTTCAAGAAGTGCGAAGGGTTTAATGTCGCCAAATATTTTGATCCTGTGGCTTCGGAGATTGGGGCATTCATCTAGTAAGTGGTCGACCGTGGAAAGTGATCCACACCTAGGACATGTGTTTTTGGATTTCCCTGTGAGGAGGTGTTCGTCTGTCAAGAGAATGTGCCCAATGCGTAACCGTATAAAGGTAGTGGTTTGGCTCCGAGTGTTATTATTTGGAAAGTGGGGGTTTTGTCTTGATGGGTTAACTTTGCTGTACCACTATGAAAATTCTTTCCAATTCTTATCTTTCTCACTTTGAATATATGCTGCAACGGTCCTAATCGAATCGTGTTTTTCAAATGTTGCAAAAGTAAGGAAGGGTTGGAGATGGATTTGTTTGGCGGCCGCATCTGCTGCCTCGTTACCTGGGATCCCAGCATGACCCGGGACCCATAATAAGTTGATCTTTTTATGATGAGTATTTAGTGCTGCTTTAATATTTTAAATTAGACTACTGGAGGTGTTTGCGCTTTGGAGTCCACTCAAGCATGATAAACTGTCTGTGCATATTACGAATTTCCCCTTCAGTTTTGTCGCATATTCAATAGCAATTTTGATTGCCAGTGCTTCGGCTGTGATAACTGAGGTTCCACCGAAAAGCCAACCACCTGATATGATTAACCCTGTGTTGGAAACTACGGCGAATGTGGCAACATTATTGATTTTGGATCCATCTGTGCGGATGAAGCTCCAGTTGTCTTGAGTATACTTTTCAAATTGTTCGCGAAATAGAGCTCTGTAAACTCCAGGACTAGTTGCGGCCTTTTTATACTGATGTAGGCAAACGTTTATGGCTGATTTAGTAAAGATCCACCAAGGATGACGTGTTGGTTTGTTACAAGTTTTGCAAAATAAAAATTTTTTAACTACTTTTTTTGCAATTGCTTCTACATGAAGTCACTCGTGCAAGTAATGACGATTATTTTGAACCCAGAACCATTAAAATCGGTTCGTTTTTGACTAAGTTATCAACATTTAAAAAAAAAATTTTCTTACATAATTAAAAAAAATCGATTTTGGGCCGAAAAACAAAAATGCCGATGAAGCTGAAAACATTTTTTTTCGGGCGAACAAAAAAATACGTACCTCATTATTTTGATTAGAGAGTAACATATTTGAGTTACATCGAAATCGAAGAACATGACCCGAAGAATTTAAATGGAAAGCATCAGTCCATAAGTTCGTGCGTATTTTACCAATAATTTCACTTGTGTACGATTTTTGCATACAAAAAATTATTCGCGGAATATAACGGAACTATTTATACTTTCTTCGATATATTGTGCATTCAACAAGTGATTTTAATCGCGGATAAAAGCGCGTGTTGTTAAAAAATAAAATGGAATCTTCGAACCCGCTAAAGAGGCATATTTTGTATTTTTTTTATAAAAGTGGTAAAAATGCAACAACTGCTGACTGCTGCTGCAGAAATAAACACTGTTCACGAAGAGAATACCGTAAGTGTAATGACTGCGCAAAAGTGGTATTCAAAATTCCGAAGTGGTAACTGCGACGTGGAGGATGCCCCGCGCGCTGGTCGTTCTGAAGTCTTTGACTCCGACGCCTTGCTCGAACTCGTGGAAGCTGAGCCAAATTTTACAGTCGATATGATAGCTCAGAGTAAAATTCATCGCATGGAATAGTTCAGAGGTACCTGGTTCAGTTGGGAAAGGTTTCCAAGCTGGGCAAACGGGTTCCGCATAGACTTTCCGTCGGCAACCTTCAGCAGAGAGTGAATGTGTGTTCTCAGCTGCTGCAACGGCTTGAAATTGAAAGTTTTTTGAACCGTATCGGTGATGAAAAATGGGTTCTTTACAATAATCCTGTTCGCAAACGCCAATGGTTAGATAAACATGAAACACCAGAACCGACCCCTAGAGATGGCCTTCACCCGAGGAAGATTTTCTTGTCTATTTGGTGGGATATGGCCGGTATTGTTTATTATGAACTTCTGGAACCAAACCAGACGATAACTGCTGATTATTATTCCCATCAGCTATCAAACCTGAATGAGGCACTTAACAAAAATCTACCGTCTTTAGTGAATAGACGGAAAGTTTTATTTCACTACAACAACGCAAGACCTCATACCGCAAGGCAAACATTAGGCAAGCTGAACGAGCTCGGATGGGAGCTAAAGCCCCATTAATTGATTAATCAATACTTGGCACATATTTTTTATTAATTTTAAAACCACCTTTAAAAAACGCACGAACTTATGGGCTGACCTGATAGAAAATATCATGACTTCGTAAGCTTGGCTAAGGAATATTGAAATTAATTTCCTCGTGTAGCGATGGGAGCGGTCCATTTATCAAATCGAAAACAAAAGTGAGGGAGAGGATAGTCCTCATAATACTTTTCTAGTGTTTTTAAATTAATGAGCCAGCACCGGCTTTTATAGGATGGAAATGCATTAATGAAATGCAAATTTTTCTCAATTTGAATTTTCGCCTATTTCTAATAAAGAAGAAATACAAAAACTGCTATTTAAGGTGCATTGTTATAATTATATTATTGCAATATCTTTACCTCAATCTCAATTCAAAAGTTCACCAGGTCACGGCGGTGCTCAATAAAATGAAATTGGCCAACGGCAGAACAACGGTTACCCCACAAGGACCTGAGGCAATAATCGTGATCAGTTCTGTAGAAATTATGAACAGGATCAGCGATTATGTTAGCAATTTACATAAGGTGTAATGGACCAGTCTAGGACTCTGCGGAACTCCAAAGTGTTTTGGGAAAATCCCTGGCGGAAAACTGGAGAACTTCCTTCTGAAACTTGGAAGAAAAGACACAACCTTGGCTGGGTATTCGCCTGCTGCAGCGCATATATGGCCAACATGTGACCACTGATCGTTTTCTCTGTGAGTGTCCCACATTTACTAGGGCAAGGCAACGAATTATGGGTTCCGATGTCATGAGACGGAGTAAAATTCGTTTTCTCAAACTGCATACTATTTTCAGATTTGCCAAAGAATCTGGAAAAATCTCACAGGAGTCACCTTCTCTGTCTCGGTCTTTATTCTATACTATATTTTTCCTTCTGTTACATCTCTCCTTTCCTTCTTGACGATATACCCTTTTACTTTCCACAAGACAGTGGGCTTTTTAGCCTGAGTGTTTTAGGAGTTACCAAACGCTCGGTACATCTTGGCTGGCATTTATTTCAAATTTTAATTTCATTTTCAATGCTGTATACACAGTTTTCCAGTTTCACATCAATTGAATTTTTTAGAGGTCTTTATATTTTCAAAAGGGAACACGTAAGCAGAGGTCGCCATGGCGTATACTTTATTTCATAGGTGGAAAGTTCAAGTACTTTTTTTACATTTTTATAAAACAGCAAGCAGAACGAAGTGGAGGTATGTATTGCTGAACATATTTGCCTTTAGCATATCTATTTTTTCTCATTCATTTTTTTATTTTTTTTATAAGGAAATTTCAAGTATATTTAAGATAATTATTTTCAAAGAACATTATTCCATGTATTTCTCCTGGTGCAGAGTGAAGAAAAATTTATTTCTAAAAGCGGGATATGTTTTGGCAAGGATAATTATTTAAAGTATTTAGCCTTTTGAAATTCCCTTAAAAAATTAAATTTATGTAAAAAGCTTTGAAGTAGCTGTGCTTGAACGATCAAAGCAACGTATAGAGCAAATAAAGAGAAGGTGGCGCACACTCGATGAATTTAGTCACACTTACCTCCCGGAGGTAGTCAAAAGGTCTCTGGATAAAATTGTGGTCGAAACCGACTCTACTCGGCTAACACATAAAAAATTTAGCGATAGAACGCCGCCCCACTATGCTGCGAATCTCTTTGCCGGTAGGTGAGCAAAGGCCCACCACATGGAGGTGTTCTCTTGCCGCTTCTCTAGGTTGTTGTGCTTAACGAATTGCTGGAGGAGCAAGAGAGGAGAGGATGTAAAGTTATTGCCTACGCGGATGACGGGGCACTTATTGTCAGAGGAAAATTTTTAGATACTCTGAAGGAACTGATGCAAGGTTATCAGAATCCTGTTATGAAATGGACCGTAAATTGCGGTCTCTCGATAAATCATCATTATTAACGATGAAATATAAAATTTCTAGACTCTCTCTCCCCTCAATAACAGGCACCCTGTTGATGCTCAGTGACAGAGTTAAGTACCTAAGACTTGCTCTTAAAAGAGGGTTAACGTGGAAGTCTAACATTGAGGAGAGAAGGCAACAGTCGCCTTGTATGGTTGTAGGGGCGCTATCGGCAAAAGATGGAGCCTTTCGCCTAAAGTTACTTTTTGGCTTTATAACACAATTATAAATCCAATTCAGCTGTATGAAGTGCTTGTCTGGTGGAACTCGCTGGAAAGGATGGCACCAGTTAGTAAGCTGGAGAGAGTTCAAAAGTCTGCACTCATTGCAATCGGTGGGACGCTTTGGACCACACCTACTCAAGCACTCTTCGCTATGATGAATGTGACGCCCGTGGACATTGCAGGAAAAACTGCTATTGCACGCATTGCAATCAGATTGAGGGGTTCGAGTCATAAGCTGGACGTAAGCTACGGATGCTCTAGCTGGCTCAACAACTTTGAGTTCACCTCCATGGTGCTGGATCATTGTACATCCTCGCTACGTCCGAGTGGAACTTTTTCCATTCATATTCCTTTAAGGAAAGAGTGGGCGCGGTGCAACTATGTTTACGGATGGCTCGAAGCTGGACGGAAGAGTAGGTGGGGGAGTATTCTGTGAGGAGCGCCCCATCAACCTCAAATGTAGGCTTCCGGACCACTGTAGTGTTTTCCAAGCAGAAGTAGCCGCAATTAAGGAAGCTGTGAATTGGCTGTTCGCTTCTGTAATTACAGTAACGGAGGTAAGTATCTACTGTGACAGCCAAGCGGCAATTAAAGCCTTGGGATTGCCGCCCATGAGGTCATGGCGTTTTGTGACGATGAAGGAGATAAAAATCGAATCGCGGAGCGAGCTCAAGGGCGCACCCAAAGGAGCATATCAGAACTGCTGCGAGGATAGGAAAAAAACGCTGGCACAAGTGTATTATAGCTGCGGGTGACTACTTTGAAGGAGATGGAGTAGAAATTGATAAATAAATAAATATTTTTTGAGAAAAATGAAAATTCAAATTATTTCTTGAACACACCTCATATATTATAAAAGATTCAATCCATTATTTGCTATAAGTTTTTTCAGTATCAAACATTTCAGTCAGGCTAGCACTGCGCTTTTCAATTATATAAAACTTGGCGAAAACAGTTGACTGAGAAACCAAAAAAAAAGTGCGAAACAGTACTGATTTAAATCAAGCGTTTGTATATTTTTAATTGCTTATTGCTAATTAGACTAATTAGAACTGCAACGAACAAATGTCTAATAAAATCAATCCACCTTTGCATTGTAGTAGCCCACATATCAGTAGTGTCGCATCCTTGTCAGGCTCATTGAGTCTTATTTTCAATTTGCATACATCAACTTGACTTATCAGCGAATACGCGCGTAGGTACTTTAGTCATTTGCCACTTAACCGTTTGCCACTCAATGTAAAAAGTAGACACTCTTGCGATGATGTGCTAGACCAATAACCCCCTCCCCGTACACCTCATGCCGGCGCGTACGCGCTGTGACACAGAGTCACCGCAATTGAATTCACATTTACTTAAGTTTTATGCGAGGGCTCAAGAAAAAAGTTAAATTGAAATCCAAATTAAAAAAAGGAAAAGATAAAATAAAAATATTACATAATAGCAAAAGTGAGTGGAAAGTACAAAATGAGAAAAGAGTGCAATGAGGACACTGAGAACGAGTAAATATGTAGACCTCAGATATGTAGGAAGTTGACGAGTGCGGCGACGAGTCAGTTGTGAGTTGATGAAATGAAGGAAAATTTATGTAAATTATGTCACGTTTTCGGGCTTCACAATTTTCTCATTTTTCACTCATCCGCGCGCGCACACACACACACACCCAAACGAATCGAGCCATCGCTACCCCGCAGCAGCCATGCATTCATTGCTCAAGTGTGTGTGTATAGGTATGTATGTATGTGTGTAATATTTGTCAGTTGTGGCCTCTTTGGTGTGATGTAACGCTAAAGGAGCTGTCTGCCACACAGTGTATCATTATTTAATTTAATGTAAAATAATTAGTACGAACGACTTGAGCGCCACACTGCTGCCGGCATCTTTACTTTGTGCCTTTTTGGATTTTTTCTGGTCTCTGTTTTGCCATTTGCTCCTCACATTACTTTTATTGGTATTCTTGTGCGAGTGTGTGTGTGTGAGCGACTTGATGGGAATGCCCCATTTTCGAGAGGACTCACTGCTGACTACTCCGTATGTATGCATGTATGTATCTATGTATGTGTGCCCTAAAGGACGCTTGTGCGCTTCAATAGCTATCGTTTATTCTTTATTGATGTCAACTCGACGCTGAAACGTTTGATGGTGTCTGACTGGCAAAGCCTCGCCGAATTGGGTCTGTTACTATGCGATGCGCTATGACACGCACGTAGCTGTTAACGATTGCTGCCAGCCGCTCGGTGCATCGGTTCAATGATGTCATTGAGTAGCATAGCCTGCTACCACTGTAAGCGCGTCAGCAAGTGCGAATGTGCATGTGTGTATATATGTATGTGTGTATGCATGTGTGCATGTATGCGTGCATGTATGTATGTACGTATGTATGTGTGCATGCATATATGTATAGATAAAAGGATATTCATTTCACTCACTCTTTTGCGATTTCAAGAATCGTTTTTGCCCACTTTCGTTTCATTCGCAATAAGAAGCTCTGCACACGGCGCTATTCGGATTTAGCGATTCATATGAGATAAAAGTAGTTATATGATAACTTACATCTCATGCGCTGCTAAGTTTTATTTTATACATTTTTATAAGTTTTTTTTCATTTTTTTTCACACAAATTTGTGCCAACGCTTTAAATTGTAAACGTTCTAACAACTTGTTCACAGCTGCTTCGCTACTATTTTTTGTTACTTATATCTGCCAAGCCTTCGCAAGCACACACACTTACACATAACTACTTGATAAAGTATATAAGTACTTCTTTTTTCGCCCGCATTCAACTTTTTTCACCCTGCCGTCTGTTCGTTTGCCTAACTTTCTTATTCATCACGTACTTATCAATGTTTTCTTAGCGTAAATATGTGCGCACACTTACACTTACGTAAAGGCAAATAGGCAAATACACAAATACTCCCACACACCATTACAATTTCTATACATCTACGTATGTACACACACATAAGTACACTTGTACTACTAACGCCTGCTGAGTGGCTCTGTACAATGCGAAGTGCTTGTGTGTGTATCTGTGTGTGTGTGTATTTGTGTTAAAATGATATGCCGTAGTCTAGCTATTCGCCTGAGTCAAGGACTAAATGACAGCAAATAAAGTAAACAAAAATATTTGCTAAAGTCTCACCAACACCATCAATGGACTTTTCTATTTGATGACTTGCTTTGGAAAAAAATTATAATTCGTACCTATTTCTGCTTACACACACATACACATATATATATATGCATATGTATATACTTGTATATGTACTTAAATGAGAAAAAGAAAAACAAAAAACTAATTATAAATGAAGACCCATTATAATAAGTATGTCAATTGGCACCAGGCAAAAACTTCAATGGAAATTATTTTGGAAAATATACCAAAATTATTAAAACTTAAAACCTGTATGACAATTTGAGTATACTATTTAAATAGTGCTTGGAAGCATGGAAATTACATCAAAATTAGGTTGCAAATATAAAAAATATGTAATGGTATGAATAATTCAGCATAAATGTCCCTACTTTATAGAGCGCAATTGAAAAAAACTATTTATAAATTCAAGGTAAATCAAAAAGATCGTCAAATGGAGCGGCAATACATAACAAACAACTCTACATACTCTGCCACCCCGATGACAATTTTTGGGTAAAAGTCCTCTATATCCCGAAATAGTTATATACATTCGATAAATATTGATTTATTTATGATGTAAGAACACATTTCTAACTGAATACATAAATAATATTATAAAGAGTGGTTCAGTTTTAAGAGCCAGCGTTGATTTTGAATAAAATATAATTTTAGAGAAAATTATTGTCACTTCTCTTTATTATGGTAATATTGATATAACTCAATTACGAATAGAACAAAATATCGGCCAAATGACCATCGCGGTCTCGGCGGCACACCTCCATCCGATGGTCCAAATTTTCGATGAGCTGAGGCATAATTGAGGTTATATGCCGTTAATGTGCCGAATTATCTCATCCTTAAGATCTTGAATTGTTGCTGGATTATCGACGTATACCTTTTCTTTCAAATAACCCCAAAAAAAGAAGTCCAACGGTGTCAAATCACATGGTCTTGGCGGCCATTGACGAACACTATTCACAGTAACTGCCTGACCGGCCACATTTTGGAAAAAATACGGCCCAATGATGCCGCTGGCCCATAAACCGCACCAAACAGTCACTCTTTGTGAGTGCATTGGTTTTTCAGCAAGCAAATCAAACTCTTGGATTATCATTCGCCCAAATGCGGCAATTCTGCTTATTGACGAATCCACTGAGGTGAAAATGTGCCTCATCCATGAAGATGACTTTCTTCGAAAATTGGTCATTCACTGTTGCCCGTTTTCACAATAAGCCTGAATAACTTTAACACGTTGCTCGATTATGTATCTTTCCATGGTTCAAATTGAATTAGTCTGAAATTGAAAAATGTCAAATGAAATGCAGAAAAATCTTGATGTTTAGGTGTGGTTCACGTTCAACATCGGCCTTTAAAATTTAACCACCCTTTATATAGCAACTTTTGTACTCCTATATCAGGTATAAAACGCAAGCAACTATACAGCATACAGCAGAGATACACTCTATGCCTACAATACTATACTTATCCGACCATTGTTTGGATAGTCTCTCTTTTACAGTGTGTATTTCAAGAAGTATAGTAAATATATAGGCGGAAATATGTATACGAAGACTTATTTACATGCAGTTTTTATGTGTTTCAGGCAGCACCAGTACAACATTTGCGGGTAAAGACAAAACGGTTTGGAATAAAGCTAGGCAAACAAATTGTCAAACGCCTGTGAGAAATATCGTCAGACAAAGGGCTGGACCACATAGGAGTACAGAAATGTTAATAATTTATGTCAATCGAAATCGTTGATATTATCATGCGTTACACGAATAAAAAAGCAGAAGATAGGTATGAAGATCATAATAAAAAATTTTCAAAAGAAGCCGCGCATATAGAAAAAAGTGACGGTAACAGAATTGTATCCTTTTTTTGGAATTTTAATATGTGCGGGTGCAAATAACTCGAACACAGACCACGTAGATGAAATGTGGAAGAAAATCTCATTCCTTTTATACCGTGCAACAATGGGACGAAGAAGATTTCAATCACTTTTACGGTTTATACGTTTCAATGATCATATTACACGCCGTATACGAGCAACCACAGACAAAGCTGAACCAATCACTGATGTATGGAACATGCTGAATGGAAACCTATCAACAATATATAGACCAACGGAAACTTGACTATTGATGAACAGCTTTTTCCTTATGGCGGAAGAACGAAGTTGACCCAATACATGCCATCAAAGCCTGCTAAGTACTGTCTCAAAGTATTTTGGGTGTGCGATGCAAGTAATGCTTATCCTGAAAGCGATTCTCTATACAGGCAAGCTAGGTAATACTCGAGCGGTGAATCAAGGAGAGCGAGTTGTGAAAGAACTTGTCGTCGCTTACAAAGGATCTGACCGAAGCATTAGCATGGAGAGATTTTTTACAACGTTGCCTCTGGCTAAAAGTCTTCTTCCTTGGAACCTCACTGTCGGTGGTACTTTGAAAAAAAAACCGTACATTCCTCCAGAAATGAGACCGTCGAATTCTATAGATCCTCTATATACTGCTTTACTGGTTTGGAAGTTATGTTTGTTGAGCTTACCAACTTTACTGCAGCCTGACTATACAAAAAGCTAGCTATCGTGGCTACACCTTGCATTATATCGTAGATGGTCTTGCAGACTTGTCTGATTACTTTGTCTGATCTGATTAAATACGCTAGCTTTATCCGCAAGGCATGGAAACCTGTCCGATGCCGCTGTCCGTCTTGGTATCTCCGCATCAAAATCTCTGAAGTTTCTTCTCCTTCCCCAATCTGCTCGAGATGGAAATACCACAGAGAAATTTTAAATTCATTAACAAAAAATAAAGCGCGAAATAAATGCTGGTACTGAACAGAGAATCAATGATTTCAATTGTGATTTTTTCTGATACGTCCTAAAGGGCTCTTAATCGGTTTATAGGGTAATGTAGTTGTTGTTTTTAATTAACCTACACATATCAAAACTGCTTAAGACTTAAATCACGCCAAAAATATAATGCCTTTGAATAGAATAAGCGAAAGGCACTAAATCATAAACTCACCAGCCCGTAGCTATTTTAATGAGAAATCCTATAATTATTATAATTATAAATGATGTAATAGTTAAGTATGTATGATGCTAATTTCTTAATAAGTAACTGTGTGTAATAAGCGCTTATGGTAATTGGAAGCGTACCTAAATTGCTGGCTACTTTTCAATTACTCACAAATCGCCCTTCTCATTTTGCACACAAAGAATAATTCCACTTGCATTAAACTCAAGCAAATAATTCAGTTCTAATGCGTATGTGTATGTGTATGTGTATGTGTATGTGTATGTGTGTTTATATATAATATTAACATTACCAGTAAGTAAATAATATATTTGCACTACAGCATAGGAAGTGTGGAAGGAAGCCTTTTGTGTATAAGTCAGCGTGATTAATGCAGCAGAGAATGCAGCTGAACGTTGATAAGGCATTGGAATGTGGAAAATATTGACAAGGTAGTTGACAGCAGCTGAAGTCAAATGTCAAGCAGGCACTACCATGACAGTTCATACCTTGGCATGAGGCAAAAGACGGGTGGTATAAAAGGAGCTGAAGAAATGAGGTGATATTCATATAGGTATATTAAGGGTGTTCTTAATTTTAATATTTCAGCTTTTGAATGTAAAATTATACGAAAGTTTGTTTATCATAATTACTTTCAAAACTTTACTTCAATTCAACCGACGAAATTTAATAAAAACAAGCCAATCAATTTTAGAGGCTTTTATTAAATTTATGACTTTATTTCACCATCTGGGCCTTAAATACTAAATGCTGGAAAACGTTATTTTTCAGCAGCGGTCATCCCTCAGCAGACAATGGCAAGCCTCCGCATGTATTTCTGCCATAAAAAAGCTTCTCATAAAAAAATTATCTGCCGTTCCGCGGTGGCATAAAAGTATAGACCCCTCCATTTGTGGAGAATCGTCAAGATACACACCACAAATAGAAAGAGAAGCTTCGCCAAACATCCGACAGGTGTCGGTTAGGTTAGTTTTGAAGCGGTTGTCCGCTATGAGAGGTTCATAGCCCATTACGATGCCGTGTGGGGAACTTTTAAGGCAGTGTAAAATTCTGAAAAATGTATACGATTTTCACAGCACTGAGATCTTCTGAACTCGTTAAAAATTGTCCACCCAAAATGGTAAAGCTACGTCTGTATAGAGCAGGATAATGTCAAAAGGGATGCAAAAACGTGTCTCCCTCCTGCTTACGTGGACAGCTTATGCAGAAATAATTTCTATGCACACCTCGGCCCTGCAGTTCCCCTCAATATTACAGCAGCTGGGAATCCATGTTATCTTCGGATGAACAGACTCATCCATCTCGTTAAGCGATGTGCGGTATTTCTTGGCTAATGATAGATTTGGGAGTCGACTGCTTTGCAAGGGGTTTTATTGCCACCTAGGGGTCAGCGGAAGTATAGAATCATCATCAGGTATTACGCTACACTTCACGCAAGTCGCAGCTTTTATCTTGGCTATCACTTAAGCCTGAAAGATACTTCTGTAGTCGGGAAGTCGAAAACTAAAGGTGATCTGCAGGTGTTTGGAATACCCGCCGCCCAGCCTGCCCTTTAAGTTTTGAGCGATCTGTGTATACATGGATGAACACCTCCTCTTTTATCCCATTCCCACTTTTCGTTTAACCCATCTTCGGCCGCTACAAGAATTCGACATAATTTTTCCATTTCCTTTTTAGTCAGTGCTTATAGGACCATAATCAAGAAAAATTAAAAAAAAAAAAAAATTCTGACCATCGGTGTTTTAGATATGGACTGGTCGAAAAATCGACCACTGGCCAAAAACCGTCAAATATATTTAAAAAAAAATACAACATTTATGAAAAAAATGTAGCACACGAAGTCAATTTATTTCATTTTATTTCAAATACAAATATTTTTTTGTTGTTTTATTGATAGAAAAGTCAGCTTACAAATTTTTATGATAATCATCAAAACATTTAGTATGTAAAGGAATATTGCATTTTTTGCAAGTAAAAACAGTATGTTTCTTGCAAAATTTACACCGCCAAAATTTGTTTTCAATGCTTCTCATGACGGCGTGTACCCTTTCATTGATCCGAGGAAGGTTCGATGTACCTTCATCTCCATGTTCGTTTTCATACTCGTCCTCGTCCTTGTCGTAATTCAATAATTCTGTTGTGACTTTATTCTATAATTTGCCACCGCATTATCATGGAGATCCACACACCCCATGCCATGATTATACTCTTGAATAACTTTTGGCTGCGGGATAGTGATAGTTTGTTTTTTCTTCCGACAATATCTTTTAGTGCTAATAATTGGATTGACTGTGGAGTTATTAGTTATAACATTGACTACAGCATTATCATTCCACCGAACAGTCAATATTTCTTGCTGATGATCAAGTAGTTGGTCAAATGTTCCTCGTATTTCTTTTTTTTAATTTCTCAAAGGAGAATCGCCCATTCTATTTTCGCGTATAGTACCAGTTGCAAAAAATCGACGTTCGTGCAGAAGGCACATTAGATGGTGATGCTTTCCATTTCAATTCAACCGGGCTATTCGGGTCATGTTCTTCGATTTCGATGTAACTGAAATATGTTGCTCTCTGGTCAAAATAATGAGACACGTATTTTTTTTTTCGCCTGAAAAAATTTTTTTTCAAGAGTTATCGGCAATTTTGTTTTTCGGCTCAAACTCGATTTTTAATTATATAAGAAATTTTTTTTTTTAAATGCCCATAACTTAGTCAAAAATGAACCGATTTTAATAATTTTGGGTTCAAAATGATCGCCATTACTTACACGAGCGATTTCATGTAGAAATATTTGCAAAAAAGAGGTTGAAAATTTTTTATTTTGCAAAAAACCAAAAGTGCGAAACAGGTTTTTTACTCAAAAATTCATTACTCAAAAACAACTCATTTTAGCTACTGGGCATTCAGCTCAATTAAAGTTTGAGATGTCCTTTTGATTTGTAAAAAGTTATAAAGAAAACAAAAATACCCTTTTCGAAATATTGAATTTCGAAAAAATTTCAATTTTTTTTCTTTTTTGCTAAATAAAAAATTTTCAACTACTTGTTTGGAATTGTTTCTACATGAAATCGCTCGTGTAAGTAATTACGATCATTTTGAACCCAAAATTATTAAAATCGGTTCATTTTTGACTAAGTTATGGGCATTTCAAAAAATTTTTTTCTTATATAATTAAAAAAAAAATCGAGTTTGAGCCGAAAAACAAAATTGCCGATAACTCTTGAAAAAAATTTTTTTCAGGCGAAAAAAAAAATACGTGTCTCGTTATTTTGACCAGAGAGCAACATATTTCAGTTACATCGAGATCGAAGAACATGACCCGAATAGCCCGGTTGAATTGAAATGGAAAGCATCTGGTATGAAGAGAAAAAAATTATCAAAGAAAATGATGTGGCACTCAGGGTCAGATACGTTGGCAAGCAAGTCTAAGACTGTTTGTGCGCCTAGACCAATAGTTTTATCGTGAGGAGTTGCTGCTCCCCCTACAATGAACTAGAAAATAAGTACCCACTTTCAGAGCATAAGCACCATGTTTTAAACCCAAACCGGATTGGCTTTCCCTTGATAAACATTTTGCAGGAGTGGCGTCCAAAGTATGGAATCATCTGTTCGTCTATAGAGAGATTATGGCTAAAGACTCCAAACTGCATAAACTTTTTGTTGAGAGCGTCAGTAATAGGACGAACCTTCGCAAAACGGTCTGCTGCGTTTAAATTCGTGTTGTCAGCGAGATGGAAAAACTGCTTAATTTTTTTAAACCAATTACGACTCATAGCCTGCTTCACAATTGGAACCCCCATGTCCGGTCGAACAGACCAGTAGTGGTCAATGTGTGGCAAAGTATGGTACCCCGATAGGTACAATATTCCAATAAACCTACGTATTTCGATTGGCGTGATGTTAATTGGAGCATTGTGTTGGTTTGCATACTCATTTGTGAAAGTGGTAATATTTGTGATAATATTATTATCAAAAAACAATGTAAAGAGATCATAGGCGGATTTTGAGCCTACAAAATAGTGCAATTATATATACGTATACCAAAAGGATTGATTGCTTACCAATTTCAGAAAACATTTCTTCCAATTTGATTGCTTCCACATTTATTGCGGTCCTTGTGTATTGAAAATCTCTGGGTTTTCGCCATATGGGACGGGCAAATTCCGATTTACTCAAGCGAAAAACTCTAGAACTAAAAATCTTAGCGGAATGCCAACATTCCACCGCTGCATCCCTTTTAGGATAGTTCCGCCCTAGTTCGATATTAGACGAATGAGAACTAGTTCGATTTGTAGGTATTTTCTAATAGTCCCGTACCATCCAATATAGGACAGGTTCGATTTTGGAGGTAAGGTACTAGTGCCGAACTAGAATTTTGGTTCGCTAGTAGTGATTTTCCCTGCAGGGGTAGTACCTTTCCTATACCACAAAGATAATCACTTCCATCTCTTTCAATAAGAAAAAAATATTGCTAGATTTTGTTCTATCCTACATGACAGTTCCTGGCCAGCGGTCGATTTCTCGACCACTAAAGTTTACGTCCATGAAACAGTAAAAATTATTGCAATATCGATATGTTATTTTTTGGATTCTCTTAATTTCATCTTTTCTCTTCACAATAAATTAGTAACAATTATTTGTTTTTTTGTTTTTCATTATTTTTTCATCTGCACAAAAAACTCGTAAAAATAGTGATAATTTCATTATTTTACAAAAATCTGCCCTGAACCTTTTTTTCTTAAAAAATTATGCTCTAGAAATTAACTAAATTCCAAATTTAAAACTTGTGAAAACTGATCAATAAATTTACATTTAGTTTCTGAGATATTGGAGTCCGAAGTTGGTGGTCGAAAAATCGACCAGCTGCCGAAAATGGGTTAAGGGTAGAAGGGTCGTGAACGTTGTAATGGCAATTGTATACGAAAGTGCAGTGTCCACCAGTATGGGAAGCTCCGAAAAGCCAGCCAATTTACTGTGCACGTAGCCCTTGTTTGACCATTTATTTTAGGTTTCCAACCCTTTTGTCGCACTGCGAGCTATATATATTGCCTGTAGATCCACTAGAAGAAGGTTTACGGTCGGATATAATATTTACGATTGCGTGGTTGACATTGCACCGATTACGAGAATAGATGTGAGTATTTGAACCATGTCAACATTTCTTAAACCCTTCTCAAGGGCATTCCACAATACTGCATTACCACAGTAGAGAGCTGGCCTAACTACCGCTGAGTAGAGTCAAAGTGTTATTCCGGGTTCCAATACCAATTTTTATCAATTAGCCTTCCGCAATAGCACTCTGCTTTTCCTTCTCTAGCTGCAACTGAGAGCCGCTAACTAAACGTGATATTGAGTTAAATGTCAAGATATGTAGTCCTTTCTGTCTTACTAACGCCCAATAGGTCTATGTGATGGCTTTCAGTCAGTCAGGTCAACCTAACCTAGACTTTTCTGTAACTCTATAGAGTTTTCTCCCTAGGGATATTTGTTTAACGACAAGGGGATATCTGTTCAGTAGCAAGCATTTTTCCACCAGCCCCGAATTTTCACATAGGTCATAAAGGTGTTGAAGAATATAAAAAAGTTATTTTTATATTTAAAATACAAATACCAATTAACACAAATATCTTTTTTTAGTTTCAGATGAATCTCTTATCCGTTATTCTGAAAATGCTAAAGAAAAATTGATCTAAAAATTCATAGGCAATTGTGTGTACCATCGTTTTTTCAAGTATCACATTTTCTTCCTTCGGTTTAAGTGAGTGGTGCTTAACACGCCAGTATCCACAAAATATTAAGTTTACTTCTTAATTGTTTTATTTTTTTATGTACTTCCTTTAGCCTTCCAGCTCAAAGTTTGTCATAGCCAAAGACTGAATCCTTAAAAACAAAAATTTCATAAAATATTTCTTAAGTATTTGTTTCTGAAATAATAAAAAGTTAGAATAAAATATTTGATTTATTCTTTTAAAATAAAAAAAATTTTAAAAATTAATTAATTTAATTTAATATATGGAAAATAACAATTAATTATTATTTTACAATAAAAAAAGGAGCACTAGCTGCCAGGAATTTTAAAAATATCGTTATACTTTTTATAGCCTTTCACTGTAGACATGAAAATATTGCTCACAAAAACTTTCATCCATCTCTCACCTATTCATATATTTTCTAAGTATTTTTTTTTCATTTATATAAAATATATGCATATTTACTAAATATCACAAAAAAGTTCATAGTAAAGTTTCCACATTTGTGCAAATTTAAACAAAAAGAAAAATCGGGAAATTCCTTACAAAACTTGAAAGTTTTAGTCAGAATATTTAGAACAACTCGAATATGCAGTTTTACAGCCCACTGAATTTTGAAGCAATAAAGTGCAAGTTGAAGTGGCTGAAAAATTGCGTTGATTTTTAATTTTTTCCTTTTGTTGTTTTTTGCTGCTCTGGTTCATTTTCTTCATATAAAAAAGAATGAATCATTCGTTATCAAAAATCAACGCGATTTTTGAGCCACTTTAAACTCGGCCAATATTATATCAAAATCGAATGGGCTATAAAATTGCATGCTCAGTTCTTTCTTTTTGACTTTCACCAAAAAAGGTGATTTTTTTTTTTTTTGAAACTTTGGTGGAATTTTTTTTTTTTGTACAAAGATTGAAACTTTGAGTGATATGGTGATAAAGGGTGTTTTTTTTAGAGGTTAGGTTTCCAAGAATTTAGCTTTATTATAAAGATAAGGGTTTGCCATTATGTTTTAAAAATGATTTCGGGCAAGTGGCCGCCGCGGCTGGCTCGAATAAATTCCAGCCCAGAGACCCAATTTTCGACCACTTTTTGCAGCAATTGGGGCCGTATGTCAGCAATAACGCGCCGAATATTCTCTTCCAAGACGTCAAACGTCTCGAGCTTACCTGCGTAGACAAGCGACTTCACATAGCCCCACATGAAATAGTGCAGCGGTGTTATATCGCACGATCTTGGAGGCCACGCCCCAGGTCCACGGCGCGAGATAATGCGCTCACCAAAAGTTTCCTTCAATAAATCGATTGTTGCGTTGGCTGTATGGCATGTAGCGCCGTCTTGTTGGAACCAAAGGTCGTCCACATCAACATCGTCCAATTCAGGCACGAAAAATTCATTAATCATGGCTCCATAGCGCTCTCCATTGACTGTAACATTATGGTCGGCTTCATTTTTAAAGAAATATGGACCAATGATTCCCTCTGCCCATAGAGCACACCAAACAGTGACTTTTTGAGGATGTAACGGCGTCTCAGCAATGGCTTGTGGATTATGTTCACTCCAAATGCGACAATTTTGCTTATTGACATATCCATTCAACCAAAAGTGAGCTTCATCGCTGAACAAAATTTTCTTGTGAAAATCGGGATCGGTGGCAATCTCGTTTTGGGCCCATTCACCGAACCAAACCAAACTGAGCATAAATCAAGTGACAGCTGTCAAAAAGACCATCTACGAAAAAAGTAGTGCCAACTTGAAAACCTAACCTCTAAAAAAACACCCTTTATGTATAAAAGGTGGTTCAGTTTCAAGGGCCGGTGTTGATTTTGAATCAAATACAATATTTTTAAAAAATTATTATCATCCTTCTTTATTATGATTAGAATTGGTATGGCTCAATTACGTATACAACAAAATATTGGCCAACTGAACGCTACGGCCTCGGCGGGACACCTCCATCCGATGGTCCAAATTTTCGATGACGCTGAGGCATAATTGAGGTTCTATGATGTTAATGTGCGAAATTATCTCATCCTTTAGCTCTTGAATAGTTGCTGGCTTATCAGCGTACACCTTTTCTTTCAAATAACCCCAAAGAAAGAAGTCCAACTGTGTCAAATCACATGATTTTGGCGGCCAATTGACATCGCCGCGACGTGAGATTATTCGGCCATCAAATTTTTCGTGCAAGAGAGCCATCATTTCATTAGTTCTGTGACAAGTGGCACCGTCCTGTTGAAACCACATATCGTTCACATCCATATCTTCCAATTCGGGCCATAAAAAGTTCGTTATCATTTCACGATAGCGAACACTATTCACAGTAACTGCCTGACCGGCCTCATTTTGGAAAAAATACGGCCCAAAGATGCCGCCGGCCATAAACCGCACCAAACAGTTCACTCTTTGCGGGTGCATTGGTTTTTCGGCAATCACTCTTGGATTTTCATTCGTCCAAATGCGGGAATTCTGCTTATCGACGAATCCACTGAGCGTCAATACACCGCTGATAGCGGTCCTTCCATTGCAGGAAACATTTTTTAAACTCATCCGCCGGAATCGCGTTCAATTCGGCTGTCACAGTTTTTTGGATCGCCTCGATGGAGTAGAAACGCCTCACCTTCAGCTTCCTTTTCAGGCGCGGGAACCAGAAGAAGTCCGGAGGGGACAGGTCTGGGCTGCAGGAAGGGTTGGGAAGCATTGAAATCCCCATGTTCGCCACTGCAGAGGTGCAGAGGAAGGCGGTGTGCGCCGGCACATTGTCGTCTGTTTGCGTCGTCGAAGGCCTTCCAGATCGCTGTTCGTCTTCGACGTCCTCCCAGCCTTCCTTGAACGACTTGTGCCACCGTTTTACCTGGGCACTGGACAGAGATTGGTCCCCGTAAGCCTCCTTGAGTAGTCCAATGGTTTCGGTACTCGTTTTGTGTAGCCTTACGCAAAATTTGATCGAATAACGTTGCTCCAACGATCGCTGCATTTTCGCCACTGCAAAAGCCTAACACACTTTTAAAACAACTTTCACGCGCGGAGCGATGTTGACTGCACCGCTGTTGCCAGCGAACTGGGACCGGTTTCTAGTGGAAGGGGAAGATCCAACGATCTTTTTCCCCCACCAGCCGATTCGGTTGATCGCTTGGCAGACGTTCCGCGCGGAAAGGCTCATTACTTTTCAATCAAGCCCTGTATATTCTCGGACAGCCAAGGGTCAGTAAATTAATGAATGCGGATGTAGTAAGATCAAAGGTGTCACTGGAGTAAGAGGCAGCCCTTAATGACATTAGTGTCGTATTCAAGGTCAGCTTTATTAGGGTTCTAGGGTACAGAGATATTGAGAGAAATTGTAAAGCCGGTGAGCTAGCCAAGAAAGGTACTACTGTTCAACTGCTTAGTGATAGAAATACCATTGGGATACCCATGGCCCCGAACAAATTAATAATGCAAGATTATCTAGGAGGCCAAAAGGGCATTGAGAGATGAAGACACATACTAGACTACTATGTCCGCAAATAAATAAATCAAATCAGATTTTCTGGGCAGATACTTTTTCAATTCGCTTATGGTCTGTCCGGCGTGGAGATTGGACAAATCCTGCGCTTCATAAGAGCTCCAAAATGGTTTTACGAAGAAAAGTAAATGAAGTTTCGGGGTCGCACAATCTTATCGCAACGAACCCATAGGGTCTAAGTCAGTTACATGTACAGACCGACTGTCACCATAACCTAATACTCACATGAAGAGTTTCGTTCTTTGGCAACGTTGTAATTCTTTAAGGTGTATCTTTTATTATCCTTCCAACAGTATTCAGAAGAGAACCGTACAAATCAGCTATACTGCAGCAATATTCGTGGAAGGTCTAAGTGAGTTGGTTGCACAGACCATCATAGCCTAAAAATACTACCCAGAAATCACTTGCGAGTTTTTCAATTCAAAAATGCGATTTTTTTTAAGTAGTAGGGGCAAAAGAGATCAGTAAAAGATATAATTTGTTTGCCAAATTTGATGGCAAATTTGCTGTTAGCCACTTTAACAGTTAAATCGCAAAAACGATAGAGAACATAATCCTCTATATTCTGGGTGCAACGTGGTTAATGGCATAGAAAAGCGCTAAGAAAGTGAATGGTCACTTGCACTCACTCGCAGAGTCAATAGAACGACCCGAGTTCTTTGTGGGTGGGTCACGCGTAAAATATTGACTTGTTGAGATCGATGGCGGTCAATGTGCTTCGGTAAGGAAAATTTCAAATATAAATTTGCAAATATTTGTAAATAAAAAAGAGCGCAGTTGAGGGAATACAGAAGGTTGGTTGAAACTCAGAAGATTGGGCATATTACAGTGGCCCTACTCAGCTCCGAGTCAATGTGAAAGAGTCAGCTATTGAGTAGACCAAATTACATAGTTTTGCTTACATTTATGTATTAAAAATTTTGTTTCTTTATACTCTATTTTATTTATTAAGCGCACTTTTAATTTTTGTATACAAGTTTTCGCTATGCTTTCTCTTTTTTCTCAGACACGTCGTTTACTCACGTCATCTGCCATTAAATCACGACAAAATTGAGCCCATTTTTTCACTTTCATCGCTACAACCTTCTAAAATAGCATAGGTAAAATTTGAGCGAAAATATGGTAGCATACAGCAACAAACACAAGCAAATGAGTGACAACGTCGATGCTGCGTGCAGCAAACCTAACATCCACCGTGAACGATGCAAGTCCCCATACACCTTGGAAAAAATATTGTTTGCCACTGAATAATCGTATAATAAAATGTGCAAACATATTTGCTAAACGGCTATGTTGCCATCGTTCCCGTTACTCGTACTGTCGCCGACATTGTGTCTCCATCTCCATCACTGTCATCAGACTTGCCACAACAAACACTGTTAAAGTTAATTCAATAATCGCAGCCAATCGATGTGAAAGCCATTTGCGCAAATAGAGAAATTATAACAAAGCTTAACGTACAGCGAGCGGAAATGCAAACGGCATTGATAGCAACAACAGCAATTGCGACATTACGCTGAGACTAAACGTGCCACATTGCAAGGCAAGTGGCTAACAGCCATCAGACAGCCATCAGAGAGCCATCAGCAAATGCAAGCGGCTACAGTAACAGCAACAGCACCAGCAGCAGCAGCAGCGCTACGATATTCAATTACGCCAAAGTGCAGTTAGGAGCAGTGAGATGATCTACACATACACGCACACAGTCGCACATATTTCCATTCATATACTTAGTTGTGTATTTATATGTATGTATGCATGGCAGTGTCATTAGTTGTAGCTGCTGATTATGGGAAAGAGAAACGGTAGAAGCGGCAGGGACGGTGCTTGGGTGGGTGATGAAATTATATGCAAACAAGTTTAAATAATCTGAAGCTTTGCAAATTGATTGGGGTTTGAGTAATCACATTGAAATGGGGCAAAGCGATGGATATTGCAGATAGATTATTAAGAATGTTTGTGTGTGTGTGTGTGTGTGTGTGTGTGCGTGTGTGCACTATGTAGATCTGTTGGTGATTAGTTACGTGTACATATGTAAGCATTTCACAAGTCACTTTGGGCACTTTGCAAATTAATATTCCCCCATGCCGTCATTGTAAAGTATTCACAGTTATTTATGGCCATTGGCTAACTAATAGTATTGAGCAATGCCGAAGCTTAAAGTGAATTTATTAACTAGACAACTATGCTGAACTTTTCAAGGTAACTTAATTTTAATCTCTAGAATATATACACATATACAGGGTGGAGCAAAATTAATCATCCTATCCAATGATTTGTATTTCTTGCAAATGGCGTCTTACGTCCATCGAATTTGGCATTTAATTTTTGAAACAGACAAATAGTGAAGCACGGACAGGTCAAAATAAAGATTTCCATTACCCAAAAATATGTTTTTGTTAAGTAAAAAAGTCATTCAAGAACAATGTATATTGAATGATTAATTTTGCGCCACCTTGTGCATGCATATATTGCACAAGTTTTGCTTATTGTTTTTATTTATTTGTTTATTTATTTATTTATGGTATTAGCATAACTTTCTATTAACCCATCTTCGGCCGCTACAAGAATTCGACATAATTTTTCCATTTCCTTTTTAGTGAGTGCTTATAGGACCATAATCAAGAAAAATTCAAAAAAAAAAAAAAATTCTGACCATCGGTGTTTTAGATATGGACTGGTCGAAAAATCGACCGCTGGCCAAAAACCGTCAAATATATTAAAAAACAAATACAACATTTATGAAAAAAATTTAGCACACGAAGACAATTTATTTCATTTTATTTCAAATACAAATATTTCTTTGTTGTTTTATTGATAGAAAAGTCAGCTTACAAATTTTTGTGATAATCATCAAAACATTTAGTATGTAAAAAATAGTATGTTTCTTGCAAAATTTACACCGCAAAAATTTGTTTTCAATGCTTCTTATGACGGATCATTGATCCGAGGAAGGTTCGATGGACCTTCATCTCCATGTTCGTTTTCATACTCGTCCTCGTCCTTGTCGTAATTCAATAATTCTGTTGTGACTTTGGAACGAAAATCAATTTGTGACAGTGGTTTTATCTTTTCAATTTTTGCCATCATACAATGAAGTTTCCATGCATTGACCATTGCGTTACCAAGAGCATTTGCCCATATTGGCCACCACCATTTTTTTCCTCTCATACATATTCTATAATTTGTCACCGCATTATCATGGAGATCCACACCACCCATGCCATGATTATACTCTTGAATAACTTTTGGCTGCGGGATAGTGATAGTTAGTTTTTTCTTCCGACAATATCTTTAAGTGCTAATAATTGGATTGACTGTGGAGTTATTAGTCATAACATTGACTACAGCACCGAACAGTCAATATTTCTTGCTGATGGTAAAGTAGTTGGTAAAATGTTCCTCGTATTTCTTTTTTTAAATTTCTCAAAGGAGAATCGCCCATTCTATTTTTGCATATAGTACCAGTTGCAAAAAATCGACGTTCGTTCAGAAGGCACATTGGATGGTATGAAGAGAAAAAATTATCAAAGAAAATGATGTGGGTCAGATACGTTGGCAAGCAAGTCTAAGACTGTTTGTGCGCCTAGACCAATAGTTATATCGTGAGGAGTTGCTGCTCCCCCGTACAATGAACTAGAAAATAAGTACCCACTTTCAGAGCAAAAGCACCATGTTTTAAACCCAACCCGGATTGGCTTTCCCTTGATAAACATTTTGCAGGAGTGGCGTCCAAAGTATGGAATCATCTGTTCGTCTATAGAGAGATTATGGCTAAAGACTCCAAACTGCATAAACTTTTTGTTGAGAGCGTCAGTAATAGGACGAACCTTCGCAAAACGGTCTGCTGCGATTAAATTCGTGTTGTCAGCGAGATGGAAAAACTGCTTAATTTTTTTAAACCGATTACGACTCATAGTCTGCTTCACAATTGGAACCCCCATGTCCGGACGAACAGACCAGTAGTGGTCAATGTGTGGCAAAGTATGGTACCCCGATAGGTACAATATTCCAATAAACCTACGTATTTCGATTGGCGTGATGTTAATTGGAGTATTGTGTTGGTTTGCATACTCATTTGTGAAAGAGGTAATATTTGTGATAATATTATTATCGAAAAACAGTCCCCCCTTATCATAGGGGGATTTTGAGTCTACAAAATGGTGCAATTATATATACAGTAACTCACAGCTTATTTCGTGTGAGACAATATTTTTACTACTCACTGAGAAAAAACAACAAAAATGCAATATAACAAACAAATTTTTTTTTAAGAATATGCGAAGCGCATATAGAAAGCATATTCAAGCGAAAAACTCTAAAACTAAAAATCTTAGCGGAATGCCAACATTCCACCGCTGCATCCCTTTTAGGATAGTTCCGCCCTAGTTTGGAATTAGACGAATGAGAACTAGTTCGATTTGTAGGTATTTTCTAATAGTCCCGTACCATCCAATATAGGACAGGTTCGATTTTGAAGGTAAGGTACTAGTGATGAACTAGAATTTTGGTTTACTAGTACTGATTTTCCCTGCAGGGGTAGTACCTTTCCTATACCACAAAGATTCTACTTCCATCTCTTTCAATAAAAAAAAATATTGCTAGATTTTGTTCTATCCTACATGACAGTTCCTGGCCAGCGGTCGATTTCTCGACCACTAAAGTTTACGTCCATGAAACAGTAAAAATTATTGCAATATCGATATGTTACTTTTTTGATTCTCTTAATTTCATCTTTTCTCTTCACAATAAATTAGTAACAATTATTTATTTTTTTGTTTTTCATTATTTTTTCATCTGCACAAAAAACACGTAAAAATAGTGATAATTTCATTCTTTTACAAAAATCTGCCTTGAACCTTTTTTTCTTAAAAAATTATGCTGTGGAAATTAACTAAATTCCAAATTTAAAACTTGTGAAAACTGATCAATAAATTTACATTTAGTTTCTGAGATATTGGAGTCCGAAGTTGGTGGTCGAAAAATCGACCAGCTGCCGAAAATGGGTTAAATGAGATTAACCCTTTAAGGTCCAGTGATACCTATAGAATTGCAAATTTTAACTAAGCCTATCTGTTATGCGTGGAAACTAGTCTCATATAAAAAAACACCTGTACTATTTTTGAATATATTCTAGCTTCTGTGGACAAACTTGGTAAGGCGTGTGCAATCTAATAACACGAATTCCATAGGTTAAGTTAGGTCTTGGTGGTAGTCGGTCTGTACAACCGATCTTACAGGTCCGTTGTGATACTACTGTGCTGCATGGGAGCCTGATTTACTTTCCTTCGTCGAACCATTTTATGGCCCTTATGAAGCGTAGAATTGATCCCATCCCTACACCAGACAGCTCTGTAAGAGAATTGAAAAAGCATTTACCTAGACAACCTGCTCTGCCTTTTAGCCTAGTGCTGGACTATTGCAAAGGAAGTTCTCAACTATTTCTTCCTCTTCCTCACCTCTACAACTTCTGTAATATTCATGGGAAAATACTCCTAGTCTCGAAGAATGCCTGCCAAATAGCCAATGGCCGGGTAAACAAGCCACGACTTTCCAGATATCATCTCCTGAGAGCGTAAGCAATTCCTTTATCTTTGTCTTGTTTATTTACGGTCATAGTAGCCTAGCTGTTACGCACGTATCTTCATCCCTCCACGCCCTTTTGGCCTCTTGAATAATCTTGCTTTATTAATTTGCTCGTGGCCATGGGTATCCCAATGGTATTTCTATCACTAAGCAGTTGAAGAGTAGTACCTTTCCTAGCTAGCTCATCGGCTTTACAATTTCTCTCAATATCTCTGTGCCCCACCAGAACCTCAATAATGCTGACCTCGAATACGACACTAATATCATTTAGGGCTGCCCCTTATTCCAGTGCAACCTTTGACTTTAGTATAGCCGCATTCATTGATTTAATGTCTGCCGTGCTATCGGATAATATATTTGTAGTCGCTTTTTCTTGACGTATTCCATTACCAGGCGCGTTTAGGCTACAACTTAGTGTATGCTGTTACCAATCTTTAGAGAATACGGCCATACAGAACAATCACCACCTCAGGCAGTTCCCGGGTCACACAGATATAGAAGAAGACAATGTTGCAAACTTTTCTTGATAGACAACGCATGGGTGTGATGTAGGTCTTATGCAAACTGCTATTTAAAACAAATTTCTAATAGGTTAACTGGATGAAATATGAAAGCAAAGTACAGCTAGCCGTATTTTAAAGCAGGCGTGACAGAAACTAAGCTAGAAATGTTCACAGGGTTTGTAGTTAGTCTTTGAAAAGGGAAGGTACATCTGCGGTTAGTGGAGTGCTTAACCCTTTGCGATCGGCAAGTTTCTCTGATGGGAGTAATAGCGAGTAGCAGCTAGTCCTCATGGTGCTCATAGCCTTAGACATCCCCCCAACCACTTCAAGGGTAATCGAGTCCTGTAAATCCAGGCTGAACTATGTCGATAGACAAAATAGCCTGATGCTAACATGGGTCCCGGGACACGTGGATATCGCGGGTAACTAGATCTCTGACTCTTTAGCCAGAATGACCTCTGGGGCCAACTTCTTTGGTTCAACTTCTTTGGCCCATAGCCCGTTCTGCCACTCCCTTGTGCAGCCATCAAAGCCACGGTTAGCAAACGGGTTACTCCAACCCACAAACGAGCTTGTCATGCTGAGAGAGGCTGCAGATGGAAAAAACTCATATTCCTCCTGTCACAAAGCAGAGGGGACTGTAGAAGGCTGGTTGGACTGATGACGGAACTTTGGGCAAAGTACATGGAAAAGGTGGGCATCTAAGACAGTGCACTCTGCCCAGCATATAGAGAGGAGGATGAGAGAACGGACCACTTTCTGTGCATCTGTCAAGCCTTTGCTCTATTCAGGCTTGAGGTCTTTGGCACTGATGTGTTAAGAAGCGACCACCTTGGCTACTTGGCACTACAGGATCTACTCACATTCCTTCGGAGGTCGAGTAGATTTAAAGAAAATTTAAAAGGGAGTCAGAGTGCGGTACAATGAACTTAAGTGTGTCTGAGTACTGTACTTGCTAGTCTGTCCCAAAAAAAAAAAAAATACCAGTCTAACGGTTAGACGCGATAGAAGTGAAACCTTCCGTAAAACAAACTGAGAGAGAATGAGACGAAAGCAGCATTAGGGGCAGGATAATTATAGGTTCATTATAATATTGCTATAAAGTTCATATTTTATTTTCTTCATTTTATTATTATTCATCCTCAATGTTTTCAATTTCAACAAATGATACGAGTGGCTTATGATAGCTAAAATACGATACAAATGCTTTGGTTTCGATGTTGTCAACATATCTTTGAAATACCGCGTCAAATGTTGTTTTTGATCGTGTTGTCGATTCAGTGCGATTGTTACACATTTTTAAATTGAATGTTGTATTGAGAAAGTCAATTGAAGGAACCGCTGTGTCCAATGCAAAATTTACGTTAAAATCGCCACTTAAAATCATTGGAACTTTATCGTAATCTTTTCTAAGTATCCGCGATACTTCTGGTGTATACTTTATTAAATTTTCGTGAATGAATTCCGTGATGCTATTTATTGATTTTTTTTTCTGTCGATATTCACGACACTTTTCTGCATTATTTTTCGGCATAATTGCGGTAAATATTTAAAAATGAAAATATTTACGAATATAAAAATACACACGCGGTTGCTATTATGAGCGTCCCCAACAAAACCTGCGTGACCGAAACTCTAACACAATTATATTTTTTTGAATGTTACAAACACATATGCACGCAGGTTTTGCTGGGGCGTGACCGAAACTCTAACACAATATTTTCCCTCATTTTTGCATCAGTAAAATTAAACAAACGCCGTAGCCGAATGGGTTGGTGCGTGACTACTATTCAGAATTCACAGAGAGAACGTCAGTTGGAATCTCGGTGAAAACACCAAAATTAAGGAAAACTATTTTTCCAATAGCGCTCACCCCTCAGCAGGCAATGGCAAAACACCGAGTGTATTTCTGCCATGAAAAAAAGCTCCTCATAAACATATCATAAAATAAAATAAAATAACTGTATAAAAAAAAATTTTTGCTTGTGATTCGAAGCAAGGATTTTGGATCGGAAGCTCACATTGCTAGTCGCTCGGCTACCGCGCCATGCTGTCAGTGCTGGCCTAAAAGTTATTTAGTTCGTCGCTACGTTTATATCAACATATAATATAACGCTTCGTAGCCAAGAGGGTCGCTTTTTCGTTTCACTTTTCCTCAAATCACTCCCAACGATTCTAAAGAAGTTTTCACTTCAAAAAAGAATTGTCTTCTTAAAGACATATTGCTGCTAGACTGGCGGCACCGACTTCTACGACAACTCGCGATTGCTGCCACTGTGGCCGCATATTTTTCTTTTTCTTCCTCTACCTGGCTCAATAAAATTCTGGTTTTAACATGAGTTTTTCGTTTACCATCGAGCTTTTCAACTTTTTAAACCAAACAGTGGAAAGATATGCTTAAAGCCGCAAACCAATAAAGAAACTCATTGGGCTACCGAATGCTTACATTTGCAGTAAATTGAGATGGAGCAATGATTTATGAAAAGTCTTATAATTTTTTTTGCTTATAATTCCTTGATGAAATGACAATTTCCTGTTTGAAAACTTTTCACAGCTGTGTTTTTTTCCCACATACTTTTTGAATTGATTAAATTTCTCGGAAATAGTCTAGCCCAATGAAGCTCGTGCACACAAATAGCCTTTTTCACCACTTCATTTGCACTCACTGGAATATACAAAAGCTCAAAGGCCTATTCTGCAGGAAGGTATGCAAAATATGTATTTAATACCAAAGCATTTACTCTTTGTGTTTTTCTTTTCTTCAGGTTTTCGTTTTTTTTTTTTATATTCCAAAAGTGCTGTAGAGATTTCTGAGGGCTCATACTCAAAGCATTTTTACAAGCCACACCAGAAGGGAGAATTAAGTAAAAAAATTAAAAAAAGGAAAATTTCTCTCTTCGTTGCATTGCAGTGCTCTGTGCTTTTGACTTCACCCTTCACCCTTTTGTGTTTGTTGTTATTTCTGATGCTGCTGCTGCTACTGTGTGCCAAAAAATTAAGTACATGCAATTTTGCAGAATATAAATCAAATTGTAAATGAAAATGTGAAGGAAATGAAAACAAAACGCACTCAAAAAAAAAAAAATGGGAAAGAAAAAGTTTGTAATCGCTCTGGTGGCGAACAAAAAAAATAATGAAAAATATATAAGCCAAAAAATTAACAAAGGGAATTATATATGAATGCACACATACATTCAAAGGCGCAGTTAAGTGTGGAAGCATATAAATTTTCCTTTATATAGGGTGTTTCATTTTGAAATTTAAAGCAAAAACTTAGGGTTTATTTTAAAAGTTGAGATGTTTTCTCTGTGATGAAGAAATTACGAGGGAGCGCCACTAAGTTACTGAAAATTAGCATAAGTTGCACTCTTTTTAGGGGGAAAAAAGTATAACAATAAGTTTTTGAAAATTAACATAAGTTACACTCTTTAAGAAAATGGATTTTGTTTACATCTTATCCCTTTTTCTCCACATGTTTCATACAAATTTTCTCAGAATTACAGAAAATAATATCAAAAGGTCTTGCGAAATCCTCAAATGAACTAAATTTTTTCATCGCTGCCATATTTCCTTATATTCTTCAAAAGAGGAAACATTCAGAGCGGACTGAAATAGGAAAATGTGGAACATAATATCCGGCAAGAGGCTGCCCTTTTGCTCTTTTGATACAATTATTGACGGCTTTACGTCAAACTTATGCCTGAATTTCATCACTGAGAGCTAAATTACGTCATTTTCTTCAAGAAATATTACTGCCATACAATCTGCGTCACCTCGCACATCTTGCTTTGGGATGCAACTCAGCCAAAGCTGTAATCCACCGACTTTTGTCACATAAACATTATAGCTACTGGCTTGCCTACAGTCCAATGTTACCTCCCTGTATCTTTGGAGCGGTAACCCTGACTATATCAGGTACTCTCGTTCGGTAGGCAACTTTTCGGAAGGGCTATAACAACATTAAATTAGAGAGAGTGCAGAGAACTGCATGTATTGGCATTACAGGGGAACATACACCGCCCTTAACGTCATTCTGACTTACTTTCCACTGATATTCGAGATCAGTTCATTGCTGCTCAGAGCGCTATTATGTTGAAAGAGGATGGCTTCTGGAGGCCTTACTCCATAGGACCTGGTAGCATTTTCTCTATACTTCGCACAGATCTTTCCATCCGCAAACTGTGTTTTGAGGGTTTGTGAAAGGGCTATCTTTCCAAGCGTGCTGGATTGGTAAGAGGAGAGAGTCTACGCATACATAGTTACTGCAGTTTTTACCCACGGATCCTAGATGGAATCTGGAGTTGGAGGCGCGACTTTCTCTAAATCCGCCAATATTTTAATCTTTTTTCAACTGTCGAAAACTGGAAGTATTTTTCAAGCACAGGTTTTTGAGATCCTGCAGGCATGCAAAATATTTAGGGGTCGTAGTTGGGATATTTTCTAATAGTCAAGCTGCGATAAAGACCATGTCATCGCCATGTTACCGCACTCTTCTAGTCAACTCTTGTAAGCAGGAGTTCAAAAGTCTCAAACGTGCAGGAAACATTTCTCTATCTGGATTCCAGTGCATTGGAACATGGAGGACAATGAAATTGCCGTTAAGCTTGCCAGGTTCGACAAAACTGATTTCAGTTGTCCCCATCTCAGACATCGGTGTCCCCTTGACCGTTTTCTTTCTTAAAAAAGCGTAAACAGGTGGAGTTTTATCTCATCGTGTGGTGTCTCAAAAACACTTTGGCCTGATGTTTGACTCGTTGTGCTATGCTATCGAAATTATATGTGGGTAAGACTCCGTCAGAAAATATGAGATTTGCAAGTGGTCTTTCGATTTCTTTGAAACTTTGGGAAATATTAGTTCTAGCTAAGATACATTCGAGCCTAAAAGGATTTTGAAAAATTTTCAAAATTGAGTCATCTACGCCATGTTGAAAATCGGGACCGTGTTTTTTTCAAAAATCAATATTTCTTGAACCGTTGGATGGATTTCAATGCAATTTACAGACAATATAGAAACAAATAAGTAGTTTAAATTAGTATTATGTTAAAAAAAAATTTCGAAATTTTGACCAAAAAAAGTCAAAAAAAAATTTTGAATCAATTTTTAGTTGATTTGGCCAGTTTTTTAGATTTTCTGTTATACACGTAACGATTCCTTATGATTTAACCTTTATTTTGAAAAAAAAATTTTATGGTGTCTATAATAGTTCTCGAGATATTGCGATTTTAGTGGAAGCGCGCACGCACGGTTCGCGCTGCGTTATGTGTTCCTGTATGAAGTGACTGGAGCAGACTGCTGCAGGTCTGTGCGCGTTTTTCTACTCCCGCGCTGCGTAACCGCGAACCATACGCGTAACCATAAAATCATAAGGAATCGTTACGTGTATAACAGAAAATCTAAAAAACTGGCCAAATCAACTAAAAATTGATTCAAAATTTTTTTTTGACTTTTTTTTGGTCAAAATTTCGAAATTTTTTTTTTAACATAATACTAATTTAAACTACTTATTTGTTTCTATATTGTCTGTAAATTGCATTGAAATCCATCCAACGGTTCAAGAAATATTGATTTTTGAAAAAAACACGGTCCCGATTTTCAACATGGCGTAGATGACTCAATTTTGAAAATTTTTCAAAATCCTTTTAGGCTCGAATGTATCTTAGCTAGAACTAATATTTCCCAAAGTTTCAAAGAAATCGAAAGACCACTTGCAAATCTCATATTTTCTGACGGAGTCTTACCCATGTATCTATTCTTGATCAATTTGCTCAGTTGAATCTCAGAAATTCTTTTTTCAAATCACTATAGGGCATACAATGAAGGTCGCCACTCACTCTGCAAGCTGCATTCACTAAGAAGAATTGCCCAATAAACTCAACTCGAAAAATCTGAAAAAAGCAAGTGATCAATGCTGGTTAATAATTTTTTGTTTAGGGGAGATTTCAACAAACTATATCTCAGCGGCCGCCGTAGCCGAATGGGTTGGTGCGTGATTACCATTCGGAATTCACAGAGAGGTCGTTGGTTCGAATCTCGGTGAAAGCAAAATTTATAAAAAAAAAAAAAAACATTTTTCTAATAGCGGTCGCCCCTCGGCAGGCAATGGCAAACCTCCGAGTGTATTCCTGCCATGAAAAAGCTCCTCATAAAAATATCTGCCGTTCGGAGTCGGCTTGAAACTGTAGGTCCCTCCATTTGTTGAACAACACCAAGACGCACACCACAAATAGGAGGAGGAGCTCGGCCAAACACCTAACAGAAGTGTACGCGCCAATTATTTATTTTTATTTTTATATCTCAGCGGATATTTTCCTTGCAAAAATCACCACTTACATGTTGTTGCTGTAAACTTCATTTCTTGAACGTTCGTTGCTGCAAATAGCCTACTGGCCTCAATTGAAGTATCAGCTGAACCTTTAAGGCTTAATAACGCAGAACTTTAAGCAATCTCAAGACTATGAAAAATCGAGGCAAAAGGACTTTGGCCGTTGCTTTTAGGAAATGCAGCAATAGTTGCACGAACGCGAAAAGGTCTCCTCTGGTTTTAGTTAATCAAGTAGTTTAAAATTTATTGATTTGTTGGACCTTTGTATGCAGAGTAAGTGGACCTAAGTGACCGAAAAATATGCATAAGATTTCCTAACCACCCTCTCAAACTCGCTACTATTTACGTAGTATGCTTTCACATCTCCTATGCCTTGTGCGCCCGTCTAACTATCCATGAATAGATATCCGACAGTTGTCACCCAAGAACGCAAACAAACGCAAGCTGGACAAAACACGAACTTGATGATCTTAATGCAACACCCGATTTGTTGAATATTTGCAGCCATATAACTTAAAGTGTGAGTAATATACTGGCGTAGTCATGTCTATTTGCCAAACCCTGTGGCTCAACCCTCGCTCTGTTCCACTGAGTTGCTGGCACCCAATTTGTGTTTGTTGTATATAGTTGTTGCAAGTTTTTTTTGTTTTTTTTTTGAAGAAAATATTCATTTTTTCGCCTTTATTTAACTGTGAGTTAAGTGAAAAAGCCTTGAAGCGCACTTATACACTCAAACACAACCAACGGCATCCTGACACTTAAACTCGTACGCGCAACCGAGAAGCCTCCAACACACATGCCAAGCCCATTGTATTTGCATATTTGGTAGCGTCCGAGTGCCGAAGGGAGTTCAAGGGGTACTGCACCACACTTACACACATTCACACACTCACACATCTATGGGCAAGTCATCTTAAACACACACACACTCACATACACTTATGTTTGTACAAGCCTGTACATGTGTTTGTGCTTATAAGTAGCAGAGGATGCGCTAATGCACACGCTTACGCGAAATGCGAGTAACCAAATAAAAGCAAGCAGGGAAGGCTAAATTTGGTCCGGACCGTACTTTATACTTGTATACCCGTGCACATTTTAGTAACATTTTATTTGGGCTGGCTGTTAATTATTGGACTCAATCAAACTCTTAGAAAATAAAACTTATAGATTGTAACATCTGGAAGTAGTTCCTTCGCCACTAAGTGGCATGGTACTCTCGATTAGGGAGGAAGCCCGCTACTTGGGATTGCTACTGAAAGGGAAACTTGATTGGAAGTCAAACGTCGAAGGTAGAGTAAGAAAAGCCACTCCTGTAAAAGATTAATAGGATCAACGTCGTGACCTTCCCTTAGCTTTACACGGCAATAATAAGACCAATCCTAACTTACGGTGTACTGGTATTGTGGTTGGCTTTAGAAAAGGGGTAAATGAAAAAGACTATAGATCTTATACAAAAGATGACAGACCGCTATTAGAAAAATGTTTTTCTTAATTTTGGTGTTTTCACCGAGATTCGAACCAACGTTCGCTCTGTGAATTCCGAATGGTAGTCACGCACCAACCCATTCGGCTACGGCGGCCGCCAGTAGCTCTTAGATTAAGGGAAAAAAGCTCATTCAGAACGACCCGTAAAGGTCATTCGACTATATTGGAGAAATTCGCCTATGTTTCTTGGGACAGACAGATATAAAACAGACTTTTGTTACACCAATTACGTGAACTTTAATAAATCCTTTATCACAATGTTTCCTTCGACAGAAGATTGGGATAACGACTTTATTGAAAATAAAAATTAAATAAATATCCAGACAAATGGCTCAAATTAGATAATAAAGTAGGTGGAGGGGTCTTATCCGAAAAACTGGAGATAAAACAATCATTTCGCTTACGCGATCGCTGTAATGTTTTTCAAGGGGAAGACACTGATATTAAGGAAGAACTTTCAGTGATAATCACTAGAGTTTATCCACCAAGAATGTCGTGATTTATTCAGACAACCAGGCAGCAATAAAAGCGCTAGAGTCCAACACGCACTCGTCGAAAACAGTCATAGAATGTTATAAACTACTGAACGACTTATATCAGTATTTCAATGTAAACCTTATTTGCGTGCCACGTCATAGAAATATAAAAGGGAACTATTCAATTGAATAAAGCGTAGATATCCATTCCCATAGTCACGTGTAAATTAATAGGCAAACTTCACTCGAGACGGTGCCGAGTCCTGTTGAAACGTCTATGATCTGCCACCGAAATGTTTGTCTGCCACGGCTTCAAAGCAACCTTCGAAATACTCTCCCGATAATATTTTGCATTTATCTTGACGCCAGGCTTGATGAAAACGATTGGAGATCGCCCAACTGCGGTTACAGTGGTCCAAACCATTTCCTGTGGCGGGTGCTGCCTCCTAGTGGCCAATCGATGGCTCAAATTCTCGCATGAATGGTCGCCCAAATAAACCCTATCATTTTGGGAGTTTACGAATCGCTCGATTTGAAAAATTTTCTCATCAGAAAACACAATATTCGGAAATTGACCGCTTTCGACCAAGCGAAGCAACTCCTTCGCTCCCTCAAGTCTGACTTGTTGTTGCTTTGGTGTGAGATCATGCGCCTTTTGGATCTTGTAAGGCTTCGCTTTGAGATCATTTTTAAGCATGCTGCGGATGCTACGGTTACATATTTTCAGTTCTTTCGCCCATTTGATTGGCAATTCACCGTGGATTTCACTCAAGCGGCTCATTCAATTTTTTGAACCATTTCACGTGGCGTGGCAGTCTTTTCATGACCACCTCCATGACGTTTCGCGGTGATACCAGTATCATTGATGGTGCAATAAGCAAAGACTTTATTTACATACTTTATGGTGCTCGAGCTCACTAACAATCGCTGGTTGTGATTTTCCAGCCAAATATGAAGCAACTACAATACAATATTAGGTTTGAAATTCATTACTGATTTTCTTTTTTCGCATTTACTCTCGGCAAAATGCTTCCGCGCGCTTGTAAATAATACTCTGGACTGCCAACTAACAGACAGCTGATGCCCGTGTACTACAAATAGAATAGTAAGTTGGAAATGGCAAAACCCAATGGCATGCAAGTAAGGCAAATTGAGAGGGCCGAATGTAGAATAGGAGGAATAGGATGGTTTTATTCGATCGCACTAATACAGGATGAATGAGGTATTTGAGGACAACTTTAATGTAAAACTAATTCGCTTTTATTTCGAACGTAATTTAATAAAACTTCATTACTTTTTTACATAACATTAACTTGTAAAAATAAAATAAAATTGTTCAATAAAATCTCCATTAGCTCCAAATTCGATGACATGCCCCAATTAAATGTTATTTATTTATATTGCCCATAACGATATTAAGTGTAGCCTTCAGAGAAGAAGTGGTAGTATGGGGTTGCTTAGTAATCGAGCAGATTAAGATCTGGGAAATTAGGCGACCATAAGTTCGGTATTACCATATATGCTTATGGAAATTTTCAGCCATCCATTTGTTTGTCGGTCTCGCTTTGAGGGAAGAAGCAGAGTCTTGCTGAAAGATGTATGACACTAAGGCGTACACTATTATTCCGGGGTTTCACTATTGCCTTTAGACTGTCTCGATATATGCTGCAGAGTTCACTCGAAATCCTTGATTAAAGAAGTGTGGTGGCATGGTGGCACGTCCTTTGTAGCTCACGACACGGAACTTAGGGTGCATAACAACAGGAACCTCTGTAGGGTTACACTTAGTCATGTTGTTGTTGTTGTAGTAACATCATAAACATTCCCCATACATATACGGATAACGCCGCTGAAGTGACAGCCCTTGGCCGGATATATATCCGAGTCGTTCCGATTACGTAGAATCGACTGTCGTGGGAAGATAAAACGGTAAAATTAGTAATCTTTCATTCTGGTTATTTCTGCGGCTGGTCTCTGGTCTTTTTGTCGTCAAAAAAAAAAAAGAAAAAATCATATCAACTCAGCGCTTCAAGAGGTTTAATTTTGTTTAGAAGGCGTTTTTATGGTAGAATTTATACTGGAGATTTTCATGTAGAACTCGACGCAGAAGACCCTCAGAAATATTATAATTTCACGCAAGCGCCCTCACTGATTTTGAAGCATCCTCGTCAGTGGTCGCTTGCATTTTTTTTTTAATTTTACTTAATTGATCCTTTGGCAGCACGCCACTGTATCTTTTTTCAAATATGACTCCTGATGGCATGGAGTCAAGGGACGTGCAGAGAATATTTTGATCGAAGTGCATGCCTTCTCTGTTGTTCAATGCCGGACAAGAACCGTACCAATTCCCATTTGTTTCAGCCTGCAGATGGCGTTTAAGGCCGCCTCTTCTTGGATGAAAGCATTAAGTGGTGGTAGACTAATCAGAGCATCTAATGCCGGGTCTGAAGTAGTCGGTAAAGCTCCGGTGAAACAGATGATCGCAGTTGTAGTCTTGATAAGGACCACCTTGTTCCCACGAGAGGGAGTCTACTCATCCAGACCACTGATGCATAGGGATAATAAGTATTATTATAGCCGTGTAGGTCCGTAAGGTCTTGCTTGGAGAAAGATCCCAGGTTTTTCAGCAGACACCATTGCACTGCCAGAAGGTTGTCAGTGCTTTGGATGTCTTTGTTTTAACGTGTGACTTCCACAGGAGTTAACTATCGAGGTGACTCCAAGATATTTGATTTCTTTTGATAGCTGGATTGTGGCTCCTTTTAGCTTAGGTAGAACGCGTCCATCAAGCTTCCTCTTTCTGGTAAAGAGGACAATAGGGTTTGCTGATACTTCATTGCATCATAGCACCACGTGTCAATCATATGCAGAGTTTTCCGCACTTTTCTCAAAGTGGCGCAAAAGTAACCTTGTGATGTTTTTTGGCTGTAATTAAAAAAAAAAATTGAAAAACTCTGATTCTTCTTGTGGATTATTTTTATTTGGTCTTTTAATTTTTTTTAAATCAAGTCGAGAATATGATGCCATGTAAATGGCCGCCGCCACAGTTGATTGCCATTTGAGCCCTTTTTATGGCATTTTCCATCACTTTGACCAAAACTTCCGGCGATAGGTCCTCAATTCTTGACGGATATTATCTTTAAGAGCTGCAAGAGTCTGAGGCTTGTTCACATAAACCCGCGACTTCAAAAAGCCCCACAAAAAGAAGTCTGGAGCGGTCAAATCAGGCGATCTTGCTGACCAGTGCAAATCGCCAAACGGGAGATTAGGCGCCCGGGAAATGCATCCTTCAGCATATCGGTTGTGGCACGTGCAGTGTGTGCCGTTGCACCGTCCTGTTGGAACCACATGTTTTCCAATCCCAATTCATCAAGTTGCGGCAAAAAGAACTCGTTGACCGTTTGGCCCGTGACGTCTTCGAAGAGAAAAGGTCCGATGACTCCTCCAGCGAAAACAGCACACCATACAGTGACTTTGAGCAGGTGTAATGGCTCTTCGTGGGTTACACGCGGATTTTCAGTGCCCCAGAAGCGTAAATTTTGCTTATTTACGTACCCGCTAAGATGGAAATGGGGCTTATCACTCATGATTATTTCTGATGAAAAATCATCTTCCTCTTGGTGGTGATTAAGGATGGCTTGAGCGTATGTTAGACGCGATTGGCGGTCAGCAGCTAACAGCTAATGCACCGTCTGGACCAATATTCGCTGTAAAGACCGTCGACTGATACCCATTTGCGTGGCACGTCGTCTGGTCGATGTCGACGGCGCTTGCATGACATCCACGGCTACAGCAGCAAAATTCTCTGCAGAACGGCTACTCCGGGGTCTGCCACGCCTGGCAGCATCTCGTGTTGTGCCAGTCTCTTCGAGGCGAGCGGCTAAACGGCGCAGTGTTTCACCAGTAGCGGTTGGACGGCGAGGAAATCTGCGACGAAAATCACGTTGCGCCAAAGTCACCGACCGATTATTGGTCAAATAAATAGTCAGCAATATTCCGCGTTCTGGAGCAGTGTAACGTAACATTGTTTATTAACTTATATTTCGCATGTGTTTACTACACAAATGTCAAAACAGAACTGACATTAGGGGCCAATCGCAAAATTGATAGCATTTCCTGATGGGGGGATTACTTTAGCGCCACCTGTTACTTGCCCGCAGACTCCAGCAAATTGTTTGATAGATGCTTTACGAGATATCAATAACTACAGCCTTTTAATAGGTGAGCCCACTTTCTATATTCGTCTCCAAAATTATGCAATAAGTAGGCGAGCATTCCAGAAGTCTTACGACTTTTTTTTTTTCGAAGTAAAGTTGGAGGTATTCTACGTCTTCAAGTAGAGGTTTGTCTATATTTATCTTGATTCCATTATGTTGTTACATACAACCGTTAGGCGAAAAAAAATTTTAACTACAACCCTGAAGAACAATCGCACGGGGTATAAAAATAAAGTATATGGCTGCTCAATGCCTCCTAAAAACTCCACCACCTCGTCTACACTGGCCGAGTGTTATTTGTTGTTAGTAGTTGTTGCTCGGGCTCTTCTGCATTCAATAAGTAAAATGGCGATGAATGTTTCTCACTTAAAATGCAATAAGCAGAAAAAAATTTAAGCAACAACAAGAGTGAAAGTAGCACGTATTTGTGTGCATAATACAACAAAAAACATACAACAATAATGTTAACAAAAAATGAATAAATAAAAATATATAAAGTCGTGTGCGCCTAAAATGGCTAAAAAGTTGTAGGTAATGGTGAGTGAAAAAAAGTTATACATATTTATGTGTGTCCATATGTATGTGTCCATATGTATATGTATTAAAAAATGGTGACGTAAATTGGCTGCAAACATTAAGTTTTCGCACAATATAAGCGAGGTTGTTTTAAATTGAATATACAGGCACAGACAGGCACACACACACACACACACTGATACTCACACGCTAACTAATAAACGTACAATTTTGCATTACCTGTACTGAGCAGCCAATCCGTTGCCAGAGCAACTAATAGTGCATATTGGTGCAAATTGTTTTTGTTTTTTTTTTTAATTTTTTGTACATTTTTGAATTTTTTCTTTTTTTGGCTGCAGCAAACGCTCGTAATTTTTATGCTTGGCTAATTAGCGTAGCCGGTGAAAGAGTTTAGTGAGCGGAAAAAATTGTTACCAGCCGGACTTAGTACACAAAATATGTGCATACATACATACATATGCTTGTTTGTAGTGTAGTGCAGTGGTTAAAAATGAAAAAAAATAATGCACTTTTAATTTTACTTCAGCTTTTGCTGACCTCATTTATTTTTGCTTAAATTTTGCCTTGCATGAAGGAAATGCGGCAATTTGTAAGAGGTTAATGTTTGTGGGAGAAATATGGTTATGTATGCGTGTTGGTTATATACATATGTTTATGTGTATGTATGTAGGTTTGGTAGGTGGTATTTTATAACAATAAACAACCACTTAATGCTAATTGAATGTATACATACATACGTACATACATATTTATTTTATGTTATAAAAAATATTTTAAATTAAATATTTGTAGTAGCTTTTTCCCATATAGCGGCATTATAGAGTAAATTACTAAAAGTACTCGCCTGTTGTTGTTGTTGTAGCAGCATAAACATTTCCTATAATTGTACAGGAAGTGTTGCTGGAGTGACGGTTCTTGACCGGTTATAAATGTGGGTCTTTTCGGTAGCGTAGTACCGACAGCCGTGAAAACTCGCCTTTCTCTAGCTGGCGCGCTATATTTTTGAGATAAGTAACTGTAAAACAATGCTTCGGGTTCTCACAAATTTCACCATTTGATAGGTACTAGGTTTTGAAAGCAAGTTTCGTAGAGTTGCCAATGAAAACGAAAAGCTCCAAGTCAGAACTGAAGTCAAATTTGTTATTTTATTTTTCGAAAGCTGTAAAATAATTAATCGTAAATATCATTTTGCGGCACGGACACTGATTGCACAATCTTATATTGGCATCCTGAAGTAGTTGGAGACACGCATTTTCACGGGAACGGCTGGATCTTTCACTAAAGCAACGCGCAGGTGCATTACTCGTCAATTACTCAATAGCTTTTGGTGCAAAAAGCATTCCATTTTCACCGATATTGACTTCTGCAATTTTTTCGTACACCATAAAATGAAGTCACTCATCTTGGCTGTGCTGAACGCTTCGGCGCGGAGTTCAGCCCGCCAGAGGAAGCTCCATACCCATAACATCGAGACAAAAGGGATCATAAAGTAAGAGTAGGAAGTTGCCACGATTGCGAAATGCCATGCAATAAAGAAGAACGTAAAAATCCTTTACAAGGTCTTTAAACCAGTTTACAGTGAATATCCAGTCAAGCGCCCTTTATATAAAATTTGCAAAGCTGTCTATAAATAAGAAGAAGTCGATAAATTTGAATAGAGAGAAGCCGATGACAGCAGAAAAAGTTGAAGAAAGAACGGCATCGCCGAACGAATGGCAAATAAGATGGGATGAGTCAACGAAAGGCCGGTGAATATACAAAGTCAAACCCAATTTCGAAGGCTGGATGAGTAGAAAACATGGCGATATCGACTACTACCTAACTCACCGGATACGGCTGCTCTTGGAATACCTACACCGTTTCCAGCTCGCTGATAGCTCTTTTAGCCTCAGTTGCCCACTACAAACGTTTGAATGCAGAATTATCAGTGCTGGAGAAGCAATTCGGACGTCCGCCGTCTTACACAAGATTTGCGCGGGATATGTGCTCGACTATCGCTAATCGGATGCCGTAAAAACGTTCGCGGCTACTGTCGTGATGAGGCTCTATGTTACAACATTGGCTGGGAGAGGAAAGCTCAGAAACGAGAGCAGCTGCTACCACTCCAGCAGCAACCACAACGACAGCAGCAGTAGCAGGTGGTAAGGCTAGCCAGATTATTTTTTTATTGAAGTTGTATATTCTTCGGTCCTTCACTGCCTCCACAAGCACTTATGAACGCAGTAGCAGGAGTAGATACTGCAGTAAAGTATCCATACGCCCATAGGAGCGCAAGATGGACGCAGATGCGGCTTGTGTCAATAGACATAAACAACGTGCCGCGATTGGTTTCGTCACTTCAAAGACGGTGATTTTATTGTTGACGAAGGAAAGCCAAAACGCTTCGAAGACGCTGAATTGGAGGCATTGCTCAATGAGGATCCATGTCAAAGGCAAGAAGAGCTTGCTTCAGTATTAGGAGTTACCCGCCAATCCATTTCCAAACGATTGCATGGGAATGATTCAAAAACAGGGGACTAGGGTTCCTTATGAGTTAAAACCAAGGGATGTTGATCGTCGTTTTTTCGCTGCGTCGCCTGTGAACAACTGCTCCAGTGGCAAAAAAGGAAGGGTTTTCTTCATCGCATCGTGAAGGGTGATGAAAAATGGATTCATTATAGCAATGCAAAGAAAAGAAAGTCATGGGGACTGCCAGGTCATGCGTCTACGTCGTCACCTCGGTCGAATAATCACGCTGCGAAGGTTATGCTATATATTCGGTGGGACCAAGTTGGTGTTATTTATTATGAACTGTTAAAACCAAGCGAAACCATCACTGAGGATCGGTATCGACTTCAATTGATGTGATTGTGCTGAGCACTGCGTGAGAAGCGGCCGCAATGCGCGGAGAGGCATGAAAAAGTGATTCTACGGCATGACAACGCTCGGCCTCACGTTGCCACACCCGTTAAAACCTACCAGGAAACACTGAAATGGGGAATCCTACCCATCCCGCCATATTCTCCAGATATTCCGCCGTCCAATTATCACCTGTTCCGATCGATGGCACGTGGTCTAGCTGACCAGCAGTTTCGTTCATATGACAACAGCAAAAAATGGCTTGATCCTTGGATAGCCTCAAAAGATGAACAGTTTTACCGTGTCGGAATACGAGATTTACCAGAAAGATGGGAAAAAGTAGTAGCCGGCGATGGGAAATATATACTTTCAATGATTGATTTGTAACCATTTTTTAAGAACAAAGTTGTATTTTCATCAAAAAAACAGCGAGAACTTAGTTGCTCACCTAATAACAGTTGTGATATTTTCAATATTGATAACCAAATTGCCCAATATTCACTGCTTCGGATGCTTTGTTAGTTTCCTTTTTTCAAACCAGGTATTTCAATCCTATGTCAGCCTGCATGGGTGAAGTCAGCAAGCCAAGCAAATATCTACATACATACACTTGCACACAAACATATACAAGGTGGTGCAAAATTAATCATCCAATTTAGTTTTTGAACAATTTTTTTTCTAAATATAAAAAAAATGATTTTGAGAGTTGGCAATCTTTATTTTTACCTTTACGCACTTTACTGCTCGTCCCAGGCTGTCTGTCTGTTTATGTATTGCAATTGTCTAGCTTTCACAAGGGTCAAATATGATTCATGTACGACGCCATTTGCAAAAATTATAAATCTTCCGATTGACTGATTAATTTCACGCCACCTTGTATCAGTACATATATATATCAGTATTACCTTTGGTACGCTCGCGCACTCAGCTCGCACCTTTTTTCCTTGTTGCATAAAATTAAAAACTTTAATTTCCTGTTTCGGGGTTATTTCTAAGCAAAACTGTTGAAATTAAACTGCTGCGGTGTCGGTTAGCGAAGTTTATATGAAAATTTAATGAAATTCATTACACTTACGCGCATGCAAAGTAGTGGCAGTAATGAGCTGTGGCAAAAAGTGGCGTGCAGAAGGGAAAAAAGTAGGAGAAAATTTACAATTTTTTTCATTCAATACTCTGCAGTTTCGCTTAAAATGCGCGCTCATAAAAGGTGACAAAAGCTGGCGAGTAGGCAATGAGCTGACGTGAGAGAGATTAATGTTTGGTTGGATATTCTGTTCTTTTGAAAATGAAGTTATTTTAAGAAATTGTTTTGGAGCGAAAGAGAGTAAGATAGAATTTTTGTGAAATGAACATGGCTAAAAGTTAAAAAAATTTAGGAAAGTAAGAAATTTAGATTTAAAACTAAAAACTATTTATATTGAACACCTGACGTCAAACAGTTGTCATTGAGAAGCTGGATATACACCAATATTTTCCTAGTTGTCAGATGTAAAATATTGTTATACTCGTATATTTTGCCAACGAACGTTTCACTTAGAGAGCAAAAGCGTGATGGGCAAAAGAGAGGTAGTGCAATGTACCACCAGAATTCTTTAGAGTCCGCCGGTTTGATAGTCCTCTATTTGCACTAAATGCTTAATAAATGGCGTTGGCCACTCGGCAGGGAAAGGAAAACCTCCGAATGTATTGCTGTAATGGAAAACTTCCGCGTAAAAAACCATTTGCCGTTCGTACTAAGACACATGGGTAAAACTCGTACGTTTGTAAGGTAGACGCACACTATATACTACTGTGGGCAAAAAGTAAGGTGAATTTATTTGTCAAACTTCGCGGGATTAAAATTTCACTATAGTTATTTTTTACATGAGTTGGCAGCACTGTTAATAACATCTGGACCAACTTTCATGTGAATGTCATTATCAGTAATATATTTACGCTTGTGTTTACCAAACGACCAAGAGTGCATTTTTCGATTTTTACAATGTCTGATTTGATTGAGCAGATAAGTTCCAGTAATGGTAATGGTAATGGTAATGGTAATGGTAATGGTAATCGTAATCGTAATCGTAATCGTAATCGTAATGGTAATGGTAATGATAACGGTAATCGTAATGGTAATGGTAATGGTAATGGTAATGGTAATGGTAATGGTAATGGTAATGGTAATTGTAATGGTTGTACGGATTAGGGTAAGGCCTTTATACACTACGACCCGGTTGCTCTATTGTGCGCCCCTAACTACTTAATTATAATTATTTAGTAGGTATACCGACGAATCGTACCAGCTCTTTAGGAAGGAGCAATTGTAGGTCTTCCTCCTCTAGTAGGTCTATTGCCTCACAGTTGGTGATAAAATGTGCGATAGACTCCTCTTCATCGCTGCAGAACCTACATAAACTAGTGTTAGATATTTTTATTGTATTGAAATGTTTACTGCAAAGTTACCTGTAAGTGCTCCATAGAGTAATCTGGGGCCATTTTTATCTAGGGTTAGAGCAGATTTTGCTTTGTTGGCATTGAAAATCAAAGACTTTTTGATTATGAGTGGCCAGTTTGTTGAGGGCTTTGTTACACTCTATTAGGACTTTTGGCACTTATTGAAATGGAGCCTTGCCTGGGCGTTCCAAGATCGCATATTGGCGACTAGATACCTCCCAGCTACTCATCCAAAGGCATATGCTGTTCTTTCTTGGATTGGGGATTTTTGTAGAGTTTCCTCTCCTGGTCACATTTGCATATATAGCGAACCGCTTACTACAACACAGACGTCCGCTTTGCCTGTTTTGGTCCACGGTTGGTATTTTACTTCCCACCTACGCTACATATCTGCGCAGCATTTCCCTATCCGCCGCCTGGGAATGCGACCGATGGAAGATAGACACATCCAACTTAGTGCGATATATCTTACACGTGTTTTGAGCAAGCATCTATTTTTTGTATGTGGCAAGTTTTAATTATTATATTTTCTTAATTTATTATATTTTTCAAATGAAACTTGCGGAGAACTATTTTTTCTTAAAAATTGTATATAAAGATCGAAATATTTTAAATTTTCCCAGGAGAACAGAGTGTTAAAAAAAAATATAACATTGCTTTGTTTTGCAACCATAGATTAAATAAATGAAGTTAGCCTACGAGTATTTGAACTACAGTGGCCTATTTTAGCCTATGAATAGCTCAACTTTGTGAAACGTGTTTTCCTTAAATTTGTAAAATTACAGTAAAATAAAAGTAACTAATTGCAACAAAATTTTATTACACATTCAAAATCATTCTCTCAACTTTATAATTAGTTGCAAAAAAGAATTTTATATTTTATGAATTTATTAATTTAACGCGCTGTAAGTCACGTGGAGTGAAAAAATACCTTCATTTTGAAAAAAAGTTAATATTGCATATTCTTCTATGAATTAACATACGGGCACGCCAATAGCTTCACGTGAAGCTATGCTTAACATATTTTGTGTGATTTCGCTCAGTTATTGCATCTCTATTATAAAGTCGTCGATATTATAAAATCGTTTTCAATTTCATAGTGTATTTTTTGGCCCCACCCGCAGGTCTATGTTACATCGCTCCTGAGTTACTTTACAATTAATTTGGCAGCAAGAAGCTCGCATTAGAGCTAACTAGAAAAGAAAACTGTAATTAATTAACGGCATTAACAAACGCAATAGCATGACGACTGATTAGCAATTAAAGGTATTTCATAATTTTTTTCTTAGAAAGAGGCAGTGAAAGTCTCCAGACTGAAAAAAGTGAGCATTTTTCTGAGACTGATAAAGAGCGCGGTAACTGTTTCTTTCTCTTCCTCATCTCGACATCTTCTACAATATTCATGCGAGAATACTCCTAGTCTCAAGGAATGCCTGCCAAATAGACAGTGACTGGTGACACAAGCCACGACCTTCGAGATATCTTCCCTTGAGAGTCTAAATCATTCCTTTGTCCTTTTCTTGTTTATTTGCGGCCATAGTAGCCTAGCTGTTACGCATGTATCTTTATCTTCCCTTGACCTATTGGCCTCTTGGGTAATGTTGTTTTTTATTATTAGTTTACTCGTGACCAAAAGTAGCTACAGTTAATAGTTAATGGTTAATGGTAGTCAAGGGTTAAGGTATGGGCCTTTAGCATTGCGATCATATCGATCTATTGTGTCTATTGACTGTTAAGTATGCTTATGAATTGTACCAGATCCTTCTGAGGGAGTGATTGAAGGTCTTCTGTAAGCATGAACTTGTTTAAAAACATTCTCCTTCTATGCGTTAACCCCGGACATTCGATGATGAGATGTTCTATAGACTCCTCATCTTCGCAGCAAAATCTGCAGGTGCTGGTGTTAGTTATGCCTAATTTATGTAGGTGTTTGTTGCAGGTGAAGGGACCCGTAAGGGCACCTGTGAGAGTGCGAATGCTCTTTTTGTTTAACGTGAGGGCAATGTTAGCTCTTTTAGCGGTGAAACTTAGGAACTTTTTGGAGTGTCTAAGACCCTCTACGTTGTTCCAGTGCTGATTTAATAGAGTTTTGGCCTATTATTTTACTTTTTGTTTTAGGGTGTTTTTATTAAATCCAAACATGGGACTAGGTCCGACGAAGTTTAGATCTGCCCCTTTTTGGGCTCGAAAGTCTGCCTTTTCGTTGCCGTCATATCCCTCAAGTCCTGGTACCCAAATTAATGATGCCATGTTTTGGATGCCAGGTTGTTGAGTACCTTGTGGCATTCTAAGAGAGTTTTTGAGTTGTAGGTATAGCTATCTAAAGCTTTTAGAACTGATTGGCTGTCTGAGAGTATTTTAATGTTTACTCTCTTGTGGTTTCTACGTTGCATGATGTTTGCTGCTTCCATTATTGCATATAATTCCGCTTGGAAGATGGTGGTGTCCTTGGTGAGAGTGAATGATTTGTGGATTCTGGGCCCCACTACTCCAGCTCCTACACCATAAGGTGTTTTTGATCCATCAGTGTACCATTTTTGTGAATCATCATTCATCAATTATGGGTTTGTTTTCCACTCGATCCTCTCACGAAAGGAAAGGAAAGCTAAGCTACAGTCATACTGAAAGCTACAGTCATACTGATTAATAATTTTTTTGGTTTTTGTGTTTTAGGTAAATAGGAGAGATAAAATGGACAACACCGTCCGGGTCAAATTAGTTGGGAGGATCAATTTCAGCACAATTTTTAAATTAATAAAATTTAAAATTTTGTTTTTTCTTTTTTGTGTGTAAAAGAAGCTAAATATTATAAAAAGCCTAAAAAAGTTAAAATACCGTTTTTGATTTTTTTTTGTAAAAAAATTCCTGAAAATACCCTAAATTCTTCACAAGAGAATTTCTTTTCTAATTAACAAAATAAAAATATTTTCAACAGACCACCTGATCTTCAAATATTTTCACCGCAACATTTGTGGACCAATTGTAGTAAATATACAGAGATTTTTTTATCCTTTTTCTTCAATAATAACAAATGATATGTTGGTGAAATCTTAAAGCATAGCGATTATAAGGTATTTAGTAGGCTGTCTGTAAATTAAGCCAATCTAACTGACGGCTACTTTGCGCTTATGCAGGTACTATACTTATGTACGAGTATGTATGTGTGAAGGTATGACCAATATGTCGCACCCTAAATACAGAAGGGGCACAACTCAAAATTTTCCACACTCGAGCTTGTCTTGTTTACAGTAGCACAGAAAACAAACTATGTGACATATCACGCTGAAATTTGCCATGTAAACTTATAACAGTCCTACCAAAAAACAAAAAATTTATTTTTGCCATATGTTATCCGCGGACCGTTTTATTGATAACGTCTCGTTCATATTTGAGCAGAAGCACATTTTGAGTTGTGACCCTTTTCTATTTAGGGTGCGAAATATGTGTATTCGTGAATGTGTGTTTGTATGTATGCATACACGTGTCCATGTACGAATTCACAATCAGTTCTTGGCATCTTTTGAAATATCTTAAAATATGTATTTGCTAGCATTTTGCCAACAGCTAAATCATTACGAATGCAAAATCCAAATAATATTAGGCATATTTATATACACAAACAATTCGCAACTAACATCAAATATAAATCAGTTGCAGTAGACACAAACACACTCCCACACATGCGAATGCATCGGTTTTCATCAGCGATTGAATTGTATGCGCATTCGAGCTTAACTAAGGTTTTGATGTTAATTTTAATAATACATTTTATAAACAAACTAATAACTAGCTTAAAGCGTAAATTTGAACACACAAGTTCAAACATATGAAAGTGCATATGCATTGCCTAAATACCCTGAAATTTTATTAGAATTACGCAAGTGACAGCATTGACCACAGCTTGCAGTGAAATTACAAACATTTACTGTGTATATACCTATATGTGTTTATGTATGTATGTAAATATTTGCCCTTTAAGTAATTGAAATTGAATATTTACGCAAAATCAAATGACATTAAAAAATTTCGCTTAGATTTTCCACAAAAATTCTTTACATATTTTTACTAAATATGCAAATTTTATTATTCGTTATATATATATATTTCTAGTAAATGATATTAGTACATTAGGGTGGATTACATTTTTTTCGACACAGTTCTTAGCTGGTTCAAATTCCACATAAAGTTATAAGAAAAAATGCCACTAGAGCATAAGTCTAAAATTAATTTCAAGCGGCCCAAATTTATGTGTCTCATTATATAAATATGTCAGTAAAGGGTGATCAGATTGGAGGTACTTTTCCCAATAGGAATTTTTTGACACATCATTCGGGATTACTGCCAAACTAGATACATCAACTTTCTCATCATGGAAAACTTACGCCTCAACATCGTTTCCAAATCGTGCAAATGCATTAAGAAAATCGACGCTCTGTGAAAAGTGTTGATCGCGCGCTCAGCACCCGAATTTTGTTCAACAATGAGGCCCATTTTTCGCTTAATGACTACGACAATAAGCAAAATTCCCGTATTTGGGCAGAAGAGGAACCCAAAGCCATTCAAGAACAACCATTGCATCCATTGAAAACCAGCATTTGGTGCGGCCTATAGGCTGGAGGAGTCATCTGCCCATATTTCTTCAAAGATGAAGTCATGACAAACGACATTTTGATGCCGGTAACTGAAGCCCGTGATCTCCACAAGACAGCCAGTGCGTCTATTTGTCATACAGCCCGTGAAACAGTGGCTTTACTGCGTCCTCGTATCGGTGAGGAATTTATCTCTCGGCTCAGTCCAGTGAGTTGACCTCCAAGATCGTGTGATATCACACCTATGGACTTTTATTTGTGAGGATGTGTAAAATCTAAATGCTTTGTGGATAAACCAGCTTCGATTGACCAACATTACCAAAATTATTCAAGAGATACCGAGTGCAGTCCTCCAGCGAGTCATTCAAAATTAGTGTTTACGGATAGCCTAATTACGACGCAGTTGTGGTCAACATTCGAAAGGAATTATCTTTAAAAAATTAATGTTACGAACGGCCCTCAAATAATAAATAAAAAAAAGTAATAATTATTTTGGCGAGTCATAAAAGCTTATAAGATATACTCAATATCATAATTTTGAGCAAAATGTTATAATTTTACTCAACCGCGCTTATTTGTGTTGAAAACATCTAAAAAAATTTTTCGAAAAAACTTTCATTAGAAAAATGTTTATTTGAAAAAACTTTATTGAAAAAATTTTTATTTGAAAAATTTTTTTTGAAAAATTTTTTTTGTAAAAATTTTATTTGAAATATTTTTATTTCAAAATTTTTTTTTTAAATTTTTATTTGAAAAATTTTTATTTAAAGATTTTTTGAAAAAAATTTTCCATTTGCAAAATTTTTTCTTCTTACATGTCGCTTCAATTGAGTTACCTAACATTGGCTTTAATTGCGATAAACCCAGTAGATTTGTCTTTCTTCTATTTCCCGAATAATATAGTAGAACTTACACTCTCCTCGGCCACAAAATAGCTCTGGATCTATACATGAAAAAACCGCCTCTTCCCTGGTTAATTTATCTGCCATTTAGTTTCTAATAATTACTATTTGCCCTGGAGCACATGCGATGCGAAAGTGGGTATCTTGGTCTAAGATGTCCCGCTTATCAAGATATTCCAGCATCAGTTTTGATGCACCCTGGAACGAGTTGAGTGCCTTGCTTTACTACTGGCCTGTGGCAAATCACTGATTTCCCTTCGAAGTAATTTTGGTGTACATCCTCAACTTTTCCCTGCATGTCGATTTACACGCCGTGAATACTCTAATCGCCTTTCTCGCCATCTGTTGTTGGTGTGCCTTCCGTAGTAATTTTCGATAAAATGTTACACAATAGAACTTTAGTTCCCTTTTTCACCTCAATTCCATCTCCTCACCCAGAGAACTGCTTCAAAGTATGATGTAAGCAATAACTATCACTATGCTATGTGGGAAATGGTAACTGTTTTCCAAACGGAAATTTTTGCCATCCTAAAAGTAGCCGAATAGATAATTGAGACTAGATGGAGCGGGAAACAGATTGGAGTTTTCAGGTACAGTCAGGCTGTACTGAAAGCCCTGGAGAACGCGATGCAAACCTCAAAGATTGTTCAGGAATATAATAAAAAGCTTATTTCTGCCGCAAGACAGAAAGGCTTGCACTTATATGGGTTCCAGTACACTCCGGTGTTCAAGGAAACGAAATTGCCGATGAATTGGCCAACCGTGGATCAGCGGCTCCCCCACAAGGCCAGAGCCAATAATCGGAATCAGTTCCGCAGGAATCATAAAGTGGATCAGCGGTTATGTATGCAATTTACATAAAGCGTCGGACCATCACGTCTGGAACGTTGCAGAACTACAAAGTGTTTTGTAACAAGTCCGATCAGAAAACTGTCAAACTTTCTACTAAAACTTGGAAGAAAAGAAGTTAGCTTGATGTTCGGTATTGTAACAGGAAGCAAATGACCACCACTGGAATCATTGAGGACCCAATGTGCCTGTCTTGCTTGGAGGAGGTGAATAGCGCAGAAAACTTTCTCTGTGAGTGTTCTGCCTTTGCTAGAGCAAGACTATGAGTTTTGGGTTCCAATGTCGTTAGAATAACTAACGGGCGAATTACCATTTTGAGCGGCAGTCAGGCGGCACTTTGTCATCCTGCGAGATTAAGACTTCACTGACCCTTGAGTGCATCGAGAAACGGAATCTGTTAGGAATGTACAATCGCAACCGGATCCCAGGACACAGGGACAATGTTCCATCAAGGAGAAGCTTAGGAGTGAAGAGCTAAAACTAAGGGAGGTTAGCTGGAATCAAATTATGGTGTTACGCCAAGCGAAATACTTACTGGGAGTGCGCCAGCGGGGAGCACAACCAAAAGAGGTTTAAACTCATAATTCTCCACACGAATAAACTGAGAATGCTCACGGGCACTCAATCCAGCTCGACGACGAAATTATCAAAGCTAAAGGTATTCTATTGAATTTTTTCCATACCCGTGAGATGTTAACATGCAAACTTGCTCAAATACTCTAACTAAAGAAAAGGTTCTTAAGTATCATAAGACTGAACTCAAGAGTAACCTTCTGGACCCAAATAGAACACGCAGCAGGGAAACCCGCTAAGATCACATTCCTTCTCAGTAGACTGTTGGCAAGCATAGGGGGTCAACCCAAATGAAACGGGAAATAATGATGGCTACCAAGCCTTCCTTTCTCTTATACGGAGCTGAACTAACCTACGAGCTTTTGAGAGGAAAAAGTTATGTGGATAAAAGAAAGAGAGAATGCAAGAAGTTAGCAAACACGCGGCGCGCGAAATAAGGGATGAGACGTTAGGGCTATGGCAAGACCACTGGATTAGCGATACATTCGGCAGATGGACGGCTAGACTTATAAAAGACGTTGCCACATGGAATAGCAGGAACTTCGGCGAAGTCAATTTTTATAAATACAACCTAAATGCTTTCGGGTATTTCTATGCTACGGTACGGGTATTTCCAGAAATACCTGTTGAAAATAAGTAGAAGCTAATACCCCACATGCATATATGGGAATGCCGTCGAAGATGACGCTGAACACACATTTTTCCAATGCATGGGTTGGGAGCAACAACGTCGGACGCTGGAGAATGCAGTCGTTGACATAGCCATTGAAACTGTAATCGACAAGAAGCTTAGCAGCGAGGAAAAGTGGAAACTTGGGAGATCATCAGTAGTTTCGCGGAAAAATTCTCTGGATAAGAAAACGGGACCTGGACGCAGGCACATAGGCATAGACCTTAGTAGGTAATGAGGAAGATGCAACGCCACCCTGAAGTAATGCTAAAGCGGTGCCAGAGTGGATGACGGTTCCAAATGAGGGTGAGTTTATTAGTTTCTGGACATACCATTGCTGGGACAGCTCTTTTGATGACGCATTAGGTATTTTCAACCGCCTCATCCGCAAACACAAAAAAAAATATATGTTTCCGTACACTTATCTAACTTCCAGTCAATAGAAAAAGTGCTCACATGGCGGACCGATTCCATAAAAAGGCTGCATAAAACTGCAGTTCCTCCATTTGCGGAAAAATATCAAGTCGCTCACCTTAAATAAGAGTAAGAGGAGAAGTTCGGCTTCTCACCAGCAAAGTGTGCAGGCATCAGTTAAATAAAGGTTGGTTAAATTTTAAAGGCCGATGTTTAATATGAACCACACCTAAACGTAAAACCTTTTTCTGCACTTCAGATTTGACATTTCTCAATTTCAGACTAATTCAATTTGAACCCTGGAAAGATACACAATCGAGCAACGCGTAAAAGTTATTCAGGCTTATTGTGAAAACGAGCGTTCAAATCAAAATGCATGTCGCGCATTTTCGAAGAAAATCATCTTCAGTGATGAGGCACATTTTCACCTCAGTGGATTCGTCAATAAGTAGAATTACCGCATTTGGGCGAATGATAATCCAAGAGTGATTGCCGAAAATCCAATGCACCCACAAAGAGTGACTGTTTGGTGCGGTTTATGTCCCGGCGGCATCATTGAGCCGTATTTTTTTCCAAAATGAGGCTGGTCAGGCAGTTACTGTGATAATGAACTTTTTATGGCCCGAATTGAAGCTGTGTCACATAGCTAACGAAACAATGACTCTTTTGCGCGAAAAATTTGATGGCCGAATAATCTCACGTCGCGGCGATGTCAATTGGCCGCCAAGATCATGTGATTTGACACCGTTAGACTTCTTTCTTTGGGGTTATTTGAAAGAAAAGGTGTACGTCGAAAGCCGGCAACAATTCAAGAACTAAAGGATGAGATAATTCGGTACATTAACGGCATAGAACCTTAATTATGCGTCAGCGACATCGAAAATTTGGACCATCGGATGGAGGTGTGCCGCCAAGGCCACGGCGGCTATTTGGCCAATATTTTGTTTTACACGTAATTGAGTCATACCAGTTTTATCATAATAGCGAGAAATGATAATAAGTTTGGAAAAAAATTGCATTATATTTAAAATCAATATCGGCCCTTAAACTTAACCACCCTTTATATAAGGAAAGTCTTTGAATCTATAAGTGGTATGACCTTGAGGCAATGAATACATTTTACCATTTATTTGTTCGTTCTGGTATTTTGTGTCTAGCATCTCTTTTAGTACTTATTGTGGTTAAAGTAGAGTTTGAAAATTTTTAGCGAATTTTCTCAATTTGTTTTCTAGTTACTCAACTATCAGCACAAACCCCATAACATTATTTTCATACATTTAAATATACAACAATTTAAGTTATTGTGAATTAACAAAAAATTATACAAATGACTAAATCTGCAAATGTGAATGTACTTATAAACAAATATTTCATTATTTCTCCAAATTATCCTAGAGAGACCTGGGGTTCTTAATTACATTAGTATTTAGGAAAATAATGCCTTTGTATGTGTTTGATTATCAGCAAACAAAGAAGCCAACTTCCGTTTCAAAACTCAATAACTATCGCAAACAATACCAATAAATAGCAACGAAAGCCACCAAAATGCAAAAACAATAACAAACCCACACTATGCAAACATTCGTATCAATAAAGCCAGAAACAAAATTCAATAGAGAAAAGCACCGCCTTTATCGGAATATGTACTATACATTATGAATGTATGTACGTGTGTAAGTGGCTTAAATATTGAAAATAATAATTACTTATTATGAAGATTAAAGTGAAGTTTGCGGATTACATGAGGAATTTCCAATGAGATTATGTTGATGTGAATGTATACGAAATTGTGAATGCAAATACATCCGCAAGAGCAGAAATATGCGAACTTGTAACTAAGACTTCCTCAGGCTTAAAATAATTATAATATTTGTAACTTTGAGCAAAGATTTCTCAAATCTATTTAAAATATACATAAATATTAATGGAAACCGCATATACGCATATTTGTTTGTAGTGGTTAAATAAAGTAAGTTTGCTAAATCGCATTTAAGGCAAAGAGGTTTAATTTTGGTGAAAGTATTAGAATAAATACGGCAATAGGAGTGCGCGGGAAAAAATTAAACGGAGTGCGCTTCCAGGTGGTTGAGTGTGAACTAACATTATTTAATGCTTGAATAGTAAAATTAAATTATTAATGAGAATAGAACAACATGACGAATTGAGAGTTAGAGGTAGAAATAGTCAACGGGTATTTTGGGCGATTCTTCAAAAGCGTGTAAAACGGAAATAAAAAAAGATTTTTTTAGTTTTGCGTTCAGAAATGAAGAAAAACATTTTTCAAATAGCGGTCGTCCCTCGGCAGGCAATATCAAATCTCAGAGTATATTTCTGCCATGAAAAAGCTCCTCATAAAAACCATTTAACGTTTGGAGTTGGTTTGGAACCGTAGGTCCCTCCATTCGTGGCACAACATCAAGACGCATGCCACAAATAGGAGGAGGAACTCGGCCAACACCCAATAAGGGTGTATATCTATAGTATATGGGGAAGGTGTCATAGGCGCGGACAGCAAGGAAATGGTTTGCAAAGTGCAAAAATGGCGCCTTTGACGTCGATGACGAGTCCTGCAGCAGAAGGCCTTCTGAATTCGATTAAGAACATCTTAAATCAACTGCGATCATGAAACAAGTCCCAATCAACTTCATTTAATGGGATTTACCGAAAAATTGAGGGAATGAATGCCTCACGAAGGCAACGAAAAAAACAAAGAAAGTCGCCTTTAAATTGCTTCTCAGCATCTCGCCCACCATCAAGCAACACACGGTCATAAACAGCGAACAGCGAACAGCGATTTCGTACCGACTCGTCACGGGAGATAAAAAAAGATTCCTATACATAAATATGAAAGCAGTGGGCGGCTCCAGGAGATACTCCAATGCCGAGAGTCAAGCCGGATTTTCATACAAAAAGATCATAATATGTATTTGGTAGGACTAGGAGGGCATGGTGCTCTGGGAAATGCTCGAAAAGACTACCACAGTCAACAAGGAGCTCTACATTGTCCAGCTATATCGCGTGAATGAGGCTATTCGACTAAAAAGACCTGATTGGCATGGTCAAATCATACTCCTTCACGACAACACCAAACCCCATGTTGCACAAGTCGTCACAGCCACACACACTCCCAGAGCTCGAATGGGAGGTACTTCAGCATCCGCCGTATTCTCCGGACCTTATACCGTCCGATTAACATCTTTTCCGCTCCCTGTCGAACCACATGAAGGGTGTTGGCTTCATTAACAAAGAAGTCCTTAAGAACTGGCTCAACAACGTCTTTGACACAAGACCAGGTGATTTTTGGCGGAACGGCATCGACAAATTGGTCGAGAGGTGGAAAAAGGTTGAAATTTATAATTATTTTTTTTTTGTTTATATAAAGGTTTTCGGTAAAAACGCTACGAATTTATTCCCCAACTTAATATTATAAAAAAAACCTTTGTAAGGTTCAACTGAGTTCATATATAGAATAAAAATATATTAGTTATATAAAGAAATATTCGAAGCGGTACCAGCTGGTGGATATGGTGGAGACGGGCTCAGCTTGAGTTGGTGTGTCCAAGTGACGCTGGTTAGATCGAGAAAGAAACGACTGGCGCGCTTTGTTAAACTCGGCCATAGCTCCAATCAAAAAGAAGAAACGTTCGCTGCCAAATTATATTTTGTAATTTAACTGTTACTAAATTTAATTGTCAGTTCATGTTAATATATAGTTCTTTGTGGTTCGAGTAATCTAAGGTATGTATCGTCGGCCGAATGGGTACAAGCGCTCCAGCTCTGAAAAATTATATTAAGTAGTTATCGCGCTAATCAAGAAGAAGAAGGTACGCTACAATGTAGATACTCTACCGGCTTTTGCCTTGAGTATTACAGGGTTCTCATATTCGACGGACCCATCTGGCAACCCTCTATCTTTTTGATCAGTCCAAGCAAATTACCATGGAACAGTACACGTCACTCGAGCGCTCCAAAATTATTGAAATTTACATTCAACAAAAGAAGTCAAAAGAAGAAGAACAAAATCATCATGTCCGATGAGGCTCATTTCTTTTTGAATGGGACGGTAAACAAGCAAAATTGCCGTATTTACGCCACTGAAAATCCTCACGAAATTCAAGAAGTACATCTTTACGATGAAAAAGTCACTGTTTTGGTGCGGCGTTAGTGCGAAAACGATTATTGGGCCGTTTTTCTTCGAAAATGAAGATTGTCAAGCTGTTACAGTCAATCCGAGCGTTATGGCGATATGATCATCACTTTTCTGATGCCTATTATTCGTCGAAAGCGTATGAGGCAGTTCTGGTTTCAACAAGACAGCGCTCTACCACACACAGTTTGCACCACAATCGATTTTTTGAATAAATTTTTTCCTCGTCGTTTGATGTCGAAAAATGGGGATTTTGACTGGCCACCGCGTTCGCCCGATTTAACGCCACCTGACTTCTTCTGGTGGGGATATTTAAAATCAAAGGTTTATATTAATAAGCCAAGGCCATAGAAGAGCTCATCAAAAAAATTTGTGTTTTTCTTTGATTTAAAAAAAACACTTGGGTCCATCGAATATGGGCAACCCTGTACTATACACAAGCATATAATCGCGCCACATCCCTCGGTTTCAACTCGTACAGTATCCATTGCCCTTGCACCTGAAGGACCTAATAACCTGGTTGGGATGTTTTGTAATAGATTTTTGAGTCACAGTCTATGATTTTCACGATTCTCATTGTATTTGGCAGAAGCTTTCCTTAATTAGAGTCTACAATTCTGAGTATTTGATGATTTCTTTTTACCACCGCTAACCTGGTCTTCGAGCTCAAAAGCGCCGCTCTACTCACGATATCTTTTTCGCCGTTAGTGGTTCAAAGCATTCGATTTGCTTGAGCTTTTTTATTGGAAACAGAAAATCAAACTTTAGCGGAAGGATGAAAATTCGGCTTAGAAACTGATAAAAATAATTATTGGGCTTCCCTTCAATGAAATAAGGTAACAAAAAATCTTTAAAGTCCTTTAACCCTGCAGTAGTCGCGCGGTCTACATATGTAATCCACCATTGTTAAATTTTAAATTTCTTGAAAATCGTGCATCGATTTCATCGGAGATTTTTGCTATTTGTAACTAACAAATAGAGAGTCACTCTCAGTGTTCCGCTGTTAATTGTCGCATGCAGTAATGTCGCTAGAGGTTCGTGAAATTCATGGTCTACGTATGTATGCCGCGCGACCCATTACGTAAGTATTTTAAATTAGGTTTTATGCTAATAGCTAGTTATACTTTGTAAAGAAAAGTGGACTTTTGGCATACTTTATCATTTTAAAATTTTGTGGAACTTTTCTGATAATATTTACATATGTATGCTACTCTGCTGAAATGACTTTGGACGAACAACTCTTGTCCTTCAGAGGGCGTTGTTCTTTTCGGCAGTATATTCCAAATAAACCTGCTAAGTATGGACAGAAAGTTTTTGCACTTGTAGATGTTCATTACCCATACACCTATAACTTAGAAATTTACGCCGGCCAACAACCCGAAGGTCCATTTCGGTTAAGCAACGAGAGATTTGATATAGTGATGAGAATGGTGCAACCAATTTTGAATAGACATATCAATATTACTATGGACAATTGGTTTTCCTCTCTGAAAATGTGTCGGTTATTCACAACAGTGGATGAAAAACTGCAACATTTCAATGCTTTAGTCAGCCATCTATTTGATAGGTTTGTTCCGTTGCGTAAAGTTAAAGTCCACGGAAATAGGAAACCATGGTTTACACGTGAGATATTGTCTTTAATTAGAGAGCGTAGTAAAGCATATAAGAAATGGAAAAATGATAGAAACACTCACTCGTGGCAAAAATATCGTGTAGCAAGAAATAAAGTAACTGCAATCACTAGAGATGCCAAAAGGGCATATCTACAATGGAAGCTCAACGATAGTTTACCTCCGAAAGTCCTATGGAAAAACCTTAAAACCTTAGGTGTCTCAGGAGAGAATAAGTCCGTGTGCAGTTTGGACCCTGAAATATTAAATACTCACTTTTTAGCATCTAACAGGGCTCCACTCGACATACCTGTAAAAGTTTCTCTACGAGAGCATGTTGATGACGGTGAGTTTGAATTTGTGTCTGCAACTGAGATGGATTTGATACAATGTGTACGTACTGTCAAATCTAATGCCATAGGGACCGACGGCATTTGTCTTAAATTTCTTAAAATTATTCTACCATTTGTAATACCATCACTTACGCACATAATTAACTTTTCAATCACCTCATCTACATTTCCGTATCTTTGGAAGATAGCAAATATAATACCTGTGCCTAAAATAAAATGCTCTACCGCTCCTCAGCACTTCAGACCAATAAGCATTTTACCTGCCCTATCGAAAGTATTTGAAAAATTTTTGGCGCGACAAATTACCTGCTACTTGGACAAGAACAATCTGCTGAGTAATTTCCAGTCGGGTTTCAGAAGTCTGCATAGTTGCTCCACAGCTATGCTTAAAATTTTTGAAGATGTCCGCTCTGCTTATGATAAAAACTACCTAACAGTGCTAGTATTACTCGATTTTTCAAAAGCATTTGATACTATTGATCACAACATTTTACTGCAAAAATTGTGCTATCACTATAAGTTTGGAGCATTTTCTCTGCAACTAATAAAAAGTTACCTTTCGAATCGGCTACAACAAGTTAAGTGTGGTGATAACTACTCAAGTCTAAAACCAATTACGTCAGGTGTGCCGCAGGGCTCTATTTTAGGTCCAATTTTATTTTGCATTTTCATTAATGATATTGTTGAGTGTTGCCAAAATTCGTCGATTCATCTCTATGCTGATGACACCCAGATCTACCTGTCAAGGCCAATAGGTCTTATTGAAGATTTGATAGCAAGGCTTAATGAAGACCTCACTCGTATTTCTAAATGGTCCAAATCTAACAACTTGAAATTAAATGAGTCAAAGACGAAGTCGATTGCTATTTCTCATTCAAAGTATGACCTTAGCTCTTTGCCGCCAATATTACTTAATGAAGTAAATATTAACTTTGATGACATAGTAACTAACCTGGGTTTCAGAATAAATTCAAGATTATCATGCGTTGACCATGTAAACTTTGTTGTAAACAAGGTATATAATATTCTTAGAAAGCTATATTGTACTGCCTACTTACTGCCACGGCAAACTAAATTAAAACTTGTTAGATCACTCATTGTTCCTCATGTATCATACGCTGAATTAGTATATTGCAGGCTTGATAATAATTCGAAACAAAAATTGCAAACCGCTTTAAATAATGCAGCGCGTTTCGTGTTTGAAAAAAGGAAATATGACCATATATCTATCTACTCAAAACAGATTCTCGATCATAACCTCGACTCGTATCTCAAAATACGCTCTCTTTTGTTCCTGCATAAATTAATATACACACAAAAACCATTGTACCTGTATAAAAATATTAAACAATGCCAGTGCACTCGAACATTGAATCTAATTGTTCCGACTTACACTTACTTGGAATCAGAACGCATGTTCTTTGTTAGTGCCATAAAACTATGGAATTCTATACCAACTACAATAAAACTTATAAAACAAGCAAGGTGTTTTAAAACTGCAGTTTCTAACTACTTCTAACCTTAAATCCCCCTTTCCTTCCCCCATTCCCACCATCTTTCTCTTCTTCTTACTTACTACTCTAAGTTTTAGTCTATAAGTTTAATAGTTAAAATAGTTTTAAATCTAAGTAGCACTTCTATGTATACCATCCTCGTATTATAGAATTATAAGAAGATGTACTACCACAAGACTCTGTCTTACTATGTACAAAACAAATCAAATAAATTGAAATTGAAATTGAAAAAATTGCAAAGCAATGATTTGATAATGGAATTACAATGGTTGCTACCGTTCGAAAAGATAAAAGAGAAGTTCCCCGGGAACTTAGAATAGGTAGAGGCAATCCAATATCCTCCTCAAAATTTGGATTTCACTCTCCATATACTCTGGTTTCTTATGTACCAAAAGCCAACAAAGTGGTAATAGCTATGTCTACAATGCACAACGATACAACGAATGATTCTGACACCGGAGATCAACGAAAGCCGGAAATAATATTGTAACATACTATAATCGCACTAAAAATGGCGTTGATCTGGTTGATAAGATGTGTTTTCTTTATGACGTATCTAAGAATTCGAGAAGGTGGCCGCTACTAAGTTCTATAATCTTGTAAGCCTCAGTGCTCTCAACGCATTATGCATTTACACTGCAAACAGTAACTATGAATCTGTCCAAAGGCGTGATTTTCTAATAGACTTAGCCTTGTCTTGGATGAAACCACTGGCTCACCAAAGATTAACATTTACCACGCTACCTAGAACACTGACATTTAAAATAAAAGACTTCCTGGATCTTCCTCAAGTTGTAACTCATCAAGGTTCAACGCACAATAACTACGTCGGTCGTTGGTACGATTGTGGAAGGGCCCGTAATAAAAGCACCCGTAAAGTGTGTAACGCTTGTAATAAACGCATTTGTCCTGATAATTCCAAGACTGTATGCTCGTCATGTTTCGAAAACAATTAAAACATCTCAATTATCTTCTGGTTATTTTATATATATTTTATAATTTTGTGAATTATCTTAATTTTTTGTTAAAAAATGAAGTTTTGGTTTTTATTTATTTTATGTAAGAACAGAAAGTTTATTTATGTTATTTTTGATTAATATTCATAAATTAAACAATAACAAGAATATTTAAAACAAAAACAATGGAAGAATTAAATATTTATCTTTTATATTTTTAATTTTAAAATGGATTACATATGTAGACCGCGCGACCAATTACGTCAGTTTCAGGGGCGCGACTACTGTAGGGTTAAAAAACTAAATGTCCGAGCAAATGAAAAGCAGAGTACGCCATATTACTGCATAAAATCTACGGTTACGAGTGAATATGAATTTTTTTCTGCAAAGCTTTTACTATCACACGGTGCTATGAAATTTTAAACGGCTCAGGAATTAATGGTTATTATCAAAAAAATTAGGCTTCAATATTTCAAAGTATTTCTTTTAGCTTTTTAAAATTGCAAATGCGGCAGTAGGAAATAAGTTTACTCTCAAAAAATTGCTTAAATTCTTAAAGTTTCATTATGATAAAATCACCGAAACTGTGGTAGTAGCACGAAATGTGTGCCACGGAAAAGTTTTATCTCCTATAAACCGTAACGAGGGAGTGTCCCTGAACACAGTACCACCACCAACCAACATCGAACAACAATAACAAGGACATGATGGGATGGTGTAGGTATAAGTTCAAAAGTGAACTAATATACCAGTACCACCATTTACACCAACAACAATAATATCAACTATCGGCAGCAACAAATACAAGCAAATACAGAGAAAATTTAGAAGAAGCTGAATCAGTTGGCTGTGTCTGCACCATGACGCTAATGGAGCGTGTCTAATGAGTGCAGCTTAAAACGGAAAAAGCACCCGATATTGATGGCATTGGCCACTGAAGAAGAACAAGTGAACAAAAAAATGTATGTGGAGAGAGGAAAAGCTTTGCTAAAAAATCAATTTCAAATCTATTTACAGGTACTGGCAAACAGAGACCTTAAGAAAATAGATTCAAACGTTGCTGTATATACAGACATGCTCGTATGTAAGTGAGCACAAACATGCAAACATATATTTTTACAAACATACCAGTGGAATACAACGTATGTATGTATGTATCACTTGCCGCGTTTGGTGTACAAGTACTTTTTGTGCTATTTACTCATTTCAAAAATATCTATACACCAATACACTACACTTACATACATACATACACGTCTACACCGACTTACGGTGCTATGCCTGCTCAAGTACGTAAGAATTTCTTCGGTAACATTAAAAAATCTGGCAAAATGCAACGTCATTGGCCATTGGACGCGCCTCGTTAGCTGGCCATATGCGCCCAACTACACGCCAAAGTACAAACCTATACACCGAGCGCATACACATACACATACATAAGTGGTTTACAAAATGAGGCGCCTCAAATGGTATCGTCTCTGTATTATGAATGCAATCCAAAAAGATAAAAGAAAAAAAGAGAAATCGAAAAAAAAAAAACAAAACATAAAATAAAATAAAAACGGAAGATGTCAGAAAAGTTGAATTTTCACACAACGCCTTATACGGCCTCACTTAATGGCAATAAAAAGTAAATTAAATCAGTGTCCTTAATCCCTGAATTGATGTCGGCATTTTTCCTTGTTTGCTGCCATGCGATCCAACCGTTGTTTTTTTTTTTCTTATTTCTATTCTTTTTCTATCCGTTTTATGCCTTATAATTTTTTTCGATCCACTTTCTTTTCTTTGCTTCATTACATCGCAGATGGCGGAGATGTTAAAGACGACAACGACAGGACAGTTGTGTGCCGCCACGTCGCCGGCAAAGCTCAAAATGTGCACAGGCTTGAATTTTCAGTTAGTTGAGCAGAAGAAGGCATCTCCATGGCAGCGACGATGCTGCGGCTCTGAGACGTACAATGACGTGCGCATACACACACACACACACAAACACGCTTTCACATACAATTGTAGAGGGTATCACAAGGGACCCTACTCTGCTACCGTTGCTTTTCGATACAGCTGCTCCACGAGTGGGAAAATGTAGTTGCAGGGGTCGAAAGTTTTCCATCACTCCACGCACAAACACAGAAAGCGGAAATAAGTAAAATTATTGGCGCGTCCTATGCAACATTTCAATAACTACATAAGCACGCCACAATAAAGACTTCAATGAGCAATGCGAAAAATTACAAAAATAATAATGGTTTCGACAAAATACCAACAGGCGACGGTGGGCTTATGATCATTGCATAGTAAAAAATTAACTGAAATTCTTCTAAGTCTGCCAGAAGTTTTCAAAGATTCTTTGCTTTTATGTTTTAATTTCAATTAGAACACACTTACAAACACATATACAAATGTATATATCAATATGTGAATTTTTACTTTCTTATTGTCGTTGGAATTTTATTAAACGGAATTTGCTGTGCTGTGTGCGCTTGTAAACTTTTTCGAAGAATTAAAGCAGGTTTAAAAGGAAAAATAAGTGTGCTTGATACTCGACAATTACGATAATGCGCAGGTACTGAGTTTTATTGAAAATTGAATTCTAAACTTGAAAATTAAACGGGTGTGAGGAAAACTCTGGCTAAATCGGGTTGAGCGCAAAGCCTGGGATACGGATAGTTTATGTTCATGGTTTAATTTAGTATATAATTTGATAAGTTATTAAGTACAAGCTTATATCCATTAACTTAATATTCCAAAACATTATCTCTTTTCGCCATTTTGAGCTGGCTGCTTCTTAAACACTGTTTCTCGTTTCTTTTTTGTTTTTTTGTGTTTTTACTTTTATGGCTGGTCACGTTCAACGCGCAAGAGAGACCCCCGTTGCTCGTTCGGCTGTCAGGTTGGGTTGTAACTGCGGTAAAGTGGCATTTAGAGTGGTGAGTAGTGAATACTTAATCGGTGTTTACATCAATCAAGTTTCTACTCGGATCCTCAACAATTTATAAAAATATTTTTTTTAAATCGAATATCTCGAAAACAGTTAAGTTTTGGGTATAATAACATAAAACTACATTCATCAGAAATGATCTTACGTGGAACAATGCTCTTAAGTATCTAGGACTAATTGCCCATTAAACCTATATAATTAATGCTCGAGTTTTTTTTTTTTGTATGAGGGGAAGATGCGAAAGATCGCCAGCAGAAAAATATTTGCCTAAAATTAACGCGACTTTTGAGCCACATCAAACAAGCACTTTACTATGTCAAAACTCACTGTACGATAAAACTACATACTCGAAATGTTTTTAAAAAGTTTAAAATTTCAGGCTGTTGACTTAATTTCTTCAATTTTGTACAAAGTATGACAAACTCAGTACTCCTCGGAGAGGACTGATTACAACGTCACGGCGGTAGCATTCAATAGGAATTTTGCTAGTCTCTACACATTTTAACATTCTTCTCAGGAGAAATGGAGTAAGGTGTGCTCACTTAATAACTTCGATACGACAGTCTACACAGATAGCTCCAAAATGGATTGTGGTGTTGGAGCAGGTATACCTATATTTCCATAGACTTAAAATTGAAAAATCTGTACGTTTTCCTAATGCCTGCAGTGTCTTTCAAGTGGAAGTATTGGCATTGAGAAAGCCTCAAAAAAATAATTCTATTTTAAGATGAGTAACGCAATTTTTTCGCTAGCCAAGCTGCATTCCGAGCACTGAATACAGCAACCTCTAAACTCGTGGAAAAAAACACAACTAGCCTTACCCCTTGAGGGTAAGACATAAAGCTAGCTTAATCTGGATCCTGGGACAATAGATCAATGGAGGAAATGAAGAAGCAAATAAACTGGCAAGAGGAGATCTGCCATAGAGAACACTCTTGCAGTATCGGTATTCACACCACTGGGTGCAATCAAGAATGCAATTTCCTCAAAATATCTACAAATCGCGGAATGTAGATGGAGGGAGAGATCAGAAAACGCATGGTAGTCGTAACTGTCTTTTGGTTTATTGGGGAACAAACATCCAAAATGGGTATCCCTGACAAAATACACTGTCACAGTTGTAAGCAGCCAGAGAAAAAGGAAACGATTTTGCATTTCTTCTGTGAATGCCCTGCGTTTTAATATAAGAGAATGTCAGCACTGGGCGAAACACCATTCAAAAGTCTTCAATAACTTAGCCATCAACAACCTATCAAGATTCTTAAGCCGCACAGACTGGATATAGTCAGGCTGTAAATAACCACTAAGCAAATTGGTAGCGATGTGGCAACAAAAAGGTGCAACAGCGATAGTTAGGCTGTGGATGAATCAGCACTTTAACCAACCTACCAGCCAACAAAGTTTAAAGACCCAAGTTATACCTTCTGCTCAAATATGAACGCGACGTTATCAATAAAACGGTCCGCGGATGACATATGGCAAAAATAATTTTTTTATTTTTTGGTAGGACTGTTATAAGCTTACATGGCAAATTTCAGCGTGATATGTCACATAGTTTGTTTTCTGTGCTACTATAAACAAGTCAAGCTCGAGTGTGTTCTTCGAATTCTCTTTTATGACTTCAATTGTCTCAAAATGTTTTCCACGGAGCGGCAACTTGAGCTTGGGAAACAGGAAAAGTCACATCAGGCGAATACCAATGATTTTTGTTGTAGTATAAATTATACTGTAAAAAAAATTATTATATAATTAAATATTATTTATTTATATATTCATGAGTGTAAGATTTGAAAATTTACACTAAAAAATTAGGAAATTTAGGTATTAGCTGCCGAAACTTTGCAATGTGGTTTGTCGCCCTGCGTTTTTTCTGAACAAGGGTAGAGGTCATTGCATTCACCCAAGTTTGCATGTAGTGTATACTATATCTATTATTGGGAAATATTCTATTGCTTTCACATACCCCGCTGAACTTTTTTCTTCTTTTCAGTAAGGCGCTCAAGACTTTTGAGTCGTATCCTCTGCATTTGTTCAATCCTTTTTACAGTCCTATTTACTATAAAGTAAAAATAGTCTTGAAATGAATTATGCGCGAATTAATTGACTAAATCACACTCCACAGTGCCGTTATATCAGATGCTTGGCTAAGAAAGCCAGTGAGATAAATTTTGTTTTCCTTGGAAATATTGCTAAAATTATCAAAAGGGAATGCTTCGTGACTTACATACATATTTGATATATGAACCATATTAATGGTTTGGAATTTGAATACGAGTATATGTGTAAGTACGAAGATTACTGCAATTACTCATTTGAACTAATGAACATGAAACTGATTCCACTTACACTTGAAAGAATTCCTGATAACTGTATGCCCACCTACACTTGTGTGTGCAAAACCCCTGTAGTGAAAATCCAAATTACTCAGCAAGCATTCTACTTCCCCTACTGGTATTTTGGGGAATCAGTCAGACTAGTACGAGACTAGTTAGAGTTGGACTAGTTGAAAAAGTGACGAATTAAAGGTGTACGCAAAAAAAATATTCAGCAAGCTTTCTAGTTCCTGAATCGGTACTTGATGGAAATAGTCAGACTAGTTGGAGACTAGCAAGAATTATATTAATTGACCAATTAGAGGTGCAAGTTATTCAACATACTTCTAGTTCGGTAACTGGTATTTGATAGAAGTGAGACTAATTAGAGGTGTAAGTAAAACCAATTATTCAGCATACATTCTAGTTCCTAAATCGGTATTTGATGGAAGAAGTCAGACTAGTTCGAGACTAGTTGTAATTATAGTAGTTGCAAAATGGCCAATTAGAGAAGCAAGCAAAAAAATGTTTCAGCAGGTAAGAAGTGAGACTTGTGCGAAACTAGTTGGGATTGGACTAGTTGCAAAAGTACCAGTTAAAGTTGCAAGCAAAACAAATTAAGTAGCAAGCATTCTAGTTTTTGAACTAGTATTTCATTAGTATTTTATGGCTGCACTAGTATTTCAGGCTAGTTGGAGACTAGTTAGAATTATACTAGTAGCAAAAGAGGTGCAAGCAAAACAAAGTAATCAACAAGTATTCTAGTTCCTTCACTGGCATTTGATAGAAGAAGTCAGACTAGTTCGAGACTAGTTAAAATTATACTAGTTTATAAAAGACCAGTTAGAGATAGGTGCAGGCAAAACAAATAAAGTGTTTAGGATGCACGCAATCAGAATGGAGGCGGACAAAATGTTACTTTTCCAGCTCGTCCAAAACTAGTGGTTTTTGCTACTAATGGGAGTCGATTTTTTTATTCTGTTTATTATGGCCTATGATCTAACAGTGCTAATGCCGACTAGTTTGTTAGCTGATGTAATGCTGTTGCGAATTCGTAGAAAATCGCAATGTTACAAATACCAGATGCTAGCATTGAAAAAGATTTGTAGTTGAACTACTTCAACTGCAAAGTAAGCGCTTGTTAAGGTAGTACGGAGCTGCTAGGTGTCACTGCGGTATACATACTCGTATTTGCATGTTTATGTATTTGTGTATTCGTTTGTAAAACAAAAAACAAACCAAATTGCACTTCTTCCTGCTGCTTGTTTCTGCACGAAACTTTAGTTACAATTCAACCAGAAATGCTGTACCAACACTCATATTCTTACGAACTAATATTCCCGCAGTGGCATAAAATTTGAAAGTTGAATCAATCATTTGCACTTTGATGCACATCAGCAGCGATGGCAACACAGCAGAAGCAAAAGCAAATGCAACAGCATCAACAACAAATATGTATGTATGTATTTCAAGCAGTAGCGGCGAAAGATCTCCGATAGTAACCCTTGGCAACGGCGTACACAGCAAAGGTACCATGGCAACTATGGCAAATATATTCATATATCTACATATTTACTCACACATATGCACATAAATGCATACAAACATATCGCATACAGTTGACTGCATTTGGCCGTTGCCGTTGCCGTTGCGCTGCTACTTCCACTGCTTCCACTTTTCCTTACAAAATTCTCAATTATTGCTTTGCTTTGTATATTTTTGAAGTTCTGTTTTCATTGTTGTTGAATCGAGCGATGATGAGTGTATTTTGCAGCAGATTAAATTTTCCTCTGATTACTTTTGTTTTAATTATTATTGCTCTTTTGTGCATACACACATACATGCATACATACATAGTTTAGAGTGCTACTTTTGTTGTTTTAGTACAACGGTTTTTAGGGATTTTCAATAGACATAAAGAGTAAGTGCAGGTATTGAAGTATACTTATTTTTTTTTTGCCTACAAAGACCTTTCTGATAAGGCCCTTAGAGAGTTTTAGGAATTTTAAAAAATATAGCAAAGCAGGGAAATTAGCTCTTAAGATGTGGCGATGTGGTACGGTATCTTGAATTAACTTCATGCCCAGAAAATAAGATTCTGCGTAAGATGGTTGGACCTTTGCACGTTGGCAACGGCGAATATCGCAGGCGATGGAACGATGAGCTGTATGAGCTTTACGACGAGATAGACATAGCGCAGCGAATAAAGATCCAGCGGCTACCCTGGCCGGATCATGTCGTCCGAATGGATACAAACGCTCCGACTCTGAAAGTATTCGATGCGGTACCAGCTGGTGGTAGCAGAGGAAGAGGAAGGCCTCCTCTGCGTTGGAACGATCAGGTGGAGAAGGAGTGGGCTTCACTTGGTGTGTCCAACTGGCGACTGGCGCGCTTGGTTAAACTCGGCCAAAATCGTTATCGCGCCAATCAAGAAGAAGAAGGAGAAGAAAATAAGCCGTGTACACCACCTCCAATAAATATCGTACTAAATAGTTCTAGTTGGGATATTTGCAAGTTGACATGTGCAGTGTGTATAACTAAACAAATATTCTATAAATATATACGCATTTAACTTATCTACTTCACTAATGAAACCCATATCGCACCCTAAATACAAAAGGGTCACAACTCAAAATTTCCCACACTCGAACTTGACGTGTTTACAGTAGCACAGAAAACAAACTATGTGACACAACACGCTGAAATTTGCCATGTAAGCTTATAACAGTCCTGCCAAAAACCAAAAAATTTATTTTTGCCATATGTCATCCGCGGACCGTTTTATTGATAACGTTTCGTTCATATTTGAGCAGAAGGTACATTTTGAGTTGTGACCCTTTTGTATTTAGGGTGCGATATCTTAAACTTATAAGAAAGTTTTCAAAATGCTTGAGGTTATGGTGCAAGTAACAGCTCTATGGCAAAGTTTGACATATTTTGGCTTTTACGTACTCAGAACGTTTTGAAATACCGGGGCTATTTGTGTTGTTTACAGTAACTTAAAGATTCATCTCGGTCCAAAAATGGAATTAAATCGTGAACATTTTCGTCCAATTATTTTTTACAACTTTCGACGTGGATTAACTCAGCAACATTGCATGGATGAACTTAAATCATTTTTTGGCGATGAAGCTCCATCAAGGACCAGTGTTTATCGATGGTATGGTGAATTCAATCGTGGTCGTAGTTCACTCCAAGACGAATTTCGTGAAGGTCGTCCAAAATCAGTTGTTGTTCCGAAAACCATTGATGCTGTGCGCGAACTGATATTGCAAGGTCGTCATGTGACCTATCGTGAGATTGAGACAATCTTAGGCATTAGTGGGACCAGCATACATTCAATATTGCATAAACATTTGACTGTCAAAATAATTTGTTCGCGTAGGATCCCACACAATTTGTCAATCGCTCAAAAAACGGCTCGTGTCGATTGGTCGAAGGAAGTGCTCAAAAAATACAATCGTGGGGCTTCGAAACACGTCTATGACATCGTGACAGGTGATGAATCATGGATTTACGCGTATGAGCCCGAAAGCAAATAGCAGTCGACTGTATGGGTGTGTCAAGATGAGCCAAATCCAACAAAAGTTGTTCGCGTACGAAGCACTTCCAAGCAAATGGTCGCCTGTTTTTTCGGAAAAACTGGACATGTCGCAACCGTACCACTAAAACAACGCAGAACAGTAAACTCTGAGTGGTACACAATCATTTGTTTGCCAGTTGTCTTGCAAGAAATTAGGAAAACCAATCGCCAAAGACGGATCACTCTTCACCAGGACAATGCGTGCTCTTACACATCGGCTCAAACAACTGCATTTTTGAGCACCCAAAACATCGAATTAATGGGTCATCCGCCGTATAGTCCTGACTTGGCACCGAATGACTTCTTTTTATTCCCATACATAAAAAAACAAACTGAGAGGTCAACGTTTTTCGATACCTGAAGAAGCGGTTGCGGCAGTCAGAATGCATGTTTTGGAGGTACCTCATTCAGAGTGCCAAAAGTGCTTCGACAATTGGTTCAAACGCATGCAAAAGTGTATAGATCTTCATGGAGAATATTTTGAAACACAATAAAGTGATTTTCGATGATTAAAATTTTATTTTTGTTTTCTAATCCCGACATATAAAAGACACCCCTCGTATCAATCGCTTCACTTTATGTGACTCTTTTCTGAAGTTAACATAAGCAACAGCAGAGTGAAGTTGGCGTCCTAATAATAGGACGTAATATTTTCTGCCCTACCATTTTGCACCGCATCTCAGCGTAGATTTCTTTGTTTATTTCGTGAAATTAATTAATTTTAGGTCTAGATATAAAAATATAATAACAAAGGTACGAGAGAGATGCGTAACCGGGGCATGGATATCAAGGTGTCTGCGATAAATCGTTTGGCAAAGAAAGTATATAAGCAGAGAAAATAAAACACGAATCTATTAAACAATTTTAAGGCCAATACTGACTTACGGAGCAGAAGCTCGACCAGAAAACATGAGAACGAGACAATTGCTGCGGACTACCGAAATGCATGATGCCCTTAGGGCAATAGTTAGGAAAACTAGACTAGACTACATAAGGATGGAGGTGATAAGACCCTGGATAGTGTGACCCATATTGTAAAATTCATAAGAGTCAGAAGAAAAGCATGAAACGAGCATGTGATACGAGCCCCTTACAATCGGTTGATAAAAATAGCTCGTGATGGGATCCCAGAAAAAAGGCGACGACCAGGAAGACCACCAAAAAGATGGGGGAAAGTTGGGTATCGATAGCAACAGAAAATCAAACCCAACATTAATATGAGTTTTATGCTTTATATAGGAATTTGCAACAATTTATGTGTAGTTTCTCTAATTGCTTAGATGTATTTATGTATATATGTTTCTATAATAACTTCAGTGTATAAGTATAAGTGTATATATATATGTATTCTAATTATTGTGTAGAAAAACAAGCAAGCCTATAATGAAAGTTAAAGGAGAAGCATCTACTTCTGAAGCTGAATTTTTTTCTGACTAACTCAGATTTGCCCTACAGGGTATGCATTCTCATAAATGAATATATAAGCACACACCTAAATGCTAGGTGTAGAAGAGTAACTTTATTTACAGCTGGAATATTTCAATTGCCTCTACCAAATGTTTCCATACCTTCGCGGTAATAAATTTGTAAGAAAAATCGGCTTTGCATTCACTAAAAGTAGCATCCATTTAGAGTTCTATTTGTAAGTATGTATGTGCGTATGTATGAATGTAGGTAAATATACTCGTATGTACTTTAGCATTCGCGTACGCATAACTTCGTATGCTTAACGTTTACGCTTCAAATAATACACAAAATACAATAGAACAATAAGAAATGGCAGAACATTGTGGAAATAGGAAATCACTGAAGCAATTGTAATTTTGTTCCTTGCCAGGGAAACTTTTCCCACAGAAATCACTTTATCTAGCCGAATAGTACTCTTACAAGAATTTGTAAATAAAGAAACAGTGCATGTGTGTATAATTCACTTAAATAAATTTGCAACAATCATCGAACGTGTGGGCGGGTGAGTGTGTGGCGTTGACGTTACGAATTGGTGTGTACTAAAATGAAAGGATTTTCAAAAGTTTGAATGGCATCACACCCAAAACAAGCAAAAAAAAAACCATGTAATACAACTGCGCGCTTGTAGACTGAGTGGATGTTGAAATTATTGGGTGCCCTGCAGGAAAATCGAGCATTTAGTATAGAAGTGACGCACTTTTACTGAGTTCAGATGTATAACTAATTTGTTTGTTTGCTGATATAAGCCCGTGATAATTTTTACTAGGCGAGATCGTAGGAAGTTTTTATAGTTCGATGAGAACAAATATTTTCTTCAATGGTTTGAAACTAGTACTAAATTCAACAGACAAACATTTTTTGACAGATTTCAACTAGTAGTAAAGTACTAAATTGTAAAGATCAGAAATAATACAACCTTTTCTCGATAGTTAAAACTAGTTCTAAATTCTAAGTGGGAAGTATTACCCTCTGCATCACTTTTCTAATAGCTTGGCACTAGTACTAAATTCTATGTGAGATCTAGTACGCTCTACACCTCCTCTTGAACAGTTTTTACTTAGTACTAAAGTACTAAATTCGATCCTGCATCACCTTTTCGATAGCTAATATTAAAATAGTATTAAAGTACTAATTTCTAACAGTAAGAACAAATGCAATCTATATTTCCTTTCTGATAGTTCATTACAAGTACCAAAGTACTAAATTTTATAAATGGCATCAATTCCGCTATACATCAGTCTTTCGATAGTTTCAAATTAGTACTCAATTACTTTACTCCACAGAAAAGAACTATGACGTTCTGTATCACTATACCTAAGGTTCGTAACTAGTACTAAATTCTAAAAATGAGAACTAATACGTTTGGTATTCCCTTTTTGCTCGCTGGTAATAGTACTAAATTCTGTAAATGACAATAGTACTAAGTAGCAATAGAACTAAACTCTATAAATTACAATAGTACTAAATTTTATAAATGACAATGGTACCAAAATCTATATGTGCCAATAGTACTAAATTGTATAATTGACAATAGCACCAAATTTTATAATACGTCCTGTATCGTCTTTTCGCTAGTTCGCAACTAGTACGAAATTTTATAAAAGACAATAGCAATAAACTCTATAGATTACAATAGTACTAAATTCTATAAATGACAGTAGTACTAAATTCTATAAATTATAATAGTACTAAGTTCTATAAATTACAAAAGTACTAAATTCTATAAATTACAATAGTACTAAATTCTATAAATGTAGTACTAAATTTTACAACTCACAGTAGTACTAAATTCTATAATTGTCATTAGTACTAAATTTTTTAAACGACAATACACCCTGTACATCTTTCTCGATAGTTCGTGACTAGTACTAAAGTACTAAATTCTTAAAAAATGGCATCCATATTGCTTTACATCCATTTTTCGATAGCTTCAAATTAGTGCTCAAGTACTTAATTCCACAAAAAGGAACTATTACGTTCTGCATCACTATTCTGAAAGTTCAAAACAAGTACTAAGTACCGAAAATTATAACTAACATAATCTACAATATATGCCATTTTCCACAGCTCGAAATTAGTAGTAAAGTATTAAATCTACATGTGGGAACCAGTGCAGTGGGTCGATTTAAAAATCGCTCATTGCTCTGTGAAAATCGTATTCTAGGGATCAAAATAAGAAACTTTGCCGAAGGAACCATACCTCTAAAACGAATTCTGAAGTCTCCCAATTTGGGTCGAACGAAAAATCCCACTTTGACGCATTTAGAGTGCTCCAATCGAGTCCAAATGTATAACCGACCCCCACTAACTTTGGACGACCGATCCACCCATGCCAGTGGCACACCCCCTGGAACTCTCCTGGGGGGTTCCCCATACAATCATTTCAAAATATCACCATTTTTGGCCTTTACATGAGAAAAGAAACTAAAAAGTTCGACCCAAATTGGGGGACATCAGAATTCGTTTTAGAGGTATGGTTTCTTCGGCAAAGTTTCTTATTTCGATCCCTAGAATATGATTTTCACAGAGCAATGGGCGATTTTTTTGCCTTCCCACAAATCGACCCGGCCTACAGTACACCATCCCTTCACAGATAGTTTGAAATTAGTACTAAATGAGGAACAGAATGTCCGGCATCCCTTTTTCGATAGCTAGAAAATATACTGAAGTACTAAGTTCTCAAAATGTTAGTTATAAACTAGTATGTACAATAGTGAACAATTCTACATAGGAGAACTAGTAAGCCCTGCCACACTTGTTCTATGATTTTAGACTAGTACTAAATTCGTCACATGCGATTTAGTATGTTTCTCATAGCATTTCAGTTCTTGTAGCCCAATGTTAAATACAAAAAATTGCATCTATTAGAAGCAAAATTGCAACCCAGCTGCGGTATTCATCGTGCTGCATAGAGTCCACGAGTTTGATCATTAACGTACTAAGTATTAGAGAGATGCTTAAACGAACCTTAAGATGTAGATATTTGTTTACTGTCTATTATTTTATAAAAGATTCTACATCACTATTTATAAATTTCATCATTTCTCACTTCAACTGAGACAAAAAGCTAAAATTCACTTCCCACAACATCGTTCCGCCTGACCTGAACCAGTAACTTCTTGTTTTATAAGACAATTATCTGTTGTCTCCTTATATTCTTCAAACTTAAATACGGCTAGTCGCTGGTAACAAATAGGTTCTCAACTGGTGAAATCGTAGCAGATATGTAAAAGAAATACACTTTCCCAATTCCGCATATATTTCCTGCAGGGCTTACTCACTTCTAACTATCTATGTTTTATGCTTGTGTTGTTGTAGCAATTTACCGCCAGCGGCTGTGCAAGGGAAATGTTCGTTTGTAACTGTGCGCGTACTTTGAAAACTTTTTAACAAGAAAAATTGTTTCAAATGATTCAAAAATTTTATGCTAAAATGAAATTCCGTAACAACTTGATGGCAAACTTTTTTTTCTGGTCGTCTGCAAAGTCGTGTGTGTGCGACTTTGTATACTTTATGAAATGTTGCTTTAGCGCGCTCGTATTGCAGAGAGTTTTCGAGTGCTTATAGAAATCCCTTTATGGTTTGATACAAAGTAGTCTGCAATTTGGAAATACTAAATACTTTTGGTTAAAAATAATTAAAACAGAAAATCGTAAATCTGAAAAAATTTCAAGCGAGGCATGCAGTGACTACGAAAAGCAAATTAGTGATTTGAGTCACTATCAACTACAGGGTGGATTATTTAAAGTAAGCCCATTGGACCAGCCTATAACTTTTGAGAACGGCATCAGAAAATTTCTGCAAATATGGTATCGTATAGAAACAGCTGAAAAGGTGCGTGCCTTTTGGTGGTAAATTATCATATTTGACGAGCATATTTGAGTTTGTATGGCGGTGTAAAAAAGTAATATTGTCGATTTTTGCCTCTGAAAGCTCTCAGCTAACTAATTGAAGAACAACTTCTTTAGGGCAAAATAGTTGCTATTTGGTGCAGTACTTGTGTGGATATGAAGATTGGGCTGTATGCTTTGAAGACAATGATTGGGCTGCCGTAAAAGGATGATAATGAATTTTGTGATGCCGATGGCTTCTGAAAATTACATTCGTGGCTTTTGGATTCATAGTCTTGAACAACAGTGTTGAATATTTTTTGACTTGTCAGAGACATTGTCAGGGACAACGGCAATATAAGCACCCCGTTCGTCAAGCTGAGTCAGGAAGTACTTCCCAAATCTCTTTGCTTCTTCATTCTCTCTTTCATTTCTTTGTTTGGATTGTACAACAGCTACAGTAATGAGGTGATGATTTGGTTATATCGTACATGAAATGCAAAGAGTCACAACTCAAGATTTTCAATCGGTGTTTTCTGTGTATTAATTCTTTATTTATATCTAAGATATTACAGTCATAATAAAAATTCGATTGATGATCTTAAAGCGTTCATAGTACTAAACATATTTGCATCTTTGCTGAATATTTTCGATTTTAAGGTCTGACTCTTTTGTATTTAGGCAACATATTTTCCTTTTCTCTATTTCAGTAATCAGTAAAAGTGTATTGTCATTAAAAATTATATTTAGTGTATTTTTACTGCTACTGCAAAGTGCCCATCTATAGTTTCAACAAAAAAAATCGGTGCAACATACCTGCGCTCTCAGAGTGGCTTCCTCAAATTGAACAGAAGCAGAAGCAGCGGTTTTAGTTATCAGTGGAACCATCAAAATAGATATTCTAGCACAAGAGCGCAAATAGAGATGGGAGGCCAAAATCTCAGGAATTCCAGTACCATGTTTCTCCGACATTAGAATTCAAACGCTCTCAGTTTGGCAGGCTAGATGAAACTATGAACGGTACGGTAGATGGACAGCGAGACTAATACCCGATTTAAAAAAATGGTTAGAAAGAAAGCACGGTGAGGTTAACTATTAGCTGATATAGTTTTTGTCGGGATATGGGTCATTTCGCAAGTATTTGCGGCGAGGTAAACCACCAAACTGCATTTATAGAGATATTGAATACGATGATGCAGAGCAAACCTTCATCAAATGCGAGAGGTGGAATATTGAGAGAAAAGCTCTGCAACGAGCTGTTGGTGTATTTACATCTGGAAAAGTAGTCGAGACAATGATGATAGGCAATGAAAAATGGAATTCCGTTGCAAATTTCGTCGAGGATATTATCCGAAAAAAAGAGGCGTGAAATAAAAACGTATGCTGAAGAGCATTGGGCATAGGTTTCTTAAAACAGGCGACCCTTGACGCAGGGTGAGTAAGAAAGCCTCATTCTTAGGACGCCATCTTGGACCTCAAGAGAAGAGGTGGGATATTTTTAGTGAAATCACCTTACACGAAGTAGCGATTGTTACTACATGGTGCGAAGGCATTTTTAAACTAACCTCACCGCCAAAAAAAAAAAAAACACTAAAAATAGTTTCTACAGATAGCGCACCTTTGCCACATATAGGTATGTATATTAGGGCGTATTCTAGGGATCAAAATAAGAAACTTTGCCGAAGGAACCATACCTCTAAAACGAATTCTGATGTCCCCCAATTTAAAAATATCACCATTTTTGGCCTTTACATAAAAATATCAGGTAAATGGCTATGTTTTTTCTTCATTTTTATTTATTTTTAATAATATTTATGATTTATTTATAATAATATCTATTTTTTCTCTTGAGAAATTTATTTAGTCAGAACATATGTAAATGAAAAAATTAATTTAAGTGAGTTATAGAAAAGAAACTAAAAAGTTCAACCCAAATTGGGGGACATCAGAATGCGTTTTAGAGGTATGGTTCCTTCGGCAAAGTTTCTTATTTTGATCCTTAGAATATGATTTTCACAGAGCAATGGGCGATTTTTTTGCCTCCCCATAAATCGACCCGGCCTAATGTATATATATTATATGTAGTTAGCGGGTACACCTTTTTTTGGGTGTTTTGGCTGAGGTCCTCCTCTGATTTGTGCCGCGCGTCTTGATGTTGTTCCACAAATGGACTTTGCCACATATGTACGTCGACCAATAGTTAATAAATTTTTCCAGTCCCTTAGGCGCTAGTAATCACGTGATTTAATGTCACCAAACTGTGACTTTTATTTGAAATTCAAGGCTTATGCTAGCAAGAGAGTATCTACCAAAATTCAAAGGAAATATGCGATATGAATTCACCGATCTTTAGCATTGGACTTATGCTGTGGAAAATGCCAAATGCGTCCCTAAGACCAGTGTTGGCCATTTGCGTAATTAGCTTCAGAAAGTGGAGGGAAGCTCATTTAATTAAAATAAATAATTATCCAAATGAATTGTTTTTTATAAACAACTGATTCTATTTTAATTGCCAAGCTGTATTTTACTTGCCCTTGGCAACCGGTAGCTGAAAAAAGCGACTACCGAAGTTTTATATACCAAAAACCTCAGCCGTAAAAGAAGCTTCATTATACAACTAATATTACTACTACCGCGACTTTAATACTCATTGACTACATCCAGAATACGGGATATAATATATATATTTGCACGCATTGTTTGTATCCACCAAATCTTTGTTCGCCTACCGGTTAGGGCTTGTGATACCGCAGACCCAGTTTGGCAGTTTTGCTACCACTAAACACACGCTAAGCACCACTTATAGGATTACTGACATTTCTGTAAAATAAAAATTGATATTTCTCAACAAAAATACAATTTCTTAACAGATTTACTAATAATTCTTTTTTGTTTTCGGGCATGCACGATATTTTTTTTTATATTAGAAATTAACTCGATTCTTTGACCACTTAAGGGGGAAGTCCTTTTCACAAAAGCGATATTTTTCGATATAGTATAGTATCCTAAAAATATACTGTGAAATTTTCATGCAGAAATTCCTTATATTATAGCTTCTACAGCCTATTAACTATGCAGAGAGCGGTCCGCGCGCTCGTGTGCCTCAAAACTCATTTATCTCGTAACTGTTTAAAAACTGCTCGTGTTGTAACTCAAAAAGTTATCAATCGATTTATTTGAAGTTTGGTGAGGCCTTTCTGTTACATTACTATCGGTAGGATGAACCTCAAATTTTAGATATGTCGCGTTGATATATTTCTTTTTTGGGGTTAAAAATGTCAATCAAATAGCCCTAAATTTTGACTTTTTTTGCACTAGTTTTATAATTTTATAGGTCCATCCTTTCCGTTTATATGTTATTAAAACAACCAATTTCATTTTTTTGTTTCAGACCGATAGATTTAGAGTAATAAATAGAGCAGTTTGGGACCTTGCGCCGCAGGCAGCCGACAAGAAATGATCCTGAGCCGCCATTTTGGAAAAAAAGTAAAATTAATTTTGAGATTGTGAAAACCAACTGCTAGAGTTTTTCGCCAATAAGGATCAAGACTTCTATGAGAAAGACATTATGAAGCTACCTTTGAAATGGCAACAAATTATTAAACAAAACGGGTTATATTTGACACAAATTGAACAATCCGAAACATCTTAAATAAAGATTTGAATTTCACGCAAAATTGTTTAATCATGGACTAAATTTTAAACACATCACAAGTGTTATTATACCTGTCAGTCCCAAAAAAAAATAATCAGATTTCAAATTCGAAACGTTTTATGGACTACTCTCTGCTTGCATTGTGAGATTTTGTGCACGACATCCCGACGAACGTAATTACGACCAACAAAATAGAATGGGCTGTACAAAGTTTCGACTTCTATAAATCGCCAGGACTGGATGGACTCTTCGCAGCTATGCTCCAAAAGGTAAGCCATCTTGGGGTACCATGGTTAAGAACGATATTCAGGGGATGCTTGAGGTTCAGCTATGTTCCTGTATTGTGGAGAGAAGCGAGAATTGTGTTTATGCAAAAGCTGGAAAAAGCAACCCTCTCTACTCGAAGGAATACAAGCCCATTAGTCTGACCTCATTTCTCCTGAAAACGTTAAAGAAGATTCTAGATACATACATTAGAGACACAATTGCGCCGGACGAATTATCCAAGGCGCAGCATGCTTACACTAAAGGCAGATCTACTGAAACTGCAATTCACTCACTTGAACTAAACATAGAAAAGGCGTTAGAGCATAAGGAGTATGCTCTAGGAGTATTTCTAGATATATCAGGGGCCTTTAACAACGTGACGAAAGATGCTATTTTAAATAGCATAGAGTCACTTAATGTGCAACGCGCGGTTTATCTATGGATAAGGCAGCTATTAGCTAGTAGAAAGATAGGAGCGGAGTGGAACGACGCGAGCGTCACCAAATATGTATGCATGCAGAGGTACTCCGCAAGGTGGGGTACTATCGCCGCTATTTTGGTTATTTGTAGCAAATGAACTGCTCAAGAAATTTAACGGAGGGGCACCAATACTACTAGTAGCATATGCAGATGACATAGCTATATTACTTAAGGGAAAGTACCTGGACACCATCAGTAAACTGATGAAGAACACACTTAAAACGGTACACTAATGAACATCTCGCGCAGTGCTAGGGATAAACGCCGGAAAAACGGACATGGTACTTTTTAGCAGTAAGTACCAGGTCCCGACGTGGAACCTCTCGAAGCTAGCAACAACGAACTACTTCTCAAAGATTATGCAAGGTATCTCGGAGTAATACTAGACAGTAAATTGCTGTGGAAGCACAACGTTGAGTAGAGGGTGAAAAAGGCCAGTAATGCATTGTACGCATGTAAAAGAATGCTGGGCGTTACTTGGGGTCTATCACCCTCTCTGATGCATTGGTGCTACACGGCAGTCGTGAAAACCACTCTAACGGCGGCGCTGGAAATGATACTCAGCATGCCACCTATTGGCCGTATGGCGGAAAACCTGGCAGCAAAATCCGCGAGGAGGTTAGTGGCTGCTGGAGTATTCACCTGTAGAACCTTCGGACACAGCTCAATAGGAAAGTGGAGCTCAGGCTGCACAGACTACATGACTGCGTACTTTAATTGGGAGAGAAGGTTTTGCACTACAATTGAAGAGGAGGGATGACACAAAGGCATGAAGCCTGGCCATAGGACTTTTCACATCTATACAGACGACTCTAAAACTTTAGAAGGAGTGGGGGCGGGTATTTACTGCTCAAAACTAGGTAGAAGGTAGCTTATCAAGCTGCCAGACCGCAGCAGTATTTTCCAAGCGGAAGTTTTTGCTGTGGGGAAAGCCGAGGAGCTAGCCTTCACAAGAACAAGAAAGAACTCAACAATTAATATATACGTGGACAGTCAAGCAGCAATAAAAGCAATAAGCTCATATTGTATTAAGTCCAAAAATGTTCGACGGAGCAGGGAGGCCATAGAAAGGCTAGCCGGAAACAGTAGGCCGCATATCTATTGGGTGCCTAGTGACAAAGGCATTATGGAGAACGAAATAGTAGATGAGATATCAAAAAGTGCTGTTGGACTATCATTTGAAAAAGAGAACGACATACCAAAACCGCTGAACACAATATACAATGAAATGGACAACTACATGAATAGGCGAGTGGAAGCTAGGTGGACTAATCCGGCCACATGCAAAACAGCAAAAGTTATATGTAGAACTAACGGCAAAAAACTGACTCAATTCGTACTGACGTTCTCTCGAAAGGACTGCAGATTTATCATAGGTATCCTAAAAGGTCGGCGGCCGCCGTAGCCGAATGGGTTGGTGCGTGATACTATTCGGAATTCACAGAGAGGTCGTTGGTTCGAATCTCGGTGAAAGCAAAACTTATAAAAACATTTTTCTAATAGCAGTCGCCCCTCGGCAGGCAATGGCAAGTGTATTTCTGCCATGAAAAAGCTCCTCATAAAAATATTTGCCATTCGGAGCCGGCTTGAAACTGTAGGTCCCTCCATTTGTCGAACAACATTAAAACGCACACCACAAATAGGAGGAGGAGCTCGGCCAAACACCTAACAGAAGTGTACGCGCCAATTATTAATTTTTTTTTTATGCTAACAGGTCATAGACTATTGGCTATTGCGTACAAGATAAGGATTGCTAACACGGACAAAGGCAGGAAATGCAGAGAGGATGTTGAGGAAACTTTAGAACACCTTTTGTGCGTTTGTCCGGCATTATTAAAAACGCGTTTAAAATGCCTGGGAGCCCCATTGTTGTAGGGTCTGGAGGACGTCTCAAAAGGGGATCTCACAGCTCTGCTTTGATTTGCTCGCGATATCCTACATGATGTCTACTTTCGGTATTCATAGAGTTCGGTCTCCATCTGGTATTGCTAGGGACCAAACGGTCTATGCGTGGCTTATTGCCAACCAGGCTAACTTAACCTATGCTTGCATTGTAGGAGGTGTTTACCATAAGCTGAAAAGCATTACCGTTCTTGTCGATAGTTTGTACTCTATAGTTTTCCATGCTCCACGCATTTGTCTACACCTTTTTAATCACTGGATAATTTCAAAAGATTTATCTCAGGCACAAATATCATAATAATTTTTTTATAGTCCTCGCTTTCGATCCCTTTTCTGATATACAAATGCAAAGTAGGTACTCCACAGACCCAAAAGAAAATTCTTCTTCTTAATGAATTTTAGAATGCGTGATTACACCGCTGCACTTTAGCAATTATGAGCGTGCAAATAAATGGTGATGCTTTGCATGTATATGTGTACGTAGTAGTGTGCGTTTACCGCAATCAATGGCTGCTTATTGACACTTAATATTTAAAAATTATCTTACAACGAGTGCGCTCAATGGCTCAGTTATTGAGTTTGAATTAAGAATTTAAAAAAAGAAATCATACCCACACACACACACATATATACATATACACAAAGCAGGAACGGCGGTGGCGTGACCAGTAAGTAGCTGAAACCACCAACATAAATCCGTTTAAGCGTTTGGGTTCAATTAATTTTTACAAATTTTTCTCATTAGCCGCAGTCAAGTTAGCGCAGACTGACTATCACAGTGCTTCCACTTTCTTTGCATGTGTTTTTGTTTCGCTTGAGTGAATTATCTAGTCTTGCATCGCCATCCGTACTCTGCAATGGGGTCAACAAATAATAATAATCCAATCATATTGCAACATCCGCAGCTACTAAATAGCTGCTTCCTGATTGCCTGGATACGGCTGATATGGACCCGGTCCGAACGAAGTGGATATTTAAGACAGTAATGCAGTGGACGGTGTGACTTTGGCGCCGCGGGTGGCACCGTTGCCAACGTTGTGTGCGCTCTCGCCTTCACGTCTCGCAAAATGACGTTTTATATTAGCGGATAACCAAACGATGGCATCGCGTCGCGAAGGCGGGCCACGTGCCGTACACTGCGGCAAAGGAGAGTTTGATTGTCGGCGAGGTGCAGCAGCAGAGGCAAAGGGTTTCGTAGAGCATCAGCTAAGGAGATTAAAACGGCAGCTGTAGTGCAACGCTTCTTGTGCGCTGGTGTACGGTGTGGAAAAACAGAAGAACAAAAGAAAGAGTGTTTGAGTGCTCATTGCAACATGCAACATGCATCAAGTGTTGGCGTCGACGATTTATCGCTGCCAACGCTACTTGAAGTATTTTATTTTAATATTTTTTTTTTGCTCCTCATCTTATTTTACTACTTCCACTCGTTTTTTTTTTTCTGTTTTGCTCAGCGCTCGTCTTGAGCAGCTACTTTATTGTTTGCTTATGTGAAGGTTGCCCCAACTTTCTTCTCAATTTTCGCTTTGTCTTTCGCTTGCTAGCAATTCCTGCGTATTTAATTTTTGTTTTTTACGTTTACTAAGAAATGCTTTACAGCTCCATTTTTCTCCTAGAGCGGCGCTATCATATTCCAGCGACAGCGTTAGTGTCGGTTATTCGCTACTTGCAACACTTTCTTCATTTCAGAGTAATTTTTTTCTTGTTTTTTTCCTTGTTACATTTCAGTTTAAGTTTTCATCATTAATCGATTAGTGCTCGTATTTTTAATCTTCTCCGCCGCTTTTTTCTTACGTCAGCTTCTACTTTAAAGAAATTGCTCGGTTATTGTTTTGGCTATTGTTGCAACATTGTGCCGTTAAGCACTACTTACAACTCCGGAGTGTTATTGTTCAACTCAGTAAGCTTATTAGTGAGATAGAGAGCTTTTTGCTTTAAAACTGTAGTTATGGATATCCAATGCCCAATTCATGTGCACTATGAAATTTTAATGGCCCCTCAACCACTTTAAGTATCGATAACAGAGGTAGTAATTAAACATACCCGCACACAAGTGTAGGCCGCAACATGCGTTGGTATAAAAATATAACCACCGGCACCGGGTTTGGACAGACTGTGGTCAATCAACGCAAGTTGCAGCAAGGCATCTGATCGGAGCTCTAGTAGGGCTTTTTAATGATGATGAGGTGCTTAAAACATGGTTACTACTGAGTTTAATGTGACCACATTTGAGTGTGGCGCGAATATGAAAATTCAGAGGAAAGCAAAAGCATTTACGTAAGGTTTTCCTCAAGTACATATAATTCTCTCAAGAATTCGTAATGCTGCGTTGCTACAAGCCGCCGAAGGTGAAAGGGGAATGATTAGCTCAAGAGCATCACTTGAAATAAAAGATAAGCGGACTATATTTAAGCTGATTTCCTATTAAGTACATTGCATCGGTACAGTCAGTTGAAGGCCCTTGTTGTTACATGAAAGAATTATTTCATACACACGCGCTCAAGTGTACCAGCCTTGACTCGCTGTCCCTCCAGATAACTGGGGTAAGACCTTAAGATGCCTTAAAGAAACTCGACAAATGTTCATACAAGCAAAAGTCCAAATTAAACACGACTGAAGTCATATATACAAGTGTTTCGATGGCGCCATCTTTTTAATGAGTTAGTACGTTGGAAGTTACATACCTAGCTGACTTCCAGTGCATGCTTGGTGACATTCAATTCAGTGGAAGAGAAGTTATTGCGTCTAAAGTCTCAGTATGTTTCTATCATCGGGCCAAAAATGAGTTTCGAACAAAGAGCTAATATCAAATTTACACGTTTCAGAGATGCTTGGGATGTTTGGGTTGGCCCAAAATCAATAATCACCGAAAACCGCATCAAAATTGTTTGTAATTTATCAAAAATGACCCGAAATCATCGTTAAAATTCATAGAATCGGAGTTGAATATCTACAAAATATCGATTTATCGCATTTCAACTGATCATTTGGGCTTACGAAAGATATGTGCACGTTTCATTCTGCACAAAGTAACTGAGGCCAAAAATTGATCATAATTCAATATTCGAAAGACCTCACTAAAGCGGCGAGAAAAGACGAGAACTTCCTTTACATCATTATAGCTGATGATGAAACGTAGTATTATATCTAGTTGATAAAGTTTGGAGACGTGTATGCGAAAACATAAAGGTTGCAGCTACAAAAGTGTTGCGAAAATCAGAGAACCAATGAAAAATTCTTCGTTCGACGAAGAATGCAAAATGGCTACAGAAAAAAAGAACAATGCGCGTAAAACAATGATAAGCCGCAAAACGCGGCAATCTACAGAAATCTATGAAAAGTTAAGAGGGCGAGGAGAAGAAACTACTTAGAAAAAAAGAGAATTGTTAATATGGAAAAGTTTGAGTAAATAGAAGCAAACTTCAACTGCCACAATCACGCAGATTTTTTAAAGGCGTGAACGAACATAGACTTGAGTTCAACCCAACGACATTTTTTTTCCTTGTTCATTCGTCTCGGGGCCTCGACAAGACTCTGTCTTGCGTTGATTTCGTTAATCTACTTTTGCTTTCTGGCAGGGTAGGTGATTAGCCTGCCGCTCCCAGAGCTAAGCAGTGGGAGTGCCCACTTGTCGTTGCTTAGGAACAACGCCTTCTAACTGTTTAGAGCGGCATCTATGTTTCACATTTTTCTGTCAGAAGGATGGCACAGATGGTTGACAACTTCGCTAAATTTTCGCGGTTGCCCGCTTCCTCTTCCTAGCGCCACTGATGCATTGTGCAACTGTGTGTTTTTCTTTGTTTTTACTTGTTTTAGCAGCCACAATGCAAATAATGCGCTGACCATTTTGCGGAAGTATGGATGGGAAAGATAAGTTTTTGGGGTTGAGGAATGAAGTTTTTGTTTTTCTTTGTTATTAGAAACTAGGAATGTAGGTAAATTTGGAAAAGTGCGAGGAACGTGCTTTACGTGGGATTCGAACCCACAACCTCTGGGATGGCAAGCTAGGGCACTTACAGTAGAGTACTGAGGCCGCACTATCAAGGACATTCTACTGTAAAAATGAAGATGGTTCACTCTTAAGGGAAAAAAACCAAATCCTCGAAAGGTGGGCAACATATTTTGATAAACTTCTTAACAGAAACATTTCAGGTATTGAACGCGAACACCCATAGTTAAAGTCTTCAGAAGTGGTGGAAGAACTTACCTTCCAGGAGTTTGTTGCGGCAATTTAAGCAAAAAAAAAAAACAAATTCTGTGGTTTTGATGAGAGCCCAGCACAGCTCTTTAAACACATGAGTAATGAAAGCCTTCCTACAATATATCAGTGGGTTTGCAAAATTTGTAATGAAGAACGCATGCCAAAGATCTATGAAAATCTTTACGTGATAAAAGAGGCGTCTTGATCTCTGAAACTTACCCGAACATAGTAACAGTTCAGAACAATCCGTCGCGAGAGTTTGCCACCCTGAACGGACGTCGGCAAGGGTTTGACCGCTCACGTCTCTCCTTTAATAGTGCCCCTGAAAAGGTTATTAGGGACTCTGCCGTGAACACAAAGGAAACTATTTTGATAAAATCGGTTCAATTGCTGGCTTACGCGGACAATATAGACATAATCGCGTCCTCGCTGCCGAGTTTGAAAGATGTACCCGCAGTTACTTAAAGAGCAGCAAAATGTATGGATTTAGAAATAAACAAAGCCAAAACTGAAGCGCTAGTTTCAACTACATTGGAAACTGTCAGACATAATATGGGTCAAATAGTAGAAATCGGTGAATATGGTTTCGTAATAGTGAAGGAATTTCAATACATTGGAGTAATCAGACCAAATTTAGCAAAGTTCTCAACCATCTGTGCGATCCTTCTGCAAAAAAATGTGAAACACAGATGGCGCTCCAAGCAGTAAGAAGGCGTTGTTCCTAAGCAACAACAGGTGGGCACTCCCACCACTTAGGACTGGTAGCGGTAGGCTAATTATCTACCCTGTCAGAAATCAAATTACTTCTAGGGATGCGCAAGCAAAAGTTGCATAATATTTATGGAGTCTATACATTGCTTTTATTGGTTCCTGTTGTATCTTAAAATCCAAGGGGAGCACATCAAGCATAGCATTTAGAGCATCGCTGGAGGTTGTACTCATAGCACCCGTAATGCATAAACATACACTTCTTTGCAGCCTAAATAGTTCCCGGAGTGTGGACTTAACCATGTTCGGTCGCCATCAGGCCACAGAGGCACAGATGATTGGTCTGATAAGTGTTGTGTATTTCGGAAAGACCTTGTCTCGTGTACTAGTCATCGATTTTGGCCAGAACTGCACTTTCGTGATTTAGTAGATGTTAGCGCACAGATGTCGTTCGCAAATGCTGTGACATGCAAACCGAGTACTTGCATCTCCGCTAGTAGAGAGTCTACGACCAAGCACCATAACAGCGGAGTGGAAGAACACCCTCTTGGTGACATCTTTGCTTAGCTCTGACTGTGATTTGTTCGTCACTGCTCCCACCAGCGGTTAACAGCCTCTCAGAGAGCATGGAATGTGTCCATATTACAATGGTGTGATAAATTCCATGCCGTGCGGCAGAAAAACATATCGAGCCAAAAGTGACATTATCAAAAGCCCGATCACTGTCCACGAATACGCCCATTTTGTACTCGTCAGCTTCCAGCCCGGCTTCAATCTCGCTGACAAGATCGTGTGAGGCTGATTCACATAACTTTCCACTCTGGTAAGCGCGTTGATTTCTACTGAGGGGACTTTTCGACAATACCCTCATTCGAATATGTTTCTCCACCACTCGTTCTAGACTTTTCAACATGAACGATGTCAAACTGATTGGTCTATATCTTTTTGCTAGGGAATAGTCATCTTTTCCTGGTTTCGGTATAAATACTACTCTTACGCGTCTCCATGAGGATGGTATATCACAAAGAATAAGACAGGCTGTGAAGATCCTTTTCAGGACCTCAATCAGTCGGTCTCCTCCTTTCTTAAGCATTGCTTGATATATACCGTCAGGTCCAGGGGACTTAAAGTTCTCAAAGGAAGACAAGGAAAACCTTATCGATTATTTTCTCACTATCCGACTAGTAATACACCAGCTGTACTTAGAGGTTCCACCGTCGCTACCCCTCTCTACTTCAGAGAGAGTTCTACCACCCGGAAAATGGGTTTAGAGTAGAGCATTAAACGTTACCGATTTGGAAAGGGTGTATGAACCACCAGGGTTTCGAATTGAATCTAGCCTTACAGATCAATCTTATTACTTGTTGCAATATTATAACATCTTTGTGAATTCTATAAGATATGTTAATAAAAAAAGAAAAAACAAAAAACTAAAAAAAAATTAAGAGGGAAAGTTTAACAATTGAACAATACAGAAACATATTTTATATGCATTATTATCATTATCTAGTCTAACTGCATATTTGTGGCCCTAGTTGGTTTTCTTAGTAACAAATTACTTAGCGTAGTAAATTTGAATTATAGAACTGCATATTAATTACATCCCTCCGACTGCAAATTATATGGGCTTCGGGCTCAGCGCTCAATTTTTTATAGGAATAGGATAAATTGGTTCTTGACATTTTTTATCTGCAAACTAGTATTAATGCACTACATATATGGCTATACAGGCTTCCAAGAAAGCCCCAAATTTCCTTTGATAAAAAAAGAGAAATAATTAAAATCCACCCAGGGTAGCAGAGTTCCGCCAAATCATGGCGCAAATAATGGCACCAAGGCAAGCAAGGCAAGGCACTAAAATTATACGATTTATTTGACTAAGTGAAATGCTTTGCCCTAAAAGCAAGCACAAGGAATGACGAAAAGAAAAGTACTTATGAAAGTTAAAAAGAAATTTCTCAAATTTCAAAGCAAGCGTAAAAGTTAATTTTCCAACCTACCAAACAGGCGGTAAACCGCACACATGAGCGCAGCCAAAAAGGATACTAAAACAAAAAAAAAAAAAAAAAAAAAAATCAAAAAACACAGAAAGGTAAAAAGAAAGTGGGGTGGGTAAAAGCTTGGAAAACAAAAATCTGAGGTGAGCGCAAAAAGTATACGCGGAGGCGAAGAGGGCAATAACAGTATGCATCGTGCATATTTGTTGGCATGGTGCTGTCCACAGAAATAATGAAAGCAGGACTTGAAATAATTACGCTTGAGAAATTGTCAATAAAGTAATTTGCCTTTTGGCATTTGTCCTTGCCGACTACCGACTGTCGTTGTGTGCGCTAGTAGCAAAAGCAGCAGCGGCAGCAGCATACACCTGCACTGGCTTTGTGTGCTTTGTGCTGAGAGTAGGTTTGTATTTGAGCGCCGTATGTCGCGTGTGTATGTGTGTGTGTGTGAGTGTACGTGTATGTGTGCGTGTGTTTGTGTGGGCTAGTGCGCACTTTCCTTTATAGCATGTAAATTTGCGACAGTGGCAAGTAAATGAATGCTTAACACAAGGACATGAAAAAATGAATTAATTTTTTTTTTTTTTGTAGCCGCGCAAAAAGGAAATGTTAAGAACTTGCACACGTACACATACACATATACACATTTATATGGAAATGTCTTTGCGCATGTTTTGGTGCACTCGTGCTTGTGACAGCAAAACAATTACATACATTTAAGAAATACGCCTGCGCTCATTTCTATCAACAATTTCTTAAAAAAAAAGAAGGAAAAAAACATAAAATAAAAAGTAAAAGCTCCCAAAAACGCAAAGTACAATACGAATTTATTTAAATATAATGACACAGCGAGAGCGAAGTAAGGGCATTCAATTGCTTCAAGTGCACATACGACTGAGGATGAGACTGGCGAAGCAACTCACTTGCCGTGTACAACAGGATTTTTGCTTGGATTTTGTGTTCACAAAATAATTACAGTTTCAATTATACACATACATACACACACACACAAATATGTATATGTAAGTGTTAGTATATGAAGAAACAATTTTTTTCACATTACAGAATCTCACAAAAACAGAAGAACTGCAAGAAAAGTGTGTCAGCAGGTGAATTAAAAACAAAAAAAAAAACAAAAAAAAATAAAAAAAGAAAAAAAAAAATAAAGAAATAGAAATAAAAAAATATTAGAAAAAAAAATTTAAAATAAAAAGTCAATAAAAACAAACTAACCGTCAAATACTTCTATAAATATCTGCAACATCCTCTTTGCACATACTTGTACTTTGTGTGTGTGTGTGTGGAATTGTGCAGCAGAGCAACGCGTAATTAAAGCATAAGAGTCATATAATTGAAATAACAGAGCTTAAGATTTTATTCGACTTCTTCGCCGTGGTTACATCGCCAGTAGCTGCGCATTAGCGCAATATCTCAAGATGTCCTTGATTATGTGCGATGTACACGCATGCAAGGCAAATGACATAAAAAGACATGGAAAAACATCAAAAACAAACTAACTAACGCGCTTGTATGTGTGTGCGCTCTATGTGCATATATTTCAGGGCAAGTTTCAAGTTGTTGCCTTACTTTGAAGACATATGTACATACATGCATACATATGTATATACCGTGTACAAGTGTATGCGCAGTATACGGCTGTGGTCACAATAATAGCAGCAGCGCGACATATTGTAAAATGTTTTGACTATTTTTTTTTTCAGTTAATTTTAAACAGTTTTATTAAGGGGTTAGGAGCAGTCAGAATTTTTAAAAAACTTGATATTTATTACATTTTCTTAACGTATAATATCTTAGAAACATTGTGTGAAAATTCGAAGTGAATCCGACAAATACTTTTTGAGTTTTCAACAATTAACAAAGCGGGCTCGGGCGCTCCGGAGCGTTGGTTTGCTGAAAAAATGGATGTTGCACGTATGAAAGTGACAGATAAGCGCGCTAACGAGAACATTGAGAAGGTAACAACTTGTCACACTGCCAAAGTTACACTCGAACTTTTGGCTACCGTTTTTGAAAACCGAATAATCAGCCGAAATTCAAATATCAATTGGCCACCTCGGAGCTATGATTTAAGCCCATTGGACTATTTTTTGTGGGGACCCGTTAAGGACAAATGCCATGCGAACCATCCAGAGACGATTGATGCTTTAAAACACGAAATCGAGGTTGCCATTCATGAAATTGGAGCCCAAACAATCGAAAATGTGCTTAAAAATTGGGTTGATCGAACGGCCTACTGTAAAGCCAGCCGTGGCAGTCATTTGAACGATATTATTTTTTATTAATAAATGACAATCTTCAATCTTCAAAAAAAAAAAAAAAAGTTTCAAAAAATATTGATTAGTTTTTTTATAGCCGATTCAAAAAGCAAATTTTACATGGCCCACCCTATAGAATGCTACGTAGGCAACAGCAAATCGATATTTTGAAAGCTGCTATGACGGCTGAAGAACTATTATATGGTCCAGCAATAGATGACGCAGTGTAAGTAATTAAATAATTCGTATAACTCAACATAAATCGATAGGAAATCTTTAAATGCGTTTTTCTCAAGCCTATGTTTTTTACACTGGTGATCACTGTAACTTAAAGAACCGCTTGGTAGGTTTCAATAAAACTTATACTGCTTTTGAAACACATAAAAAAACTCGTGCCTGATCGAAGGGTTTTTGACGTGATAACGTCTTATAATTCGATTTAACAGGCTGCACGCACGAAAAAATGTGTCGTTACCTTGCTCATTTGTCGTTACCTTGCTCATTGCCGTTACCTTGAATGAACTGCAAGCGAAAGCGCGGAACGAACGACAAAGCAAACAAAGCAAACGAACGGCAACGTTCGACACCTTGCTCTCTCCTACTTAAGTGAGCGTATATGTGTATGTATTTGTATTTGCATATGCCTTCTTATTGATTATTATTAATTTGATTTACTTGAAGAATTTAAAATAAAACCAAGTTTGTTAATAATACCTGTTGTTTTAATGTTATTATTATTTTTTGACGTGATAACGTCTTACAATTCTATGTAGCCGGCTGCACGCACCAAAAAATGCGTCGTTACCTTGCTTGAACAGCATGTTATGTTATGTTATGTTATGTTACGTTATGTTATGTTATGTTATGTTATGTTATGTTATGTTATGTTATGTTATGTTATGTTATGTTATGTTATGTTATGTTATGTTATGTTATGTTATGTTATGTTATGTTATGTTATGTTATGTTATGTTATGTTATGTTATGTTATGTTATGTTATGTTATGTTATGTTATGTTATGTTATGTTATGTTATGTTATGTTATGTTATGTTATGTTATGTTATGTTATGTTATGTTATGTTATGTTATGTTATGTTATGTTATGTTATGTTATGTTATGTTATGTTATGTTATGTTATGTTATGTTATGTTATGTTATGTTATGTTATGTTATGTTATGTTATGTTATGTTATAATATGTTATGTTATGTTATGTTATAATATGTTATGTTATGTTATGTTATAATATGTTATAATATGTTATGTTATGTTATGTTATGTTATAATATGTTATGTTATGTTATGTTATGTTATGTTATGTTATGTTATGTTATGTTATGTTATGTTATGTTATGTTATGTTATGTTATGTTATGTTATGTTATGTTATGTTATGTTATGTTATGTTATGTTATGTTATGTTATGTTATGTTATGTTATGTTATGTTATGTTATGTTATGTTATGTTATGTTATGTTATGTTATGTTATGTTATGTTATGTTATGTTATGTTATGTTATGTTATGTTATGTTATGTTATGTTATGTTATGTTATGTTATGTTATGTTATGTTATGTTATGTTATGTTAATATTAACTCATTCTCTATATCCATACAAAATATCTATCAAACAAATAAAATTAAAATTTTCTTTTGAAAAATGCAACCATTCAATCAGTATTTTCTTATGACGTTATCACGTTAAACTATCGTCAGTAAACCGACTTTACAGACAACCTCATTTTTTTCAAAAATTTCAATTTTTTTGAACAATTAATTGTCAATTTTTTTCTCTGTGAAAAGTATTTCCTGAGGCCGTCATATTGTTAATTTTGGAAAAAAGCTTCGCTCAAGCACAAGATTATCTATTAATGAAACTAATTTCTCTTCTTTGATTGATTTTAGATGAATCTCCAAAGACTTGCGAAGATCACCGCAAGGGGCTTCTGGAGAAACGGACTCCACACAAACAGCGATAACTTTTACAATTTTGATTTTTTTTTTTTGAAATTTAGTTAAAGTCAAGTCGAAACAGGATGTACATATTTATGTTATGTTTTTATTTTTGTAAAATAAAGCAACTGACTAACAAAAAAAAAATTATTGAAAATCAACATTTTTTCGGGCCCCTTATATTTAAAGTATAGGTATAACACAACAAAAACTACATAACATAAAGTTTTATCAGGTGTATTTTTAAGAGCTTGAGAACTTGAAATGATATTGCAAAAATCTGGCCGATACTTTCATAGCATTCAGCAACGTTTGTGCTATTACGTGAGAAACACTCGATGCCGCAATATTCTCAGTCGGTTGGTTAGTTTAAGGGTGACCCCGTATCGGAGTGCCACATAGACCGCAAGTTGGGTCCGTTGTTTTGCCCTAGAGCTCATTATATTATATGATTTCCCCACCTAACCGAGATTTTTATTATAGATTTTGGTCAAAGATATTAATTCGTTTCGAGAATTTTATGAAAGATTCGATTTTCAGGTCGCAGAGTACTGAAAGATTGTCAATTGTTGCAGAGCCTAGAAGAGCGAGTCGACTTCTGGCTAGGCCGGGACAACTGCACAGCAAATGCCAGCTCGATACCTTCTCATCGTCGTCCTCGCAGTATCTGCACAGGACGTTTTGAGGAACCCCGAGCCGTCGTGCATGAGTGCCCAAAAGGCAGTGGCCGGTGATAAGAGATATTGTATGCCTTAGTTAGTGTTTCAAAAGACTTATAATGGCTTTTGACTGTTTCAGATTGTAAGATGGCTAGATTTGTCTGGTCGTAACGCAAGTAGTTTCCACTCGCCCCTCCGATCAGCAATGCTGTGAAATTCTCGATCAATGATCATTTTACATATTCTTAGCTCAACAAAAAAAAAAAAATTAAAAATAAACAAAAAAAAACCAAAAAAGAAACCTCGTTGTTGCTGTTATTTTCTGTGATTAGTATAAGGCCTCTATGCATACATAGAAATGATTTGAGTTGAGATTTTAGATGAAGACTTGCGTTGATCCATTCGATCAGTTCAAATTTTGACTATTTTTTTCCAATAAATTTGGCCGTATGGCGTCAATGTTGGCTTGAATATTGGCTTCCAATACCTCAAGAGCTGCAACTTTGCCGGTATAAATCAATTACTTAACATAGCCTCATTAAACGCCTCGAGGGGGCCAGTAAACAAGACCACTTCTGGAAAGAACTTTCCTAGCAAATTGATTTTGCAAAAAAATCGACTGTTAGTGCGCTGTATGACAAGTTGGCAGCAAGTTTTATTGAAAATAAAATATCGTCGAAGTTTTTTGCTTGGAACGATTACGGTAGCTCCTTCCTCAAATTAAAAAAATATGCACCGCCTTTTGAAAGAAACAGCCGCCAAATGTCTACAATTTGGAAGCGTTGTTCTGGCGTTAAACGATTCGTGATGGCTTGTCAAGCCTCACTGAACAGAAATGTCTACACAGTTTGTCATTCTAAGCTGTCATTGTACTTGATATACATTTTTGTGAAACCTTCATCTAAATATATAAATGCAAGTTTCAGAAACGGTGCGCTCAAAGCTAAAATTTCACTCGGTGGTGTTCGGATTCAAGGCCAGCTGGGGGCATGAAAACACTAGTGTGCCATAAAACATTTTTTCTAATAATGGTCGGCCCTCACCAAGCAATGCCAAGCCTCCGTGGGTATTTCGGCCATCAAAAATCCTTGCCTAAAAAACCATCGGCTATCTCCGGAGGCGGCCGCCGTAGTCGAATGGGTTGGTGTGTGACTACCATTCCAAATTCGGAGAACGTAGGCTTCAATCTCCTTGAAACACTAAAATGCAGGAAAAGTTTTTTCTAATAGCGGTCGCCATTCGGCAGACAAAAGCAAACCTCTGAGTATTTTTGTCATGAAGCTCCTAAAAAAACAAAACAAAAAACAGTGCGTGTCGTTCGGAGTCGGCTTAAAACTGTAGGCCCCTCCATTTATGAAACAACATCAAGATGAACGTCTCCCATTGAAGGAGCAGCTCGCCAAATACCCAAAAGGCGTATAAGCGCCAATTATATGTATATACCTATTATTGTATATATCTGGAGGCGACATAAAACTGTAGGTCCTTCCAACTGTTGGACAACATCAGGCGCACGAATCACAAATTTGAGGAGTAGCAGAAGCTATGCCAAAGAACTATCAAAGAAGGATGTATATATGCATGGTGGCGCAAGATTAGTCATCCTATATGACGGTAATACATTTTTTTAAATGGATTCGTACCTGAGTCATTCACCCTTAAAATCATATTTTTTGTATTCAGTGAAAAGTTTGCTAAAACAAAATTTAATGATTAGGTTTGTGCCACTTTATATTTTATAATTTTCTAAGCGAGAGAAATTTGAAATCTAAGACTATGGGAAATCATGAAGCAAAAAGGTATAGATAGCGGCATTAAGTGCAAGTAATGCGGGTGGAATGACCACACGTTAGGAAAGGATGCAAACCACGTGGTACATTTAGCTTTGGAATGGAACCCGATCGGTCCTAAAAGCAGAAGGCGACCAAAAGATACGTGAAGGTGTACAGTTAATAATGAAATATTGATTGAAAGATTGATTGATTAGATCAAGCAGCGTACAAACATAAATACTATGGAATACCACTTCAACTAAGGAAGGGACTTCTTTCAAAATTTTTGTAAAATAAATGGTTTTCCAATAACAGGTGTTATTTTGAATATCCCGCTATTTCGGTGATGCCACTATTGCAGCTGTCTTTTTTTGATATTTGACAAGTAGACGGGCCATTAATAAAAATCGAACGATGGACGCTTAAACAACGCATTAAATTATTAAAATTCACTATAAAAATGGTGAAAATTTGGCAGAAAACCAACTGTCGAGCATTTTTGGGTCATCCTGAAGCTCCTTGTCGGACCGCAATATAGAAATTGGTGAAAAAATTCGAGCTGTTGAGACAAGTTAGTGATAAGGAGAATAAAACCCGTGCACGTCGTTCAAAAATAGCCGAAAATACTGCTGTTGTAGCCGAAAGTCTTGAAGAAAACCCAGGCTTGTGCATTCCCCGTCGTTCTCTGGAATTAGGCATTCCACAAACGTCGTTACACCGTATTTTGCATAAAGATTTGGGTCTTCAGGCTTATAAAGTCCAGTTAACACAAGAACTCAAGCCTGCCGATCATCAACAGCGACGTGTCTTTGCTTATTGGGTTGTTGAAATGCATGAAAAACATCCGGAATTCCATCGAAAAATCATGTTGAGTGATGAGGCCCATTTTCTGGTGGTTCGTCAACAAGTAAAATTGTCGGATTTCGGGCTCAGAAAATGCAAGAGTTATTGTTGAAAAGCCTCTCTGCCCTCAACGTGTAACTGTTTGATGCGGTTTATGGTCCGGCGGAGTCATTGGACCTTACTTTTTCGAAACTGAAGCTGGAGCAACAGTTACGGTGAATGGGTTGCGCTATCGAGAGTTTACTAACGGATTTTTATGACCGGAATTGAATGGTATTGATCTGGACAACGTTTATTTTCAACAAAGACGGCGATACGTGCCACACAAGCAACGAAACTATTGCTCTTTTACGGGAATAACACCTCTTATTGGAAAACCCTTTGCATAGAATGACCGACTCATTTAAAATTTCTTTATGTCAACTTTTCAAAAATATCAAAGTTAAGTAAGTAATCCTCATCATTTTATTAAAAATAATCCCCTTATTTGTTAGAGTACTGACCTCCAGTACACCACCGCTTGAATAGAGTGCCAATAAGCTGATAAAATGATGTGTAGGTATTACCCCAAATATATTAATATTAACGCTGGGAGGTCGCTAATACTTAATACAAAGTTTATAGTTTATTTTTATTTTGCTGATCCCACCTTATGGCCCTAACACCATTTTGGTACCCCACACACATGCATATGTTTTTATGTTGTGTAAATTTTTATTTTTTCCCATACACAATTTAATATTTTGGCTCACACTAAGCATTAATCACAAAATTTACATATTCGACACTATTTTGGTACTTACTATGAAAGGTGAAAAGTGTTGCCGTCGTAATCACTTGAGTAGTTATATGCTCCAAATAATGCGCAAGTACCTTTATGAGGTATGAAAGTGTCAGGCTTACCTGGAAATGAAAGGAAACAAATATTTTACTAAGTGAGTTTTGAGAGATATAAATTTTAAATGTACGTACAAAGAGTATATTTGCAAGATAGTAAAGAGCGCTTATGTTAGTGTGCGTGGACAATTTAGTCAATATCGCCTTAGCTTAGGATGATAGCAATATTTATATATTGTATAAAATACGAGTATCTTCCGTTAAAACTTAGCTGAAATACATGCAATTGCAGTCTTGATAAAAAACTTGCTGACTACCATTGGGTGCTTGGCTAGCGCTCTCATTTATGGGACGCAAAGATTTTTACCCCAGGTGTTTATAAAAAATCTACGACGAGCTTTTTTTACAGGGCTGTGTGTGTGTCTTGTAATATACTTATGAGTATACATATCGAGTATTCAGAGTATTTAACCATAGTGTTAATAGCGCCTTTATTTTAAGAAAAAGGCTTAAGCTTTTTATCGAAAACAAGCAGATTATTGCATTTAAGGAGCTAAAAATTCAAGAGTACTAATGCAGTATTTCATGCATGCCACACAAGCTGTTGCTTAGTACTTTTTATCTCCTGGTGAATTGATTAACAATGAACCTCGTTATCGTTAAACGTTATACATATATATATATATATATATATATATATATATACTACTGTGGGCAAAAAGTAAGGTGAATTTATTTGTCAAACTTCGCGGGATTAAAATTTCGCTCTAGTTTCTTGTAATATATTTACGCTTGTGTTAACCAAACGACTAAGAATGCATTTTTCGATTTTTACAATGTCTGATTTGATTGAGCAGAGAAGTACCTTCAAATTTTGTTTGTGGAATGAAATTTCGGCTGCGGAAATGTTTAGCGTGTTGCAGAAGGCATTTGGTGATTCGACCATGTCGCAGAAAAATGTTTTTAAGTGGTACAAAGACTTCAAAGAGGGTCGAGAACGTGTTGATGACTTGGAGCGCTCCGGACGACCATCGACGTCAACAGATGACCAACACGTCAATAAAGTGAAGGAGTTAGTGCTCAAAAATCGTCGGTTGACTGTTAAAGACCTTACTGATATGATCGGAATATTAGAAGGATCTGTGAAAACCATTTTGAAAGACCATTTAGGCCTACCAAAAGTCAAATCTCGTTTGGTACCGAAAACTCTCAATTTCTTGGAGAAAAGTCGTCGCGTTGATGTGTGTGAAACAAAGCTTTCAGACTATCAGAACAAGCTCAAATGCATCATTATGGGAGATGAGACTTGGATTTATGCTTACGACGTCAAAGTCGTTCAAAAATAAAGGTCACGATGACAGTTTTTTTCGATTTTCGTGGTGTGGTGCACTATGAATTCCTTCCACCTGGCCAAACTGTTAATAGGGAATATTATTTGAGCGTTATGCGTCGTTTATGGGAAGCAATTTGTCTAAAAAGACCAGAATTATGGGCCAACAACTCTTGGTTTTTGCATCACGATAACGCACCGTCTCACACTGCACTCGTTCTTCGTGACCATTTCGAACGCGTTTCGAGCTGACTGAGGAGATAAAAGCTGAATCGAAGAAGGTGCTGACGGCTATACCGGATAGGGACTATTTGGCATGTTTCGGGGATTGGAAAAATCGTTGGCACAAGTGTATTTCATCGAGAGGGGGTTAATTTGAAGGGGATGAAATTGATTACAAGAATAAATAAAGATTTTTCATTTTACAACCAAATTCACCTTACTTTTTGCCCTCAGTAGTATATATGGGTGATTCTCCGCGTAGCGCAGAAAACATGTCTCAGACTCCCAGACGTTTTTAAATAAATCAATGGTATTTACAGTAATGAATCCAATGTGAAAAAGTAATTTCTGCGTTTACAAACAAAAACGAGTAGTTATATATACATATTAAAAAAATATATAATTTTCTTCAAAAGTACTGTTTGAGGTGCCAAAATGTCACCTTGAAGTCTGTCCGCAGCTTCATTTATAAAATAAAACCCAATCTTTTAGTGATTTATAATAATCAGTATAACTGTTACTGACATTCTTGTATTGAACCAAGTAGTAGAATTGAGAAATATAAAACACTTATTAAAAAAAAAAATTAATGCTTGTTTGGATGATATTATTACATAAAAAGAAAATGTCAAATTAGTTTTACTCTAGTAAAAGCAACATTTAACTTTGCCAGCTTGATCTACTAAGGCAGAAATTAATCTCATGACTGAATTTTTTGGTTTTTATACCTTGGAAGTAACAAACTTTTATTGAGAATAACAGAATCGTCACGGTGAAGCCTCCATATATTTTGCAATAAAATTAATAATTATTTATAATTAATCTTAAATAATGTGTAGTTGAGTAAAGTTGGATATTGTGGGCACCATTTCACATTGTTATTAATTTCTGTCAAAATAATCATAATGAAAAAGCGATCTTTTTTTCTTTCTAACAGATATTGAATTATCTTTACATTTTATTGCAAAATATACCCCATAATCGTTTTCGTCTGATAATATAGAAAAACTGAAACCACCTTAAAATTTGATGAAAAGAAAAATGGTGGGTAATGTGGCCCAGGGTATTCGGGTAAAGTGGGTCAGTAGATAAAATCACCAAAAACAATTGTAAAGTTCATGATAAGTCAATGAATTTATTCATATATTGTTTTTAAATTTAATTAATGACCTTTTTGGTTGACTATTTAAAAAAAGAAAATTATTAAACTTAGGTAAATATAAATCCACATTCTGTATAGCAGGTGGTGGATATTTGAGTTCTCATACTCTTACTTAAGGTAAATCTATAGACATTTTTACATTTTCTTTTGTAAAACCTATGGCTATATTAAAAGGCGATCCCGTTGGAGAGCGAAAACTAAACTCATTTTTTGTGCCTGTACAGGAATCCATGCTCCCAACCTTTCTCTGTACATTGCTTAAGGACTGAAAATTGATTGGCATTTTATATCTTTCACCAATTGAAACGCCAGGAAATGAATGCCGTGTCGTGTGAGGCCCCAAAGTCTTGATTCCTTTTCTAATGTATATTTTTCAAAGTCTTTTTCTGTGGCTTCGTCCAGTATTGGCTTACGTCCAAGTGGGGTTTTTAAAAGCAGGCTAGGGGATGCATTACTCCTTGCCATTCTTTGCAATGTAAAACGCGGCACATCAAATGTCTTTGATAAAAAAAGTGTGCCCATCTTCTCACTCCTAACAGCTACAATGGCTTTTTTTAACATACCGGGGTCCCATTTCCTTATTTCTCTATTTTTGGCATGTCTAAATATGTATAATTGTGAAATACAAAACAGGAAAATTAACGAGAATTAGGAAAATTCTAAGGGAGTAATGTGGGCTACTAGTTTACCATACCCCATGCTGTCTAGCCCACATTAGCCACTGTACCACTTACAAGAAAAACGTATTTTTAGAAACTTTTGTTTAAATAATTTAAAAAGAGTTTCTTACCGCATTAAAAAATGCAGAATAGTTTTTTAATTCTATCTGAACTTTCGCACTCCAAAAATAGTCACTTGCTAAAAAAATACCATTAATATTACATGCCACTGGACAACAAATCGACTGCACCTCACAAAATATTTTGATCAACTGCTCATCAGTAAAGAGTCCAATTTAAAAGGCGAGGAGCGTAAATCATCCGTTATATGAATTTTGAAGTTCATAAGCAATCTTTCTAGTGCATGTTCGTTGTTATGAAAAATACAGACCTTGACCACATTACCTGAATAGCCCACAATACCCGATCTTACTCTACTATTAGTCTAGTGAATATATATGGCCTCAACATAAAAAAAAAAATTGAAAATTACCGTTTTGTTAAAAAATCAGTATTACATGTGCGTCACGGTGAAGCCTCTGCGTATGGTGAAACCTTTTTGTACGAGTACTAAACCGTGCCTTTTATTCAAATAGTTACACCTGCAAGTTAAGTGAATTTGTGTAAACAAATAAGGACAGAAAAAGTGATCAAAGGAATCAAACCTTAGGTAATTTCCTAATAAATTACCGCATAAATTTCCATAAATTTCCAAAATCAAATATTTTTCATTTAAATCTAGTTTGATAGATATTAATAATTTAAGGTAAAAATTTCCATAAATCACCGCATAAATTTCCATAAACAGAATAACTGTTGAATTCACAGTTTCAGTGCAAGTTTCATTCCGCACAAGTTAACCGTGGAACAAAAATTGTTCAGAATTCAACTTTCGTAAGACCTCATTAGGTGAGAGGCGAGAAAGGACGAGAACTTCGTTCGCAACATTGTAACTGGTGATGAAACGTGGTGTTTCCAACATAAACCTCAAAGTAAGCTACAAAGTTCCAAATGGAACGCCTCAGACGAGCCACCGCTTAAAAATCGCGTTTGGAGAAGTTAAAAAACAAGTCGATGCTCATTTGTTTTTACGATTCTAAGGGAATTGGCTACAAGGTGTTCGTGAAAATGAGCCAAACCGTCAATGCAATTTTCTATCTTGGCGTTTTGAAGCGTTTGCTGCATCGCATCCGTCGAATTTGCCCTGAATACCGCGAAGGAGGAAGCTGACGCTTATTGCATGATAATGCTCCATCTCATCGACCCACTCTTGTGACTGATTTTTTGACTATAAATCGCATTTTAACCATCAAGCACTCACCATATTCGCCCGACTCCCTGTGATTTCTACATATTCGGAAAATTACATTTGGCCATGGAAGGCCGTAGAAAGTCTTGTACGTCTTTGGGCCAGCAGCGAACGAATCCAATTCATTAGCACTCGGTCTACGCCATGCCTACTAGCAGAGCTACACATACTGTCAAAAGTGGCATTATCAAACGGCCCCTCTATGTCAAAAACGATACTCATAGCGTAGTTGCTCCTGTCGATGGCCAGCTCTACCCTAGCAATAAGGTTTTGCAGTGCCGACATGCAGGATTTTCCACTTTGATAGGCATGCTGAAATGGAGACAGAGGGTGAGTCTTCAGCGACTTCTGACGTATGCGCAATTCCACCAGTCGTTCGAGACTTTTCGAATTCAAAGAGGTCATGCTGATGGGTCTTAAGCTTTTGGGGCTGGTGTAGTCGTCCCTTCCAACCTTTGTGATGAAGGCGACCCTCACCATCCTCCAAGAGCGTGGTATGTAGGGCAGTGCGAGGCATGCAAAGACGATTTTTTTGAGGGCTGCTGTCACGGACTCTGCGCCTTCTTTCAGCATGGCAGGATATATGCCATCTAGTCCGGGCGTCTTGTAGCCGCCAAGGGATTTGATGGCAAATCGAATGCTGCACGATTCCCTATATGAGCCTTTTTTCGATTTCCGAATAAGCCTCTTGCAGTTCTTCTAAACATCACGGTATCGCTCCCAGTCCTCAGCAAGGTTAGTCTTGAGGGCCCGGTTTAGAAGCTTTCTCGAGTCACGCCTCAACATCTGGAGCTCTCGATTCAACCAAGGAACGGGAGTCCGGTTAGGCAGAGGTCGCATTGGACAGGCTGACTCAACATATTCAGTTAGGGTAGCGTTGAGTTTCTCAACAGCCGCATCAATGGCTTGTTCTTTCCCAAGTCTTGGTGGCGTCATGTCAAGCTTTTAGATAGCGCAAAACAGTGTATCGAGGCCTGAGGGGACTATTTTGAATAAATAAACTCGAAGTTATTTGAACAAAGCTGCTGTCGTTTATTTCGGACTTCGCCTTGTACAACCTACCTCGCTGTAAAGGAAGACATTTTGAACGAAAAAGTAACTCCCGTCACTGGAGTGTGCATTGGTCTCATTTGTATTGTGTTCTGACTCCTTGGAAGATCTTTTCATTGAGGCAATGCACAATTGCTGAAAATTTCTTTTAGACTGCCACAGAATACCGTTAAAGCGCAGTATTATGAAAACTTATCGCACTGCTAGTGCATGGATATAAATATTTATTTCCCTGTTTTTTAGCCCGATTTATTATAAATTATATTTCAGTGAAAGCAAATTTTTAAAATTATCAGGCTTTTTGCAGAGCAATGGCAACACACACATATTACCAAAACAAATATGCAAATATATATATGTGTGTGTGTAATTTACATAAAAAAATTCTGTTTAATGCAGTTCAATGAATACAAACAGTGGCAGAAAAGATTTTACTGACACGCCTATCAAATATTTGAGCTGAATAAATTGCAATGTTAAATTACTAAAATGGCGGTGAATAGTGCAGAAAAAACAACACATCCAACAACAGCAAATATTTTATGCGGGCACAGTAGCCGCACCAGCAGTAGAAATCCACAAAGCGCTGACAGTCGCTGAGTGACAACACACGTCACAATCGCTCTTGCTGACACTGCATAGTTTTGTGTATGTATACGTGTGTGTTATAGTATATCCGCATTGACAAACATGTGAGCAGCTGCGAATTGACGCCGTATATCGTGGAATAAATTCAAAAGGCTTAAAAAATAGAATAAAGAATAAAACAAAAAAAAAAAACACGAAATAAAATCCAACTATAAATAGAAAGTGGTGAGAAAAAAGTGAAAAAGTTAGCAAAAAAGAAGAATTGTTAAATTGCTGTTGAAATGCCGTTGTTTACGAGTAAATCCACAATCGTTGTGCCGCCAAGCGTGCGTGCAGGTTCGTGTGCGCACTCGTGAATGCAGAAGCGTACGATGCCTGCGGACGCGGTTGTTGTCGAATAGCCAGAATAGCAGCTGGTGCAACGGTGCGTATACTTGCCATTTTTTCGCACTCCAGCCATTCGCTTTACACCGAAATGTGCACTTTTTTCGTGCATCTTTTTTTATGTGCATTTGTTATTCGCTGAATTGATGCGCAAATTTACGTTACCAGAAAAATCTTGGCACTTTTTTGTTTGGCTGCGGGCAAGCTATTGCCATGTGTACATATGTGTACGTATGTGTGTGTGTGTGTAATTTTGTGTTTGCTATTTGCTGATGTCCATTGATGTGTGCGTATGCGCCATTGGTTTTGTTTCCGATGTTGTGCAGTGGGGGCGGCAGAAATCACAGAGAAAAGTTAAGCTGACTTTTTTGAAGTTTTGATGCGGGAGATTGGAAAAAAATGGTGACACAAGCAAAAAGGTTGACTGCCCATTCCAGTTTAATGTTTGCCTCTACTATTAGCTGTGCGTGTATGAAATGGATGGCATTCAATAATGCTGGCACTCGACTTTGCTTTCAGTTGGTCGCCTATTTGGTTTGCCTTTTGCTTTTATTCATTTGCAGCCGACGGCGGCTGATGTTTACCGTTGTTTTTGTGGAAACCGCTGTTGCAGCTTTGCAATTTTTGTTTTTTTTTTTTTGGTTAATTTTTTACAAGAAATGGGTTGTTTGTATTTTTTGTGTAAATTTTTCGTACAGTTTTTCGGTTTACTATTTGCGCCTTATTTGTTCCGTCATCGCCATTTTTTATTGACCCTCTGTCCGTGTATGTTCACTTCAAACAATACGTGCCAATTGCAGCCCATCACGTGATGTGTTCACTTGAAAATGGTCGTTTCTTCTATAAAAGTAAAGGAAATTTTGCTTCGCAAAATGGCGGCCAGCACCTTTTGAATGTTTGAGGGAGGTCCTCATTTTCGTGACCTTTTTTTAATGCTTTTTTTTCTCTTTTTGGTTTGAGATGTTATTTTTTCTCACCAATTGGCGTTTTTTGTTTGCTTCTACCACACCAGTGAAGTCTATGGCGCAGACACTGTACTTATGAGGAATGTTCATCATACGCACCCCCGAACGTGTTCTATGCATATCTCAAATTATAACTAAAAAGTCCTACCCTGACTAAATGGAACTACTAGAAAAATTTAAAAACCAAGAACTAAATGGGTGTTATGAAAATAGCGGAGTGTGAAAATAATTTTTTTTTCTTTATCAGGACTGGGAAACATTCTTTGCATTTCTTACAAAGCATTTTCGACACTTTTTAATAATTAATTTCAAACTAAATTGAAGTTATATTAGTATTATAAGTATAAGACGAATTATAACAGAGGAGTTTGAGAGCAGCTTAAACTCTTTTAATGCTCCATAAATAAGAGAATTAGCAGCATAATTAATTCTGCCTACACCCATTCGAAAATTTCCTTAATTTCTTTGGTTTCTCTGTGGCTCTAATAAGAATAAAAAATCAATAGCAGCGCGTATTATATGGAAAACAAAATTAAGTGATTACAACCTGAGAAAAAATGTCTACGTGACAGTGTTGAGCTGATTTCGTACGTTAATACTATCTTTCAATTAAATCGGAATGTAAATAAGCGAGATCGGCGTTATTGGTCACCTTTTCGACAGCACTCACTATTTAAACATCAACAGCCATTCTAAGTCTCACTGGTTTGGTTGGCGGTTTGAAATGCATTGTCGCGAAAGCTATTCCGGTAGGTGGTGTCTCTTATCGGGGCATGATAATTAGGTAGAAAGTTAGAAGTGACAGACGGTCTCTAATCCAACTCACTTAGACCGTTGCCGATTTATTGTAGTTTATCTGCTATTGCTCGTTAAACCATTTCTTTAGTGCAAGTCCATTGATTTGGCTGACACACCATTTCTTTAGTGCAAGTCCATTGATTTGGCTGACACTTTTATACCTAAGTTCATTTGTATCAAGAACGATGAGTCAAGTATCTAAACCCAGTGGCACGAAACGCGGGACAGTAACAGGGAAGAGAACTCACAAACTCTTTCTCCTTCTCGTTTATCTAACTTCTGCAAAAATTGAAATGAGGTACATTCAATCTTTGAGCATGTTGACCTACGAAAAAGTGGCCTGTGATAAAAACAACTAACATAGAGACATTTTGCTTCACCGATTAAGTAGCGCCCTTTAACGCCAAGCGTCCCATTTTAGCAAAACTCTTTCTGTAGTATTACATGTCAGACCATAAACCCATCTCGTGTTGCTGTAGGGACAATTCCACTTGCACCACGCACTTTGTAGGAAAAGCGGGGTATACCTGCAATATGCATATCAAGTGCACACCCATCTTTTTCATTTCTTTTTTTGGAGGAGGGGACGCATCAAAAACCTATGGCCGAAGTCGTGGTGTGGGACTTTAACACAACTAAGCACCGCATGTCCTATGGTACGTCCTCCTGGAACTTCACCGTTAAGTAGTACGTCAGAAGTCCGTTGTGGGTATATTATTACTCACTCGTCTGTTATTGTCATTCTGTTCTGTACATTGTGTTAAGGATCTCTTTCTAACGTATTGAAGGTTCTTCATGATATTTGCGGCCACTACACATTTAATTTTCCAGTTTTGTTCGTTTTCGCACATATGTTTTCACTAAACGCTTCCTCAAACATATTTCCCTCATTCATGAGTCGCGGGCATTGGAACAAGATTTGCCTCGCCGTTTCTTGTTCTTCGGGGCACTGCGGGCAGTACGGATCGTTCTCAAGATGGAACCTGTGTACGTATGCTTTGAAGCAACCGTGTCCAGTCAGCAACTATGTGATACAAAAATCAATTTCTCCGTGTTTTTGCTGAGTCCACCTCGCAATGTTTGGAATCAGTTGAAAGGTCCACCTACCTTTCTCGGATTGCTCCCTTCGTGGCTGTCATTCTTCAATTGTTCGCAGCCTTTCTTCTTTTTTAGCCACGCTTAGCGGTTTCTGCCCATTGGGCGTCTATATCTTATCCTATATATCTCAACCGCGAGAAGGTCGATAGGCCACATTCCCGTTATCACATGGATTGCATCATCTGAGACAGTGCGATAGGCACTGGCTACTCGCAGGGCGCCAGGTCTGCACACCCACCTGGGACATACTGAAACTTATTTTATGCCAATAATAAAAGAACGTCAGTCCTTCAATATGCGCACGCAGTTTCAGCATGAATGACGCCAAATCACGCACGGCGAGAAAGACCATGGCGATACTGCGTAATTTCTTCCTTAAGAAACTGATAAGCCGTTTCGCTGATATATCCTGGACACCTAAGTCGACTGATTCTACCGCTATGGACTTTTTTCTATAGGGGTACCTCAAAAGTAAAGTGTATTAAAAAAAACCCACCGGTCACCTCAGCAAAAGAAAATTTCGTTCGCGGGGTTAATGGTAAACGACACTACTTCTTCAGCGAGTGGGTGGCGTGGAATACGAAAGCCAGACTCGACGATTGCATGCGGCGTGATGGTCCACATTTAGAGAAAACAATAAGATACGCACTTACCTTCCTTGTAATAGTTAACGAAATAAACATTTTTCGGCAGTATTTATTTTTTTAATTTAGCTTTTAATTCGTTTTGGTATCTACTCAGATTTCCTGAACTGAGTTATGATCTTCAGAAAAAACTGATAAGTTAGATAGCGTAGGTCTGGCAACCAGTCCAGTCTAGGACTAGTCTGATTTTTTAGCTAAAACATAATTTCTCTTTCACAACACATTCAAAGAGTTTAGAGACAGCAGATAATCAAGTAATTTGTCTGTAATTCATAAAATCCCTCATATTGCCGTTTTTTAAATTGGAGTCAGTTAAGTTAGCATCCAATGATCGATAAATATTCCTTCAGCCAAATATTTATTACAAATTCGTTTCAGAGGTTGACCCATACTTTTCGGCATTCTCTCAAAACAGCAATTTTTGCACAGCCACCTCCATTAATCCTAAATTTTAAAGCTCAGACTTCTTTTTTATTGACATACCGCCAGTGTATTCTAAGCTCACTGCCTCTAAATCGGACGCACAAAAAAGTTTAATTCAATTTTCTTGAAAATTCTATATTTTTATAATATTTTTTTCCGTTTTTACTTGCGCTTTTTCTGCACACAGAGAGGAAATTGCAAAAAAAAAGAACTGCAACCAAGGCAAACTAAAATAGAATGAAAATTATAAAATGCGATTATTTTATCCTTTTTGGTGCTGTGCGTGTTTTTTCTTTCTCCGAAACTAAGTACTTGTAAATCCCCCACAGAATGTGCTGTCAAGTGAGTCACCAACAACACAGACGCTCACATATGTACCCTGCACTTATCCTAATACAAACACTCGGCGGTAAAGCATGCACACACACATGGACACTTAATGACTTATATTTACATATGCTCACAAGTATGTATGTATATACAGGGTGTTCCATCTTTGTTTCATATTTCATTCTTGGCACATGAGCAATTGTTGCTCGACTTTCTTCTCTTAAAGCTTTTTTAGAATTTTCTGGAAATCGGGTTTATCTGCGTGGTGAGAAGAGGCTGCTGTGGGTGATTGCTTACGGGGATGACGTGGCACTAATTGTAAGAGGAAAATTTTTAAATATCCTATACAACTTGATGCAGGGATATCTGAACGTAGTTCCTAGATGGACAACAGATTCCGGCCTATCGGTGAATCCCCCAGAAGGGTGCTCGTCCTATTCACGAAGAAATATAAAATACCCAGACCTCAACTCCTCTCAATAGGCGCTCTGCGAGTGCTTTCTGACAAGGTGAAGTACTGAAGCCTAATCCTTAACGATAAGCTTACGTGGAAGCCCAACATTGAGGAGAGAGTAAAGAAGGGAACAATCGCTTTGTATGGATGGAGCCTTTCGCGTAGAGTGGTATATAATACATAAAGCCAGAGTCATAGTTAAGTAGAACTCACTGGAAAGGATAACATCAGTGATGAAGCTGGAAAGAGTTAATACGACTGCACTCAGGGGAATCAGTGTTGTGCTTCGAACTAATCGTACTCTAGCGCCTAATACAATTTTAAATGTGGTAGCTGTACCATAGACATTGCAGGAAAAATTGCCGCTGCACGCCTGCGGTCCGTACATGCGTATTGACTGCCAAGAAAGTAAACAATTTCATCGACAGTCATGCTGAAATTAGGGCCCTCACCTCAATGATGGTGCATTTGTAACTGGTCAGCCAATGCCTGGCTTCATTTCCGATTGCATACGAATTCTTTCATCAGGGTTCCCGGTCACAGCACATTGAGGCAAACAGCGAGGTGGACGATCTGGTGAGACAAGGGACCTATTAGGTTATTTCCCCGCGAAGGAAGTGGACGGAGATCCCCTTCAGCACCTGCGTTCTGCTACTGGCAGGATGAGCTTCGAGCCAACTCCGCGAGCACTGGGCAAGTAAGTAAACTTTAAGGACGCGAAATCCTTCTGGCAACGTGGTGATCGGAATGCGTTCGAACGATCTTCTGAGGTTCACAAAACCTCAGCTCTCGAATTTCGTAAAACAAACTGAGAGAGAATGAGACGAAAGTAGCATTAGGAGCGGGATAATTATAGGTTCATTATAAGATTGCTATAAAGTTCATATTTTATTTTCTTCATTTTATTATTATTCATCCTGAATGTTTTCAATTTCAACAAATGATACGAGTGGCTTATGATAGCTAAAATATGATACAAATGCTTTGGTTTCGATGTTGTCAACATATCTTTGAAATACCGCGTCAATTGTTGTTTTTGATCTCATTCTCTCTCAGTTTGTTTTACGGAAGGTTTCACTTCTATCGAGTCTAACTGTTAGACTGGTATTTTTTTTTTTTAATATAAATGATCGGATGTTTATTTCAGTATAAAGAGGAAGGTATGCCGTTAATAGTCGAAAATAACATCAGGCAAATGACCACCATGACCACGCTTACAGGGCAATATGTCTTTCATGAAATTTTCCATAACCGAACTGCAAAGTGGCTGCCCTATGTCCTTGTTAGCCTCACGAATTCCATCTTTGAGGTCTTGAATCGACCCTGGGCTGTTAGCGTAGACTTTCTCTTTCACGTGGCTCCAAAGAAAAACGCCAAAAGGTGTTAAATCACAAGATCTTGGTGGCCAATTGTGATCACCTCTTCGAGAGATAACACGGCCCGGAAACTTTTCCCATAAACGATCGATGGTTTCGTTGCTTGTGTGGTACGTAGCGCCATCTTGTTGAAAATAAACGTTGTCCAGATCCATACCATCCAATTCCGGCTATAAAAAAGCGTTAATCATCTCTCGATAGCGCAATCCATTCAACCATAACACCTGTTATTGGAAAACCCTTTAGTAGGCCTTGACTTCAAAAATCGGATGAGCTTCATCAGTAGCATAAAGCGGTTAACACAACCGCAACGCAGTCATTGTTCATAATTTACATATACTAAGTATCATTGGAAAACACTAAAAATCCTCGAATCGTCATTGAACAATCTTTGCGTGCTGATTATCCTTTCTTAAAGATAATATTTCCTCCGCGGCTCAACTTTATTACCTTGAGCAAAACCAAAGCGTTACCTTTATCTGAACCCTGGGACATCAGAACACTGGAGAAAATGAAAAAGCAGACGAACTTGCAAAAGGAGGAGCTGCCATGAATACCGTTCTTCACGCCACTGGATGCAATCAAGAATGCAATCTCCTCAAAATACTTACGAGTCACGGATTTCAGATGGGGAAATCGGAGGACATGCAAAGTTAGCAGAACATTATGGAGCACCTACAACGGTAAACAACCTTCAACATTGATAAATATGAATAAGGAAAAAAAGAAAGTGCCCTGTCCTATGGAGTATGAGGTTGTTAACCTTTGGCAAACCGCTTTTTGAAAATCTCGAAGAGCTGGCTGGTATAGACATAAAGAGTCTTATAAATTTTCTCAATCGCATGGACTGGATATGGTCGAGAACGAGTAATCTGAATAACTGCTTGGTTGATAACATTTTGAATTTTCTATTTTTCATCAAGTGTTTCCTACTTCACATCATTAAAAGTAGACATTTCGTAAGAAAACTTTTCCGCAAACTATTTGAAAAACTAGTATGTCTTTCCCGGTAAACCTACAGACAGGACCCCCTGTATGTACGTATATCTACTTGTAGCTTTCATATCTCCATGTGTGCGTGTAAAACGCTCTACTTAAGGACAGCTGGAGCATGTTTGAGGAAAAGTAACAGTATAGTTTGAAGGTGTGTTTATAAGTTTTTATGGATTTTGTATTTTGCTATGTATGCTATGGCGAATGATTACATACAAACATACATACATATATATTTATATATACACTTATGCAAGTGTGTGCGCTTATGCGCTCAGAGTACTTGAATTCATGCAACATTTACATGAGTGACATAAGGAAAACTCCTTCAAGTGCAAAACAGCAAGCTTTAGAATTTTGCTGCACTATGAAAAGTAAGCTAGCGTATACTTTCAACAACCAAAAAATGGCTTACTAAGAAACGCTTTCCAATAGTATTATGGGTATTGATGTATAGATTCTATATTCTCGAAATTAATACAAATATCTGTACATGCATATGTACAGGTGTAGTAAAAATAAAGCCATTACTTTTCCAATAGATTTGTTTAGTAAGCTGTACTTCGTCCTACATAAATGCGACCGAGCTGAGCTAAATGACATTTAAAAGATAAGATTTTCTGCTAAAAGAAAGTGGATAGTAAATATGGGACTACTTGACTGGGATTGACGGATTGCATTCGCGGACACGAAATGGACACCAAAAAAGAGAGAATTCAAGTTTTACATCAATAAATGTGAAAACGCAAGCCAGGCGCAATACAAGTAGAACCTTTGGTCCTGAGGCAGTAAGCAATCATGCGCAATTTTCTTTCGGTCGATTTCGTTCCGGTAATTTTTATGCGAAAAATTCATCACGCTCTGGAAGGCTATTCGGCGCAAAAATTTCGTTAGAGTAATAGAAATTTTCGAGTCCGATCGCCATCTGAGCCCTTCACCTTCTTCTTCATGTATTTAGGAGAATCTCTCCTTCCACGAGAGAGCTTGTAACCCTTACTGGGCGCATTTCAGGTGGCTGATAGCAGATCTTTATCTAGCATAACTTGATGGGTAGAGATAAATGAAATGCTTCTTGCGGACCAACAAGGTGACCATACAAGCTCGGTAAAAGATTCGCATAAATGAGGCCAGCAATCTACTTGAACGTATAGCCATGCCCACAGTCAAATAATATAGGGTTTTTGAAACACAGTTGTTATTTTGATATTCAAAGAAAAATGCTATTTTTTAATATAAATTATAGGATGTTTATTTCATTATAAAGAGGAAGGTATACGGTTAATAGTGGAAAATAACATAAGGTAAATGACCACCACGACAAGGCTTACAGGTCAATATTCTTTGCATGGAATTTTCCATAACCGAATTGCACAGTGGCTGCCCAATTCATTCTATGCCCTCGATAGCCACACGGATTCCATCTTTGAGGTCTTGAATCGACCCTGGGCTATTGGCGTAGACCTTCTCTTTGACGTCGCCGCAAAAGTCACAAGGTGTTAAAGCACAAGATCTCAGTGGCCAATTGTGATCACCTCTTCGAGAAATAACACGATCCGAAAACTTTTCCCCTAAAAAATCAATGGTTTCGTTGCTTGAGTGGCACGTAGCGCCGTCTTGTTGAAAATGAACGTTGTCCAGATAAGTACCATCCTATTCCGGTCATAAAAAATCGTTAACCAGCTCTCGATAGCGCAATCCATTTATTCATAACACTTGTTATTGGAAACCTCTTTATTAGCCTCGAAGGCACTTTGTAAAGGACCTAAGTATTGAACGAAAACCACGAATACTTTTGGATACAAAAAACAACTCGATGTATGGTTGACAAACAAGTTAGCGCAAACAAAATTTCAAAGATCATATTTTTGGTCTGTTAAAAGCTGATTCAAGGCATCTCATTTCAAATCCAATCACTCACAATAACACAAAGAGAAAAACATGTCGGGGTTGAGTAGCTGTGAACCGGCAAGAACGATGGCCCAACCAGGATTAACGCCCAGGAAAGTTAAGCTTTATGTTTGTTGCACTTACCAGAGATTTATCTGTGACTTACGGAAGACACTTCTATGTCCAAAACTTCAACTCACATTCGAGCTGTCGTCACGAAAAACCTCTGAAGGAAGCAGTCACCCGGAAGTGGTTCTTCTTAATTGGCGCGATAATCATTTGCGAAGTTTTGGTGGAGAATTGGCTAGCTTTGATCAATACGAGCGGAATTGTGTTACATCTGGACTAGCCTAGGCCATTCTAAGCTGCTTTCTAATGCCCTTATAGCCAGAGCCTTGCATCAAGTGATTATCACTCGTTAATCTCTATGTCATCAATCAAATGATCAAAAAAGACACCTCAATGGAACCTTGGGAAAATCGATAGTAGTTTTATTAGTAGTTTTTTTCCAATAGGAACGATTGTGACTGTGAGAAAGGCTTAATGAAACTTTCTTTAATCAACAGCAGATTGTCCAATAATCTGATGCATATTGGATATCAGTCCTTCTAATACTAACTATGTAAAGTAAAGTACTTAAGACAAGCGAATATTATGAACTTTCCTAAACTATATCTTGCATTCAATGACTAAATGTAAATTTATTGATCTGTTTTCACAAGTTTTAAATTTGGAATTTAGTTAATTTCTAGACCGTAATTTTTTAAGAAAAAAAGGTTCAGGGCAGATTTTTGTAAAATAATGAAATTATCACTATTTTTACGTGTTTTTTGTGCAGATGAAAAAATAATGAAAAACAAAAAAACAAATAATTGTTACTAATTTATTGTGAAGAGAAAAGATGAAATTAAGAGAATCAAAAAAGTAACATATCGATATTGCAATAATTTTTACTGTTTCATGGACGTAAACTTTAGTGGTCGAGAAATCGACCGCTGGCCAGGAATTGTCATGCAGGATAGAACAAAATCTAGCAATATTTTTTTCTTATTGAAAGAGATGGAAGTGATTATCTTTGTGGTAAAGGAAAGGTACTACCCCTGCAGGGAAAATCACTACCAGTGAACCAAAATTCTAGTTCAGCACTAGTATCTTACCTCCAAAATCGAGCCTGTCCTATATTGGATGGTACGGGACTATTAGAAAATACCTACAAATCGAACTAGTTCTCATTCGTCTAATATCGAACTAGGGTGGAACTATCCTAAAAGGTTTATTGGAACATTGAACCTATCGGGGTACCATACTTTGCCACACATTGACCACTACTGGTCTGTTGGACCGGACATGGAGTTCCAATTGTGAAGCAGGCTATGAGTCGTAATCGGTTTAAAAAATTAAGCAGTTTTTCCATCTCGCTGACAACACGAATTTAAACGCAGCAGACCGTTTTGCGAAGGTTCGTCCTATTACTAACGCTCTCAACAAAAAGTTTATGCAGTTTGGAGTCTTTAGCCATAATCTCTCTATAGACGAACAGATGATCCCATACTTTGGACGCCACTCGTGCAAAATGTTTATCAAGGGAAAGCCAATCCGGTTTGGGTTTAAAACATGGTGCTTATGCTCTGAAAGTGGGTACTTATTTCCTAGTTCATTATACGGGGGAGCAGCAACCCCTCACGATAAAACTATTGGTCTAGGCGCACAAACAGTCTTAGACTTGCTTGCCAACGTATCTGACCCTGAGTGCCACATCATTTTCTTAGATAATTTTTTTCTCTTCATACCATCTAATGTGCCTTCTGCACGAACGTCGATTTTTTGCAACTGGTACTATACGCGAAAATAGAATGGGCGATTCTCCTTTGAGAAATTTAAAAAAAGAAATACGAGGAACATTTGACCAACTACTTGATCATCAGCAAGAAATATTTCCTGTTCGGTGGAATGATAATGCTGTAGTCAATGTTATAACTAATAACTCCGCAGTTAATCCAATTATTAGCACTAAAAGATATTGTCGGAAGAAAAAGCAAACTATCACTATCCCGCAGCCAAAAGTTATTCGAGAGTATAATCATGGCTTGGGTGGTGTGGATCTCCATGATAATGCGGTGGCAAATTATAAAATATTTGTGAGAGGAAAAAATGGTGGTGGCCAATATGGACAAATGCTCTTGGTAACGCAATGGTCAATGCATGGAAACTTCATTGTATGATGGCAAAAATTGAAAAGATAAAACCACTGTCACAAATTGATTTTCGTTCCAAAGTAACAACAGAATTATTAAATTACGACAAGGACGAGGACGAGTATGAAAACGAACATGGAGATGAAGGTCCATCGAACCTTTCTCGGATCAATGAAAGGGTACACACCGTCATGAGAAGCATTGAAAACAAATTTCGGTGGTGTAAGTTTTGCAAGAAACATACTATTTTTACTTGCAAAAAATGCAATATTCATTTACATACTAAATGTTTTGATGATTATCATAAAAATTTGTAAGCTGACTTTTCTATCAATAAAACAACAACAAAATAATTGTATTTGAAATAAAATGAAATAAATTGACTTCGTGTGCTAAATTTTTTTCATAAATGTTGTATTTTTTTTTAATATATTTGACGGTTTTTGGCCAGCGGTCGATTTTTCGACCAGTCCATATCTAAAACAGAATTTTTTTTTTTTTTAATTTTTCTTGATTATGGTCCTATAAGCACTGTCTAAAAAGGAAATGAAAAAATTATTCTTTCTTATAATTCTTGTAGCGGCCGAAGATGGGTTAAGTTTGTCTTACCTACAGAGTACCGCTGCCTATTAAAAAACGTATTACATAGCTCGATGAAGAGTGACTTAGAAGAAGTGTCTGGTTTCAGAATAAAAAATGTGAACATTTAGATTCTTTCAGGTTTCACTTATTTTACTCAAAATGCGGCTGCTAACAATTATATGCAAAAAATCACATCATTCAAATATCCAGCATGAGCACGTCTACAACTAAATTCCACCAAACAGTTGATTCATGAAAGCCTAATTGTTAAAACTGTCTAGATATCAATACTCAAGATTGTTCAGCAACACTTTTTGCTAAATTCGTCGAAATGCTCCTGTGTTTGGATGTGCTGATGAAACAGAATCTCCTTTTTGCAAATTTGATCTTTTTTTGCGAATTTTTTCCTTCAGCTGGTCTAAGAGGTTACAATAATATTCAGTATTTATTGTTTGACCAGTCTGCAAGTAATTCACAAGCAAAATTCCTTTAGTTTCGGAACCGCAAAACTCGGTTCACACCACTCTTTAGCCTCTTGTTTTGATTAAGGAACATTGTGATGGACCCAGCTTCCATCCACAGTGACAAGTCGATGCATAAAATCCACTTTATCCTTTCGAAAATGCTCGAAGTGTTGCTAAGAAAGTCGCATTCGATTGTGTTTTTATTCCTTTGCTAGCGAATACGGCTCTCACTGTGCTCGCAGCTTTCGGAAACCAATTACTTCAGTCAAAATATTACTTACACTGCCTAATGAGATGCGTTTGGCTTCTACTACATATTTTTCAGTCACTCGCTGATTTTACAATACGATATCCTGTAGTTTTCTTCAACTTCTCGTGTTGTTGCTGCCTTTACACGTTCTTGACCATCCGTGGATCCTCTTCAAGGGTAGTATGACTACTTCTGTTGGTTTAGATTAAGCAACCCCTCGTTTTACTATACTAATTAATGGCAAAATTTCCAAAAATTTCCTTTGCTTTTAAACCTTTCAACAATAAAAGTTGAATCTCTGCACGATACCTGGTTTTTCCACAGTAAAGGGTTGCCCATATTCGACAGACCCATCTGGCAACCCTGTACCTTTTGACAGAGACGTCAGATAGCTTAATGACATACCGCGTTGAAAGCGTCAGTCCAAGCAAATTTTTACCACGGAACAGTAAACGCCACGCGAGCGCTCCCAAATTGTTGAAATTTACATTCAACAAAAGAAGTCAATTGTGAAAACTCAACGTGCGTATAAAAAATTAAATAATGTGAAAAGTGCGCCTTCTAAGAACACCATTAAACGTTTGTACGAAAGGTTTTCGACTGGTGATGCCTTTTCTAATTCAAAGATATCAAATCAAAACCGACCAATGCGATCGGATGAGAATATTGCTCTTGTACGGGCCAGTGTTGAGACGTCGCCAAGGACATCCCCAAATCGCCGTTTTCAGCAGTTGGGATTTGCTAGGACCACTTTATAACGAATTATCCGCATTGATTTGCATTTATTCCCGTATAAGATTCAAGTGCCGCAAAGATTGTTGCCTGCGGACAAGCCTCGTCGATTGGAATGGGCCCAAAGAGTTATCGAAATGGCTGAAGATGACGAGCAATTTCGGAACAAAATCATCATGTCCGATGAGGCTAATTTTTTATTGAATAGGTCGGTAAACAAGCAAAATTGCCGTATTTACGCCACTGAAAACCCTCACGAAATTCAAGAGGTACCTCTTTACGATGAAAAAGTCACTGTTTGGTGCGGCGTTCGTGCGAAAACGATTATTGGGCCGTTTTTTCTTCGAAAATGAAGATGGTCAAGCTGTTACCGTCACGTCTATCAGGAGCATTATCGCGATATGATAACCTCTTTTGTGATGCCTATTATTCGTGGAAAGCGTATGAGGCAGTTATGATTTCAACAAGTCGGGGCGCTCCATCACACACAGCTCGCACCACAATCGATTTTTTGAAGAAATCGTTTCCCCGTCGTTTGATGTCGAAAAATGGCGATTTTGACTGGTCACCGCGTTCGCCCGATTTAACGTCACCTGACTTCTTCTTGTGGGGATATTTAAAATCAAAGGTTTATATTAATAAGCCAAGGCCATAGAAGAGCTCAAGAACAACATCCGTGAGGAAACAGCCGCTATTTCTGCCGAAATGTTAGCTAAAACTATGTAAAGTGCTGCAAAACGGGCATAATACGCCGTACAGGCTCAAGGCGGCCATTTGAGAGATATCAAATTCAAAAAGTGATGTCAACAAATCTTATTGAACCGAATAAAATGGTTGTTATCGTCAACTTGAAAAAAATTGTGATTTTCTTTGATTTAAAAAACAAAAAACATGGGCAACCCAGTAGAAAATACTGTGAGACGTCGAAACTAAATGATTTGGTGAAAAGAAATCCATTATGATTTCGCAAATAGTTTAAAACTGCTTAATGGTCGATCTTTAGCTGCTCGGCGATACTACGACTACTAACATGCCGGTCAACGTTGATTATTTCTGTGATTTGATCGACATTTTCTTTAGCATGAAAATGACTGACAATATTAGCGGCCGGGCCGGTATTTTCGCCTTTCAACTTTATCGAAGAAAACCTGTAAAATGTATCGAACTTTCTTTTAGTTTAATTCCATTCTTTACACTCTGTAGGTAGGTACGTAGGTAGGTAGGGTGGCTGTCACAACGACACACTTAGACCTTTCGCAGGCCCATTGTGATACCACTGAAACTTATCCTTACCCTATGGGTTCCTTTTCACGCCATCCGTTAGCTTTAATAAACGAGCATAAATTCGTTAGTTTTAAATTGGCTATGTCGGCTACATCAGTAAAAAATGCCGTATCAAGAGTGCGCAGCCTCCTCATAGCTAAGCCTTCACACTCGCATACACATAAAAGGTGCCTGACTGTTTCCTCTTCTTCTGTTTTAAGGCAGCTGCTACAGAAATCGAAGTGCGGGAGTCTTAACCTGCTAGCGTGGCTGTCTATTAAACAATGACCAGTTAATACTCATGTTATTTTTCTTATAGCTTCTCTGTTAAATATTAACCCGATTTTTGATCGACCGCTGTTCCAAATCGGCCATGTCTGTCTGCTTAGTTCGCTTGTTGTGAGGTTTTGGCAACTTGTACATAATTATTTTTTTGATGGTTTCCCTATCTATAAATAATTATATATATATATAAGTGACTTTAGGCATGGGTATCAGCATCTTATCCGGTTGGAGATCGAATGTTGTACCGGTTCGAGCAAGTTCATCTGCCTTGCACTTCCCTGCTATATTCCTGTGGCCTGGCACCCCAATAAGGTGCACTTTGTAGCACTTAGATACGTCATTTAGAAGTTTAAAACATTCTGAGACTTTTTGGATGAGTGTGTCTTAGAGTCTAGCGCTTTTATTGCTGCTTGATTCTCCGAGTATACATATGAAGACTTCATTTGTAGATAATATTCTTGGTTTTATTATCTTAAGACCCCCTTTTATGGCAGTGATTTCCGCCTAAGCTACACTGCAATAATCAGGTAGGCGAAATGATTGGCTAACTTCGAGTTTATCGGAGTAAACCTCTCCATCTACTCTGTTCTCTAAGCCCATCCACCTACAGCCGTTTAAGTCAAACACTCACTACTGCATCGAACAGAAGACAAAACAATACAAATAGTTTGCAACTATCGAAATATTTCACATTCCTCGATGCTGCATTTTCTCCACAACCACTTATGAATGCAGTGGGAGGAGTCGATACTATAAGTGGCGTAAAGTCTCCATACGCCTACTGGAGCCGAACCAGGATGCCGGAGCCTGTTGCGGCAATAGACCTAAACGCGCCTCCATCTTGCAAAAGTGCTAACGCGTTTCCATAATGGAAACCAGCCGACGAGGAGGAATGTTGTAGTGTCTGTCAGCGGGAGCATGCTCTGCATACCCTTGGCGTGACGGCACTGGTCTGTGATAATGAGTTTGGTATTTTGATTTCAACATCCTTACCGAAAAAAAAGAAAAACGAAAAGCAAAAGTCGAGACAAGGACCTACTGAAATATTAACTTATTGATTATCACACGTAATGCTTTTATTCTCATATCCTTAATTAGATTATCTCATTTTTTTGTATATTATCCAAAACCTGTGAGGTTTGAATGTATAAAAACCAAATGAGTGTCGTTGTTGGAAATTTTAATTTATTAAAGGCTGGGACAGTAATAAATACAACTAAGTTTTGTGCATATAATCGCTGACTGACTAAATGTGCAACAAATTTTAAGCACAACTTTTCTCTTACCCTTCCTTACCACTCAACTTTTTTTAATCACTAAGATATAGTGGGGCAATACACTTTCGTACTTAAGTCGGAAGCAATCAAAGTTCAACGGGATGAGAGATTGAAATATTGCCATATGCAGCACATAAATATTTATACTTGTACGAGTAGAGAACAACAACATAGTAAATATATGAAAAGCGTCAGTGGAATATACGAGAAGTGTGCGAGTATTATAAATAAGTAGGGTAACTTGTAATGTAAGACAGAAATATAAATTTATATATGTAGGTAGGCGAATAAAGATATTATAAGCTTATTTATGTATGTATGTGTAACATAATCTATGCTAAAGAATTAGTTGACTTACTTTCAGTGCACAAATACATACACGCATATTACATACATGTCTTTAGAGTAGTGTTAGTGTTTGCTTTGCAGCCTCAGCTGCGCGCTTTTACTGCCACATATGAATGTATGTGAGTAGGGTTGATGCGCCTCTTCACATATCCGCCAGCTCAACGCCAACTGACCACGACGCGCTGCAGCAGTGGCAGCGCATGTGTTGGTGTAAGTCAACGTCTACATTACTATAAAGTACGAAAAATAATATCCCAAAAAGCAACAACAAAATCACTTCCACCACAATAGTAGCGGAGGAGTGCAAATGGTAAGGCCAAAGTAACGAAAAAGTGAAGAAAAACAACAGCAACAACAGTCAAGCACTTAACATTAAGTGCGCCAAAGCAGCATGTGAGCATGTAAACATAGCCATACATATATTTATGCATTTATTTGAACATATGTGCATATTTATTTGTGTATGTGGAGAAAAATATTACGCTAACATAACATTTAATCTTGGCTCTGCTACTTTCGTTACACCAGCGCAAGCAGTTATATAGCCAGCGTGCGTTCGCGTTAGCCCTCACTCACCGAGTCGGTTGGGAGCAGGCGCGGCGTCAATACACTCACACACACACACACACACACGCACAAGCTTCGAGGTTAGCCGCATACACTTGCTTGCTTCTCATATACACGCACGCACACAAATGCAGCTTAACGCGTTAACATATAACTTTTCAACTGTGCTACAGAGCGTATGAGCAATTTTCGCAGTAGGAAGGAAGAAATAATCATAAAAATTATTCCAACACATCCACTAGCAGACAAGCACACACACATATACATATATACATATATGCATGTGCGTATGTGTGTGTTCATACTTAGTGAGCAACATATCCACAAGTATGTTTGCTTGCACATGTAACATCCGTCTAAGTAGATATTGCAAACGGAAGGAGCGCCTTGAAGGCTGCAACGTTTAAGTGTATGAGTGCTAGTAAACGAGTTTGTATCCAGGTTTGCATGGCGTGTACTATATAGTGTACGAGCATGATATCTATGTGTGTGATAGACATTACCATCTTACTGCCATGAATGTAATGCATAGCACAGACATGCACATGCATACATACGCATACATAGTAACAATAGCTAACACTTTTAAAGCTATTTGCAAAATCACATACTCGCCCACAACTATCAAGAAATATATGTATATACATATAAGCATTGCGTTCGGTTGCTCACTTTGGTCGTATAATGAAAGTTATAATTCCGCTAGACGCCATACATACTTACAACCCATCTTTGTATGGTTGTGTGTGTATGGAAAAAGTCAAGTCTTGACTCGGCAGGCAGTTCTTATACTTTTACCTACTTTTACTGTATTTGAACTATTAATAGCTCCACTCCTCCACAGCAACTACCAACACACATGCGTACCATGTATTTTAGGTGTATTTGTGCGTGTGCTTGGCTATTTCCTATTGCTTGTGGTAATCGCTTCATTAGGATGCGAACATTAAGTTTTGTATGCCAATATATATGTACCTACTACAGCAACATGCATTAATGGACTTTAATGTTTAAGTGGGCGAATAGACTTCTTTAACCTTGAAGATAAAAGTGTAAAAGCAAATTGGAAGACTAAACTCTTATTTATGTACGCAAGTAGATATGTAGCAGTACACGTACGAATCTGCTCTTCTGACCGGTATCGCACGTTTCATTAATTTTCTTAAATATATGAAAGTGTATGTATATTTGCATGTAGATATGTAGCTATTGGTGAATCCCTACATACATCAGTTACTTTTGCGCTAGTTTGCACTACTTCTTATTTGCCCATATCTAAGTGGGTTTGTCACTGCTAGTCAAACTATTCATTCACTAAATTTTGCTTGTTTCCTATTAATTTTGGTGTTGGGTAGAAAAACTTGGCGGCCGCCAAAGCTGAATGGATTAGTGTGTGACTACTATTCCAACTCGCATGGCAGCTTATGATAGCCAGCGAGGAAAGGAATTTCTGTATTACAAACAAATCAACGTTGTATAGCTCAAGCTCATGCCTATTATTTTGACCAGTGTACAATAACGAATACCGCGCCATTATGCCACCAACATTTTTTCTGAAAAACTCTGCCGTGTAAGGTTTCTTGATCGACCAATAATGGAGGCTTTTTATTTTTTTGAAAAACATAGGCTAGTGAAAAGAAGAGTAAGGAAAAAAGTATACAGTATTTCCATCTCGAATGTGGAACAGCTGAGTCGTATCTTTTCATTTTCATAGACAAGGGTTCTTCGTCGCTCTCTTCACATTCAGCTATTCAATTATTCAAGCAAATCATTCAGCTAATCAACAGTATCCGAATTTCGATGAAAAGTTTTTATATTTCCAGAGACAATTCTTCAATAAACTCAACGGGATCAGTAGGTACCATACATACTTTTATGTCGGCTTTCGACGTGGAGGATCGACCATTGGCGCAACAGAGGAGGTGATAAGCAGCGTAGACCGCATCCAATGAGGACGCTCCTATCCCAAGCGCATCATCATCCTGGCAACGCTTGATGTACGAAACGCTCTTAATACCCTAAGATGGCCAGACATAACAAAAGTAATGCGAGAAATGTTTCGAACACCGCATAACTGCTAAAGATACTCCACAGCTACTTGAGCGAGCGTGAACTTCTGTACCACACATTATCGAAAAACTAAGGCGGTAAAGTCTCGCACTGTCCAAGGATCTCTTCGTGGCCCTGATCTCTAGAATTTGAGCTACGAAGAGATCCTGGGTATAAAAGTGTCAGAAGATGCATATCTCGCGGGATACGTGGTCGATATAGCGGCGATCATATCAGCGCGAGATACCGACGATGCCAGGAGAAAGCTGAACTGAGTAATTTTAAAGACCCAATTTTGACTGTTAGTCATGTTAAGGATTATGGCTTGAAGCTCGCCAAACATGCAACATGTGACTCGAGGTCAGCACGCAACTAGACAACAAATCCCTAACTCAAAAAGCGGTGAAATAGCTGGTCGTTCAACTCGATTGGAAGCTTACGTTCTGGAACGAGATATGGCGCTCGTCTTCTGAAGTAACGAAGATCCCCACAATGCTGAGAAGACTAATGGCGAGTACAGATGAACTAACCTAGAGTAAAAGTGGGCTGATCATGGCCACCACAAGCGAAATACTCCTCTACGGCAGTAAAATACGGAAAAATGCGCTAAACTGTAAAACCAAGCGCGAAGCATTGGAAGCTGCACAACGAACAGCGGCACTCTGAATAGCTTCAGCCTACTGCACTGCCACAGGCGCAGCAGTTATTGTGATCAGCGGGGATATACTATCGACCTCATCGCCCCAGAACGAATGGCTGCGTAGGATTGTAGGAAAAAAACGCCGCCACTAACGTCACGGAACGGAGATGCCAAACTATGCAGCGGTGGCAAAACCAATGGAACACTGAACCGAGTGGCAGATGGACGGCGAAGCTGATTTCTACAATTGGTAAATGAGTTCAAATGAACTTCGGTAAAGTGGGCTATTTCGTGACTCAGTTCCTCTCGGACCACGAATACTTCCGGAAATACCTATACCGCATGGGTATGGCAAGTGACTCCTAGTGCATATACTGCGAAGCACCGAACGATGACGCCGACCACATATACTATAATTGCGACGATGACTCGTGAAAAGAAATGCTCTAAGGGAGCAGATTGGCAACATCGCGCCGACCAATGTGATCGGCAAAACGCTTGAAGGCGGGAGTAAAAGGAATGCGGTTAAGATATACATTGAAGGCATATTACGGAGTAAAAAGATAGACCTCATCGCAGTACAAGAAAGCGAAGCTTCACAGACAGAGGCATAAGAAGACGATTCTATAGCATGAAGCTGGGTATAAGCATGGTGGACCCAGGCGTCGGCGATTAGAGCTGGTGCATTTCATGGATGTCGTTCTGGGTCTTCCCGAAGTAATGCAGAAAGTATTCCTGGGAAAGGAGTCTCCGCTGAAGAGAAGGAGGAATTTTTTTAGTGTCCACCCAACGCAGTTGCCGACAGTCACTGTAATTGCGAAGACATTTTGAACCCTATCTGACCCACCAAAAAAAAAAAAATTTATTATTCATAACAGAAAACTTTTTGGACTCACAAATCGCTATCTATTTTCATAGAATTATGTTTTTGTATCACTTTTGACCATTGAACTGAAAATATCCCAGCGAACTAAATTGTCATTTAAACCCAGCAAATAGCAACCACCTAGACTTACAGTGTTTATTTGATTAGCAAACCCCAGAAGGAGAGCAGAGCTCCGTTAATGCGAATAAGTGTAAAAAAATATGATAAATCTACAAAAAATGCGAATTATCTACGCTCGCGACCGCTTTGATGTGGAAATGTCAAATTCGGACCTTCACTGGAATGTGCATTTCTTTGCTTTCTCAAATTTTCTCTAATTTTGTAAATTTTTTTAAATGTTAGAATAACAGCAACACCATCTGCTATCTATCCTTAAAAATAATCCCATTAAAGTCACAGTAAAACTTTAGTGGTGGCTTGAAATCGTTTGGTTTATTTAGCACAGAAAGCGAAAATGGGTCATTATGACACAACTGGGACTAAAGCAGTTTTCAAAAAATGAAAATTCTCGACTTTTCAAACGAATTTTCTTGGTAACCTTAAGGGGTTATACGCAGTTATGAAGCAACTAAAAGACGGGTTGTCAAGGATTTATCCTGAAGAAACTTCAGAATATTTTAATTTAAAATTTTTTGGCGGTTATAAAAGCATCCTTCAAGAACGTAACAAAATTTTTTATTTATGAAAATGTTGATTATAGAGCGCGCTGCAGGCGATTTCTGGAACCTCCTTTAAAAAAAGACGATTTACGGTGTACATCGTAACTCAGGATTGGATTATCTGAAATCAAAAAACCAAACAAATTTTGTTAATATGTTAGATTATCTAGTAATTAATCGTTCGGCTAATCAAAATAGTGAATTTTCACAAAATGGCAGCTTTTAAAAGAAATTATTTAGATTTTTACGTTAAAATTTGGCCGTAAATTGATTATAAAATGGAAAATAAGTATCAGATTTACAAAAGGAACGATTAATTACTAGAAAATGTATCTTTAAAGATTGAGTTAAAACGGTTGACCGATCAAACAAGCCGTTTTCGAGATATCGTGTACACCGACTTGAAAAATGCCGTTTTGAAAAAAACACGTTTAAAGTTTCAATACCTACCTTAAAACGTGCCGAGGCATCTCTATATATTTAGGTATAACTCCGAAAGTATTGCTTAGATCTACTTCAAATTTCGTGCGTATACTTTTGAATATATGTACATTACAAAAATGCAATAAAAAAAATCACTTTTTTGAAAGTCATAACTGCGTATAACCCCTTAAAGTTGCAACTTCTAAAGCGGCAAACACCTTTGACTTGTAAAAATTTGTATATATTTTTAATGAAAGCTATTGGGCATTAAAAATATTGAGCTTATGAATTATCAGATTTTATAAATATTTAATCAATAACAGAAGGATTTTGATTATTAGGTGTAGATAAAAATTTAATTTTATTAATAAGTTCACAAATTTGATTTTTAGTAGCAGCCGCTGGTGTAATTCCTTCCTAAACATTTTCCACTCCTGGCAGGAAGGCTGACGAAACTTCTGGACGATTCAGAAAAATTTATTTAATAATAATAAATCCATCACCATTAGTTTATGCTCAATATTGTGAAGTTCCTTTTACTCCTTTTTATGGAAGCTCTCTTCGTTATCTACTTCATTAAATGAATTACTAACAGGGTAAATTTATCATTAGACGAATGAAAGCAACTATTGGTCCCTTAAACCATCACATAGGAAATTAGCACTTGTTTCTAACGATACATTTTTTAATGAATAAATCTAATTTTGCTTAAATAAAATTTATAAAAATAATAAAATAGTTTAAAAATAATAATTTGCATAATTATAGAAAATTAGTTAAAAATATAAGATTAATATTTGTTTACTTACTTCACAGTGAAAGTAAATTTACCAAGCCCTGATTTTTTTTCTATCCCATAAGTAGCGCTTATTGTTTCTTTAGCTTTGTTTATTATTATTTTTTTATTACATGTGTATTATTTAGTATAATAATTTTTTTTTTTTCCCTTGTTCACTCCTCTCGGGAACATAGGGCCTCGACAAGACTTAGTCTTGCCTTGGTTTCGTTAATCAGTCTCGATTTCTGAATTGGGTCGTTGCTTAGCACTTTCCGACCGTGTACGCACAATTGTGCGTGTAAGTTTAAGTCCTAATATTTCCGAAAATATCTGCGCTGGTGCAATTTACCCTGATATACACAATTTTACGAGCTATTTTCTTAATAAAAACACAACGAACAGTTATTGGTGTCCGTTATTTTTCGCGAATTTCGCTACTTTGATGTTGCATTTCAATCATTTGCAAAAATTAATCGAAAGAGTAAGTTCGAAAAATTATTTAAATTGTGTAGACCGAGAAATTTATATTTAAAAAATGTGTTATCATAATAAATACAAAAGAAGTTTTAATTAAAAAGTGAAATTAAGTGTACTTTTGTGACGGTAATTAATGTACAGCCAGTTTAGTCTGAAGCGACACAATTGTGCGTGTTAGGACTTGTTTAACGAAATATTTGTTTTTTTTTTCAATCAGAGCAATTGACTGAAGACGAAATATTGGGTGCACTATTAGACTCGGATTTGGAGGGCTTTAGTAGCGATGATGATCTTCGAAATGCTACTTGGGAGTTACCTGGCGCGCACAGTGAATCTGCAAATGATGAAAGTGATGACAGTGACGAAGGGAATGGCGAAGGTACTGAGGAACCACCAAATGAAAACAGCAATCGCCGCGAAATTTGGAGGAAAAGACCATTTCAAATAAGTCCGGAAGAGAGTGCTTCCATTTCTGTGGAAGTTAACATAGATACCATATGTTTTCGAAAGGAAAACCACTGGGGACTACAATTGGTGAAATAAAGAATTTCTTTGGCATAAATATTGCGATGGGCTGCATACGTTATCCAAGATTGCGCATGTACTGGAAGACCAAAACGAGGCTTCCAATTGTTGCTGATACAATGTCCCGTGATCGCTTTTTTCTTTTGCGAATGTGCCCCCATGTTATGGACGAAAATGAAGTGACAGAAGCAGGGAAATAATCAATTTACTGGTCGTTGCCCCGTGAGACAAAGCCTTCCTAACAAACCTAGAGGAGTGGGATTAAAGAACGAAGTATTAACGACATCTGAAGGGCTGGTACTCTATTTTGAAATCTACTAAGGAAAGACGACACCACTTTCCAATACGAACTTAGGCGTAGGTCCAGCCTTCGTTTTACGTTTGGTTGAAACACTTCCAGAAGGTTCAAAAGTGTTTTTTGACCGATAATTTACGACAATACCACTCCTTCAGGCTTTACTAAGCCGTGGTATTTATGCTACAGGGACTATAATGAGGAACAGAATAAAAAACATCCACCTTACCAATGAAAGGCAAATGAAAAGGGGTGATTTGAAAGAATTTTGTCATAGCGAGGATAATATTGTCGTGGTCCAGTGGAAGGATTCCAAAGCGGTAATCTCGGCGGGCCCGTTTCCAATGTAAAACGCTGGGATAAAAAGGAAAAGAGGCATGCGGAAGTACCGGCTCCAAGGATAGTGTGAGAATACAACAAGACTATGGGAGGTGTAGATATACATATGTGATCAATTAATGGAGGCATACCATTCGTTTTTGAAAACTCGTAAGCGGCGTTGAAAGTTTTCATTCATTGTATTGATCTTGCATGCTGCAACTCTTGGCTACAGTACAGAGAACCTTGCAGAAAAAATTCGAAATCTCGAGCGGATTCTCATGACTTACTAAGTTTTAGATTAGCATTAGCTGAGCAACTGGTAGCTATTGCGAAAAGGCCACGTGAAGAGTATATCTCTGATACCGAAGAAGAAGAAACTCCAAGTGTATCTAAAAAATATCGACCATCTGAACAGCCATGCATTGATAAGAGGCTTGATAGGTACAATCATATACCAGAGGAGCATGATTTGTCATCAGCAAGATGTTGCAGCCGGGTTGGTTGTAAATCCCGCACACGTTTATTTTGTACCAAATGTAAAGTTTATTTGAGTTTAAATAAAAGACAAAATTGTTTTGCGAAATATCAAACAGAAAAATAATAAAAGGGCCTAATAAAAACAAAATAAATTACCATTTCTAGCAACGTGCATTTGTATTTATTTATAGATTTTTATTTGTACTCAGGCCGAAACGCAACAATTGTGCGTATCCTGGAAATAAAGGATACACAGAAGATTCGGCGAAATAAACTTTTTAGCTATTTTCTACACTGACCAAAGTGATAGGGACCAAGAATGCATACCAATTGGTTGGCTAGATTTGCCATAGATCGGAAAGGGTTAGGAGCAACGCCTTCTTACTGCTTGGGGCGCCATCTGTGTTTGACATTTTTCTGGCAGAAGGATCGCATAGATGATTGAGGACTTCGCTAAGTTTCGTGTGTCTGTGCTATTCGCAGCGATTGCCCGCTTCCTCTTGCTGGCGCCACTGATGCAGTGTGTAACTGTGCGTTTTTCTTTGTTTTTTTGTTCTTCTAAACTCGATTCTATAAAAAAATCTTATTCTCAGTCCTTAAATGGAAATGTTAACAAATCTTCGATGAAAATTTAAGTATTTTCAATTTATCTTTAAATTGAATCTGAACTCTTTTAGGATTAACAATAATTTCTTCAACATATTTGCTTCTACCTGCACGATATCATACTTTTTTAAATTTCATTATATTAATTTTATTATTAATATCAAATTCCAAAAGAGCTACAAACCCATATGGAAAAACTTTAAACGCAATTTTCTGAAATTTAACTATTCAAAATGCTGCTATATCTCACCTAAAAATGCAATGTTCATATGGCCTCAAAATTGGCGTAATTGTATTAGTTTCAAAGAAATGCCTTTACTGCTTTTATTTTATTATATTTATTTAAAAAAGTAAATAAAAGTTAAAAGTTAGTTAAAAAAAGCAATTTTTAACACGAAATTAGCAAAAACCAGGTCCAGATTGATTTTCGAAACACTCCAAATTTGTAATTGTTTTTAATTTTTTGGTCATTTGTAGGCTCATATAGAATGAAATTTTATTTCTCTGAAAATTTTCTTGAAAATTGTATTTTTCTGTACTTCAAATGAACGAAAAAACGTGGAGAAGTCATGACAAATAACAAACTCGTACGAACAAATGACGTTGCATAATAACTACAGAGCCTACATTGTGTTTTTTGTGTAGGAAATTTCGATTGGATATCTGTTATCAGTTTTGGAAAAACCTAAAATGGCATTGGCACTGCATTTCGATTTGTTTTCAGTACCATCCAATTGCAGCATGAAATTATCAATGGCTTCTTGGTCGGTGATCTCAAGATTGTCCTTCAACAGCACAGATCCCAGAGAAATTTTTTTACATACAAATTTATAATAGCGTATCTGTCATACACTTCTTACCTCTATCACTATGCAACTCTCTTCATATCAGTTGCTTATAGCACCAACATAGAAAGAAATCAAAAATACATAGAAATCTTCCTGAGCAAAAATGTCTCGAATGCCTTTATTTTAACATACCAGTGCGTAAAACGTACACAATAACGCACACACACGTAAAAGCTTAACTTATTTAGCCATGCAGTTTAACACAAAAGATGCAGTAGCTCAATAGTGCCCCGTTTTGTTGCTTGAGGGGCTAACGAGAGCTTTGCACATAAGGGTTAATGGAAAAAAGAAAAAAAATGAATTTTAATGACTAAATATTTTTCATGCTTTGTTCAACTTTTTCACATACTTGTTACACGCACAAGCACATTTCATTATATGTGTGTATGTATGTGTGTATTATCTACAATTTAAGGTACTTTAAAGCAAATTTTCGTACAATTTTATGAGACATTCGTTGTCGCATAGACTCAACTATAAACGAACATCTTCGAAAAAACCACTCGAACGAACATACATACATACATTACCACAAGAACTGCTATCTTTTGTGTAACAAAAACAAACCCAACACTCAATAAATGCGCCCACCCACAATGGCCACAAAACGGATGTGCACGCAATACAGCAAATGGACTCGAGAGATGATTGCTTGTATGTACGACGACACTTTTCAGCATTGGGCCCAAAACTATTTAGAGTTTTATTGCGTAGACCAAAAGACGATTTAAATGGCAATAAGTTGTTATTGGAGGACATTTGTATAGGCATTTGAGTGCCTATTTTTATGCCTCTCTATGGCAGCGCATTGTATCACAGTCGGCTCTGATAGTTTTTGCTTGCATTCGCAGAAGCTTCTTGTTGTTGCTAGCATAGTTGTTGCTTTTGTTCTATTTAACATAGTTGCTGTTACTGTTGCTGGGTCCAGCTTCATTTATTTTCTTGTCATTTAAATTTCATGCATATTTTATGGACAACAATTCTATTTTAAAATATCAAACCAAACCAAAGCAATCGACCGAGTGACCAATGCTATGTACCAGTCATTCAGATAAATTATCAGAGAAGTTCAATATATACCTATGCGTGCATGTTTGTACACATATAACCTTACACATGCATGAAAATAGGTCTATTTGAAAAATTTCTACATTTATATGCAAAACATATTCTCTGAAGATATCTAAAGACCAACAACAACTATAGCAACACCAACACCAATGTGTGAATTTTTGTTTACGTTTCATGACTAGGTGAGAGGATCGCACTGGTTTGCTGGTACATATTTTTGTCAATTCTAGGACCAGCAAATTTATGCACGTAATAGCATCAAATCGCTTGCTCACTTTCAGCACAAATGGTTTCCCCAAACCCCTTTGTGTTCTTCCGCATAGTTACCTTCTAGTAATCGAACCTCTTGCAAGCTCAAGTTTCTTTTTTAATTTGTTTTCTTTCTTTCTATTTTAATAGCTGTCACAGTTCGATGGCACATCTTTTGGTTGCTGTGAGCTACGCAAGCTACAATATACTAAAATAGGTCTGATTCTGCTCAATAACTGCATACAAATTATTAAAAGACATTCTGAAAATGCGTACTGAAAAAAAAGCATCTACTCAGCACAAGCTCATTTCCAATAGAGCGGATGTGTAAATTAAAAAGATAGTGCATTTTCCCGATGTAACAGCCAAGACCATATTTTGGGAACCTTTGCATTCCTCTTGCGTTACTGTTTGATGTGCGATCCAGCTTTTCAACAATATTCTTTTAAAATTTGTTTCGAAAAAATTTATAAATTTGAGTTTTCTTTCAAACCGCTTTTAGATATTTATCATGAAGCAATAATTATTTATTGTATTTATTTTCTAATAGCGGTCGCCCCTCGGCAGGCAATGGCAAACCTCCAAGTGTATTTCTGCATTGAAAAAACTCCTCATAAAAAACTATCTGCTATTCGGAGTCGGCTGAAAGCAGTAGGTCCCCCCATTTGTGGAATAATGTCAAGGCACACACCACAAATAGAATGAGGAACTTAGTTGAACTCTTAACAGAAGTGCTCGCGCCAATTATTTAATTATTTTTTGATAATTAGAGGTGATGTAAGATGCCTAGTTTTCACTCTGTATCACTCATCGTGAGCTACTTAATAAATATTTCAGAGCAAATTTAAAAAAAAGTACTCAAAAGCATAGAAATGAAAACTTTTTGTAAACACTTTTGACTAGGCAATACTGTTTCGTCCACTCTGCTTTGTTTGGCCTTTCAATTCTCTAAAAAATGGCCTGGATGTTTTATAGCTATTTATTTATACTTAAAATAGATCAAACATTATTTGCCCGCCTAGTGACAGATGGAACGTTTTTCCTGTTCGCAGATCTTCTATATTTGCTAAAATTGTTAAGAAACCATTAAATCGCCCACCACAGTAAGTGCAATTCGAAGATGTGTGCGGTGAGGCAAGTCCCTCAGTTGCTTATATTGTTATGTGTAAGAGAAGTGTAGTCTTCAATACATTTGAACATATCGATTAAATCAGAATATTTTCGGGACGATACGCGCGAGTGGCGATCTGTATTTTAACGAAAATATTTTTTAAGTGAATGAACGCATGTATTTTTTATTTTGACGTGATAACGTCTAATAATTCGATGTAGTCGGCTGCACGCACCAAAAAATGCGTCGTTTCTTGCTCATGCGTCATTGCTTGAACTGCATGTTATGTTATGTTATGTTATGTTATGTTATGTTATGTTATGTTATGTTATGTTATGTTATGTTATGTTATGTTATGTTATGTTATGTTATGTTATGTTATGTTATGTTATGTTATGTTATTTTATGTTATGTTATGTTATGTTATGTTATGTTATGTTATGTTATGTTATGTTATGTTATGTTATGTTATGTTATGTTATGTTATGTTATGTTATGTTATGTTATGTTATGTTATGTTATGTTATGTTATGTTATGTTATGTTATGTTATGTTATGTTATGTTATGTTATGTTATGTTATGTTATGTTATGTTATGTTATGTTATGTTATGTTATGTTATGTTATGTTATGTTATGTTATGTTATGTTATGTTATGTTATGTTATGTTATGTTATGTTATGTTATGTTATGTTATGTTATGTTATGTTATGTTATGTTATGTTATGTTATGTTATGTTATGTTATGTTATGTTATGTTATGTTATGTTATGTTATGTTATGTTATGTTATGTTATGTTATGTTATGTTATGTTATGTTATGTTATGTTATGTTATGTTATGTTATGTTATGTTATGTTATGTTATGTTATGTTATGTTATGTTATGTTATGTTATGTTATGTTATGTTATGTTATGTTATGTTATGTTATGTTATGTTATGTTATGTTATGTTATGTTATGTTATGTTATGTTATGTTATGTTATGTTATGTTATGTTATGTTATGTTATGTTATGTTATGTTATGTTATGTTATGTTATGTTATGTTATGTTATGTTATGTTATGTTATGTTATGTTATGTTATGTTATGTTATGTTATGTTCTGTTATGTTATGTTATGTTATGTTATGTTATGTTATGTTATGTTATGTTATGTTATGTTATGCTATGCTATGTTATGTTATGTTATGTTATGTTATGTTATGTTATGTTATGCTATGTTATGTTATGTTATGTTATGTTATGTTATGTTATGTTATGTTATGTTGTGTTGTGTTATGTTATGTTATGTTATGTTATGTTATGTTATGTTATGTTATGTTATGTTTATATACATGGAAACTTATTAATACATACTTAGGCAAGTACAAGTTAATGCCCTAGCAAAATAATGTGAAATATTTAAGGAGGTCATAGGATGGAGCAAAGGAAGCAAATGAGAAAATATTTGTCCAAAAACCACCTCAGCGGCTATTTACTACCTTAGTGATTGACCAGTTTCAAATTTGAAAACAGCAAAATGATATTAGAAATTTTGTTCTTGTTACCTTTTAATACGATTTTTTTTAGTACTCTGAGAATAACTCGAATTTTTCAGTCAAAATATAATTACCCAAATTTCAGTATTCTTTTAAGTAAAGACTGTAAAGAGGCTATATGAGAATTGTCTATTATATTTGACAATCGGAAATGCAATAAAAAGAGAACTTACACTGGAGTAAGAAGATTATATTGAACCCATCATAAGGGTTGCGTCGAATTTGATTAAAGAAGCGGCTGAATAATGTTGACACTGAAGTCGAAGTTACACAATCGGTTTATATCTCCAGCAGCTTTTTATGTAGATTTATACATAACTGGAATCTAACTCGATCCAAAAACTAACAAAATACAGTGAAAGCTCTATCTAATGAACCTGTTTATTTAGGTTACTTCCTAAACTTAGAAAAACAGTGTGAAAACGCAAGCCCATCGCCACCAAACTAACTATTTGGGACATATTACTTTGATTTCAGACTTAGAAAAGTCCCATTGACGTGATTTTCAATTTTTGAATTTCCGAAGACGACTCTGGATAAGAAAATCAACATGCACAACTTTTTCATAGATTTGAGAGCTGCTTTTGACACAAGGAAGAGCAGACGGCTATGTGACGTCGTGTGCATGTTTGGCATCCCAGTCTTTTTCTGCGCAATATTCGTTTCTTTCTCGTGTTAACCGCCGCCAATTGGAAACACCAAGTGAAGCCAAATCCTTCCCCATCTGATCTTTCCAATGCAGAGGAGGCCTTCCTCTTCCTCTGCTACCACCAGCTAGTACCACATCGAATACTTTCAGAGACGGAGCGTTTGTGGAGGATGGTTTTGTGTGTTGAGGTCTACGCAAGTGGGGAAAGGAGGGATTGCCATTTACTTAGGAGTAGCCAGGACAATTATTTTGCATACGACCTAAGCAGCTCATAACTTGCAGTCTTTGCCCAAGTATTCTCTGTTTGTTTGTTAATTTCGAGCACCAGCAACAGCTGTGTGACTTTCCCACGTTTGGAGAGCTTGGCAGCAAAATAAATAGGCAAAACGGTGAACGAAGATAAGACAAGGGACTTTACGGAAACAATCAAAGAGTCTTCGCTTATTGAGACCTGAGTTCCTATTGACAATTATTGTTTGAACTTTTAACAAATAGTTTTTGTTGTCCGGTAAAGCTCTCACCTAGGGTAAAATACATCGAAATCAAACCTTTGGGAAAATATATCTTCAACTTGGTAACAGAGAGCAATTAGCGCTCTGAGATTTGCCAGAGAATGGGTGTGCAAACACATGACAAGAGACAATATCGAACCTTTTGCGTCATTGTATTGCTCTATCCAGACGTAGATTTACTATTCTAGGTAGACAACTTTTTAATGTATTGGAAGATCTAAATTCTGCAGAAATCAGAGATATTCTAAAATTTTTGAAAAGCACACACTAGCCTTTGGAGAGATAGGGACACGTTATCTACGCGGCATGACAATGAGCTATGAGTCTGAGTGTGTCCCACAGGATAACCGCTTCAACCTACCATAACCGAGACGTGATTTTCCGAGGGTGCCGTAGAAGTGGCAAAAGCATGAGGATGAAGAATTGTTCTCTCATCACTTCTGCTACTACTCAGCACTGCACATAAACAGGCTTGGAAAACTCAGAACTCTATTTTAGCTACCAAACTAGGTGATGGATATTGATCTAGAGCGAGTAATGCGATTACTGATGGCACTGGATTGTTCAAAATGGAATAGTCGGTGAAACTGTGGTAGCTCAAGGGTCTGATCTAAGCGTTCCATTAAATCTAGCAGCTGTCACTTGTATCTAACCTGAACTTGACAATAGATAAAATGTGTAAAATTTCAATGCAGGCACAACAAAATTATTCCGAGAGGCTTCGCGCCCCACTGGCTGCTCTTCTTAGCAAGACACACCCTATTACTGTTATAACCATGCGTAGATTCACTATCCAAAACTTCAACGAAAGTTTAGAGTTTTAACCTTGAGGCTCACCTGTTAACTTTCTTTGACTAAAACTACGCATTTGCCAGGTCATTTTCTGGCATCATTTATTACTGCATACGAGCATTGGTCATTTGTGACTTCAGCCAATTACTTTTCTTGTGTATTTTGTGGTCCAATTTACCAAAAAATATTGCGTATGTGCGCATGTGCTTGTTTAAATACAAAATATTACTTACAGCAAACTCAGAATATCCAACAACTCAAATCTCTCATACTGGCGCTTTATTAAGTTTTCTATACAAACACATACACACAAATATCTATCAGTTTTTATGCACAAATACCAAAGCAGTTATTCTGGCATTCAAATCAAGTATTCTCATATGCCTAAAGCGACTTTGTGCAAATTTCATACGTACTTGCATATTAAAAGCAGTTCACTGATAACAAATTTTCTCTTTTCCCTCGTATGTTCAGCACACTTGCCACACGGATAACAGCCATTAAATGTGGAAAGACAGAAATTGTGAATTCATGTGAGAAACAAATGCAGTTCAAAGCGGTATTGGTTTGCATTTTGTTTTTGTTTTTGTTGCTATTTTTATTTTTATCTTGATTGTTGTAAATGTTCTTGACGAATATAGTAAAAGTTACGCATTGTTGATTTGCATGCAAAATTGATTGCTCTTTGTTGGTTAACTTTTTTCACTCGAATTGTGGTAATAAAATTTTGCTTAACTTTCAAGAAAATTTCCAAAAAAAGATTGACCGGAAAATGTTGTTGACATTTAGTTCATAAACGGGAATCTTTAGAGTTTGTAAGTTACACACAATAAGGTGGCCCAGGGCTACTTTAGACTAAATAGGTAACTGAGTTTTGAATATATCTCTCGACAAACAAACCAAACACTCTATCAGGCTCACATCATGACCGTCCTAACAAGCTTAGACGATGTCATCATCCGATGAAGCGTCGTTTGGTTGGTTGGTTGGTTAAAGTGGTGATTCTTCCCGAATCCAACTAGCGCTTTCGCACCATTTTGTTACCACATCCTCGTTACCAACTTGTTTAACGGTTATTTACAGCATGACTATATCCAGTCTGTGCAGTTTAAGAACCCGATTAGGTTGTTGACGTCTAAGCCAGACAGTTGCTCGAAACTCTCGAACAGCGGTTGGCCTAGGCTTAGCATTCTGTCCCTCCATAGAGCAGGGCATTCACAGAGGAAATGAAAGATTGTTTCCTTTTTCTCCGGTTGCCTTGTGAGGGATATCCATTTTAGCTGTTTGTTCTCCGATAGACCAAAATCCAGTTATGACTGCCGTGAGTCTACAGGCGTCCCGTCGTTTCATGTTTATCAATGTCGACGATTGCTTGAGGTTGTAGGTGCGCCATAACGTTCATCTTATTTTGCATTTCGTCTGGTCTTTCCATATAGGAGGTATTTTTGGAAAATAGTGCACTTGACTACACCTAATGGTGTGAATACCGATTCTGCAAGAGCATTATTCATGGCAGATCCACCTCTTGGCAGTTCATCTGCTTTTTCGTTACCTTCAATGTTCCGATGCCCCGGGATACAGATTACGATAACTTTATGGCTTTCACTCAAGGTGGTGAGGCTATTCCTGCTTTGTTCCACCACTTTAGATGTTAGAGTAGCCGAACCCAGTGCCTGGATTGCAGCTTGGCTATCCGAAAGAATAGCGATATTGCCCTTAAAAGAGAAATCTGTGCTTAGTAGCCTACAGGCTTCCTCAATTGCCAGCACTTCCGCCTGGAAGACACTGCTGGTATTAGGGAGACGCACAGATTTCTCAATTTTAAGTCTCCGAGAAAATATACCAGCTCCAACACCACAATCCATTTTACTGCCATCCGTATAGACTGTAGTGTCGAAGTTGTTTAGAGAGAGTCCCTAATTCCATTCTTCCTTAGATGGAAAGAGAGTGGCAAAATTCCTATTGAAAGTTACCGTTGGGACGATGTAGTCAGTCCTCACCGAGACTAACTGAGTTTGTCGTAATAATAGACTAGCATGACCATAATTTTTTTCTTTCCAGCGACCCGCTTCATTTGACCTAAATGCACTCATGGTTGCCGTCTTTCTAATATGTAGGTTTATTGGAATAACGGTTGTCAGTGTATTAAGAGCCTCTATAGGACATGATCTGATTGCACCGACCGTTATTGCACAGTCTGATCTTTGTATTCTGCCGAGTAATTTGGTATTGTACTCTCTCCCTAGAGCTTTCCACCAAACTACCGAACCATACGATAAAATATGTCGTATAATCGTCATATACAGCCGTAATGTATGCTTAGGTTGAACACCCCATCTTCTTCCAAGCATACGTTTACAGGTAAATAAAGTAATTTCTGCCTTCCTTATCCGTTCTTCGACATTTAATTTTTAGCTAAGTTTGGAGTCCAGAATTACCCCTAAGCACTTTGCGCTGGGTGATAGAGAGAGAGTTCCGTTAATATTTGGTAGGATAAAAGTTGGTACCTTATATCTGGTGGTGAAAAGTTCTGTTCTGTTAGTTAAGTTCTGTTTTACGCGAGTTTAAACTTAGGCCACAGCCTGTGACCCAAAAATTAAGCTCGCCTAATGGCCTTTGGATGATCTCACTGATCGTATTAGAACACAGTCCTGACGCCATTAGCACCACATCATCAGCGTACGCCACCGCTATTAAGTTTTGTTAGGATTTTGCTTTGAATAGCGCATAACCAGAGAAGTGGAGATAATACTCCCCCCTGTGGAGTGCTCCTGTGGACCTTCTTGGTTTTGCTGATATTGCCCATATTAGCTTTGATTATCCTGGTTTCTAGCATACAGATGACCCAATTACTGATGCAATTGTCCACCTCTAAGCCTATCAACGCCCGTTGGATGGCATCTGTACTAAAATTGTTAAAGGCGCCTTCCAAGAATCCCGCCATGGTATTATGTTTGTTCTCTAGAGAGCCCTCTATTGTTCGGACTACTTCGTGAAGCGCTGTCTCTGTAGATTTGCCTTGAAGATACGCATGTTGTTCAGTTGATATACCAGAGCTCTCTAAAGAGCTTCTGAGATATATATCCAAAAGTTTTTCAAAGGTTTTTAACAGGAAAGACGAAAAACCGATTGGCCTATAGTTCTTCGTTGATTCATGTCCCCTCCTGCTTATTTTTGGAATGCAGACGACCTTGACTAGTTTCCAACTATCTGGAATATGACCTAGGTTTAAACGCACTTTAAAATCTTCCCATAGCCATGGTTGAATACAGTCCAAGGCTTCCTGTAAAATCTTTGGAATGATCCCATCTGGCCACGGAGATTTAAAAGGCGAAAAAGATTTAATTGGCCATGAGACTTGCGTTGCTTGAAGTGTTTGAGAGAAAAATTCTACAACAGATTTCAGGACTCTTACGCTTCAGTGACGGCAAGTATCGCAGGCAATGGAGCGATGAGCTGAATGAGCTTTACGACGACATAGACGTATTGTGGAGAATAAAAATCTAGCGGCTACGTTGGATGGGTCATGTTGATGGGCAAAACCTCCGGCTCTCAAAGAACTCGATGCGGTTCCAGCTGATGGTAGTAGAGTAAGAGGAAGGCCTTCTCTGCGTTGGAAAGAAGGTGGAGAAGGACTTGGCTTCACTTGGTGTGTCCCATTGGCGCCGGTTAGCACAAGAAAGCAACGACTGGCGCGTCAAGAAGAAGATTTGTTTGTGAACTTGGAAAGCAAAAAAAGCATCTTTGTTTTATCAGAAACCTAGTGTGTAGCCGTGTGAGACAATCACAAAATTGCCCGAAAAAAATGAGGAATTTGAAGATGAAAACTTTAACCGAAAGGCCAACGCTTCAGATGAAACTCGTTTTCATCTCAGTAGTTACGTTAATAAGCATAATTTTCGCATTTGACTGCCGAAAAATCCATACGTCATGAAGGCGATTTATAACTATACAATGCATGACTGTTTGGAGTGGATTTAGGGTGGGCGGCATCATTTGAACTTATGAATTTTTTGTATATTTATTTTAATCGTTGTTTTGAAAATGGACATATCGCCGCTACTACAGTTAATTTCGCACGTCACCGACAATAAAATGATGTTCCATGCTACAAGAGCGCACCGTACATTCGAACTTTTTCGCACTGTCTTCAATAATCGAATAATCAGTCGAAACGTTGATGTCGATTAGCCGTCAAAAAACTACGATTTTATGCGGCTAGACTATTTTTCGTGGAACGGCATTTAAAAAATAGCTGTGTATGTCAGCTCCAGAAATGTTTCAAAAGTTGAAATATGAAATTGAATTTGCCAGTTACCACTTTTCAGTTGCCGGTTGCTATTGGTGAGATATGCGTACTGAAAAATTGTGTGAATTTAGTGAGCTGCTACTACTACGACTGCTTTTACTTTAATGCCAGCCATTTCATGCAAGGTTCCGCATTTTTAGCAATAAAAAATGTATGAAAGTATATTTAGTTTTTATTTCTTTTGGTCACAGCTCATTTATATCGGGTGCACTTTTAGTTAAATGAAAATTGACTATATCGATAACTAAAGTTTGAGAGGTGATAAGGGCAAAATGTGTTCACATTTCTGTTCAGTGTTGTTTAGCAAGTCATCATGAATCGTTTAGTGCCAAAAAAACGCTTCCAAATTGTGGAAATTTATTAAAAAAAAAAAAAAAAATAAATAAATCTGCTCGCCAAGTTCATAGAATACTGGCAACATCGGCGGGCCTTACTTATATCGCAACAAGAAAGAAGAAACGATGAATAGCGAACGCAATCGAGTTATGCTGACGGAATTCTTGTTTCCGAAAATTAGTACGTTGAGAAGATTTCCTTCTAGTTGAAGACAGTTACGCCAGCGAGACAGTTGTGCTATACGACGTACTTAACAATCGATTTGTTACAAGATTCAAGCCACCATTAATGATATACGGCCAGATTTATTTAAAAAATAGGCAAAAATTGGGCTGATGAAGTGACAGTTCAATGTATTGTTTATAAGCCATCAAAAGCATTTGAGTCTCAGTTTTGTTGAATTTTTTTCTGTTTGTGTATCGCTCTATAAAACGTTACAATGATACTGGTAGCATTGCAAAACGATATGGAGCTGGACCAAAAACAAACCGCCAGAAGTGGTTCGGAAAGTGAAGGCTCGACTTGAACAAAATCCACGTCGAAGTGGAAGAAAACTGGACAAACAACTGAAAATATCGCAAGACAGCATTCGACGCATATTGAAAAATGAGCTCAAGGTCAAGGGTTACTAGTTCCAAAAGCACACGATCTTTCACCCCAGCAAAAAAAGGTTCGGTGCGAAAGCGCAAAGGAGTAGTTGCACTTGCACGAACGTGGCGAATTTCCTAACATTGTGTTTTCTGATGAAAAAAATTTCCCAATTGAGCACTTCATAAACACACAAAGCGATCGTGTTTACTTGACCGAACGCTCATACGAGAATTGGAGCCTACGTATGGCCACTCGAAGCAATTTCCCATCGCAAGTAATGGTTTGGGCCGCAGTGACTGCTGATGGACGCTCTCCAATCGTTTTTATCGAGCCTGGTGTCAAAGTGAATGCGACTTATTATCGGGAAAATGTTTTTGAAACTGCTTTAGAGCCGTGGACACGCAAACATTTCGGTCGTATACCATGGACGTTCCAACAGGACTCGGCACCGTCTCATAAAGCTCGTGTGATCCAAGAATGGTTAAAAAATCATGTTCCACACTTCATTTCGTCCACACAATGGCTTTCGAATTCGCCAGACGCAAATCCGATGAACTATTCCATCTAGTCCGTTTTGAAGAGCAAGATGAGGACTAAGAAATATGCCAGTATGGATGCGCTGAAAAAAGCGATTTTACGAGAATGGGCCAAAATACCTCAAGATCACATTCGTGCAGCAAGCAACTCATTTTTGGACCGTTTGAAGGCTATAGTCAAGGCAAACGGTGGCCATATCGAGCTAAAGTGAATATGTGTATGTTAAAATTTTAATAATTTTTGAACAATTTTGTCTTTGAAGCCAATAAAAACTAATTTCACACAAAAAAGTGATGGTGTTTTTAATAGATAACACTTCATATCGTTCATCCTTCACGACCTTAATCCCTCGCATGACATAGGCCATCAACCACATCCGCGCGCCTTCTTGTACGATGTTTAGCAATGTACTTCAATTGATTCCAGCTCTTTCCGATGCTTCCAGCTTCCCTTTCAACTATTCGCCTCGAAGTCTCCCTTATTTCTGCCACGCTTGCGAGCAACATTCGTGAGAGGGTTCCACTCCAATGTCTCTCGTGCAATGCATCGCAACGATAATGGTGGCCTTTTAATAGATTTTTACAACGCACACGACATGGTACCATTTTTGTGCATGAACTTTAACATCGTCTCAACTGGATATCGCCGACAGGCCGAACTCAAAATGAAAAAAATCGAGCATTCTACAATCATTCGACGTGGCCGTGCATGCCTTTCAGCTGTACGTAACAAAGGAGGTGCGGATATTGCTTACTGCCACGACCATCATCGGGTGATTGCGCAGTGACATCTTCGAATGGCAGCCATTCAAATTCAAGCAAATAAAATGATTCGCTCAAGCACCTATTTTACTGAACGATTGAAAAATCCTGAAGAAATTTTCTACTGGATTATAAAAAAAAATAAAATTATTTCAATACCATTTCTGTTTTGTGTTTTCATTTTATATTCACAAGCTTTAAAGAGCACCGCATACTAACTTCCAAGCGCTCTATGAGTCACCCTGTAATATTATAATAAATAAAAAAATCGCATATTAGAAAAAAATGTTGTTTTTATATCAATCAATAGCTTTCACAAATAACAAAGTATTTCATTGAAATATAATTTTACCTTCTTCTTTTTTACTCTAATTTGCACAGACGATACGATCTCGTCTTCCAGTCGACCACAATTGTCCTTGCACAAAAGGAGAGACGAAAAACGGCAAACATTTTTGCAATGAACAGTGCAATGGAAATTTTGCAAAGCAAAAAGCCGGTGATTGGTATAAAACTACAAATTTTATAACTGAAGCGGATTATGCCACAAATAGCAACATGTGACGGGTATGTAACACGCACGAGTGACTGCCACAAAATACTAAACAATAAAATAGGGAATCGTTGAATAGAAGTCCACACACACACACACACACTCACTCACATGAACTGGCAAACTACAGCAGCTTGCAACAAAAGCAAAAACGATTTCGTGCTTGCATTGTAAAATTCGCTGAAACGAGAATGCCAACTGAAAATTTGATTGAAAAAAGAAAACTGGAAGCGCCCACATTTCCTGTGTTGGCGGCAGTTGGCAGCAATAGTTGGCATACGGCGTAGGGGGCGTGTGAGTATTATTTTCTATGTCACTGCCAAAATGCCAAATTGAGCAATGAAATGTAAACTTTTCATTTGCAGTGTAAAATTTGTGGCATAAAGTAAGCAATGTGCACACAAGTAAGTAAATGAAATTGAAGTGGAAAATAAAGGAGATAATGTACGTACCTTACATACATACATACATACATACATACATACATGCATACAAACATATGCTCATATGCAAGAAGCGGGCACCGAGAGATGGTGCAAGTGCAACAAAGCAGCAAACAATGCAAACAGGCGATCGAATGCACACGAAATGGAAGCTGCTCATTTTGTAATGCACTCATACATACATATGTATGTTCATAGGTGATATGTATATATGCATATGTATGTATGTTCACTTTGTAGTGCCACTTTTTATTTACCACTTGCGTGCATTACGCACACAAATGCACTTACAGCAAATAGAGATCTAAAATAAGAAGCAGCAGAAGAGGGGAAAAACGGCACCACAATTGGTCGCATTTTCAATTGCTTTAGGTTCATGCGCATTCAGCTGCCGCGAAATAAAGCAATTGACTGACATCGCCAATTTGCTGTCAAATGCAGGTTAGAATAACGCCAGCTATAAGTACAACAACAATGCACTAAATAAATGCAAATAATTAAATCACAACTCAAGTGTCAAATACACAAAATATTATACTTTTTTCACTTGCATTGACCACTTAGACTTTTCAAACGCTTTGCTAATTAACGCCCTTTACATTTGGCTATGCTGCCTAAGGCGGTTAATAAAATACTGCATTTGACATATTGACATTCATGACTGCATAAGAGATTTCGTACTTTGCTTTGCGAGGAAAAAATTCAAAAAAATAATAAAAAATTTAAATCAAATACCTGAAAATGTAAATCCAATGAAGCAAATAAATTGTGTTCACTTTTATATCAGAATTACTGGGTGAAGTAAAAAGTTTAGATAATTTCCCTGGCAGTCGCCTTCAGTGTGCCATATCGCATGAGATTATAAAAAGTGACAAAAGTTAGGTCAGCTTAGACCAAATGGCTGTCTTACGACGCACCAGAGCCAAATAGAGTTCCCTTGTCATACCACCTGAACTATAAAAAACTACTCCATTTGGTCCTTTTTAAACCGTCGTGTGGACTTTATATATCTATTTAGTTAGTCTAGCCATCAGAGCTATGCACCTGCAATTGAAGGCTTTCAAATGTTTCTTCCTCTTCTACAAGTACTTTTCCGAATAAACATTTTCAGGAAATACAAATCAATTATAAAAAAAAAGTTCTAATATTCCAACCAGAGTGAAATTTAAGGGGTATCAAACGTCCACAATTTTCAAAAAATCTATTTTTTTTGTTGGTTGTCAAAAAAGTCTTGTGGTATTTTTATTGAATTTTCAATTGTTCATAAAATTGGTTATAATAATGCGATTTAAGTCAAATATGCGCCGTTTTGTTTGATGACGAGTTCCCAACGAGATGCCAACTTCATAATGCCCCTCTTATAGAAGCTCGCTTCCCTATTGTCAAAAAACTCGGAGAGCCAATTTTCACAGGACTCTCTTGTGGACAACTTCCGACTACCAAGCTCGTTCGCCATGGACAGAAATAGGTGGTAATCACTTGGTGCGAGATCCGGACTATACGGTGGATGCAAAAGAACCTCCCATCCGAGCTCCCGGAGCTTCTGGCGCGTCACCAAAGATGTGTGTGGCCTGGCGTTGTCCTGATGGAAGACAATTCGGCCTCTGTTGATCAAAGATGGCCTCTTCTGCATGAGTGCTGTATTCAAGCGATCCAGTTGTTGGCAGTACAGGTCCGAATTGAGCGTTTGGCCACAGGGGAGTAGCTCATAGTGGATGATTCCCTGCCAATCCCACCAAACACACAGAAGAACCTTCCTGGCTGTCAATCCAGGCTTGGCCACCGTCTGGGCAGCTTCACCGCTTTTCGACCACGACCGTTTGCGCTTCACGTTGTCGTAAGTGACCCACTTTTCATCGCCAGTCACCATCCGCTTCAAAAACGGGTCGATTTTGTTGCGATTCAGAAGCGATTCGCATGCATCCATACGGGCAAAAATGTTTTTTTGCGTCAAGTCGTGTGGCACCCATACATCGAGCTTCTTTTTGAATCCAAGCTTCTTCAAATGGTTTATAACTGTTTGATGACTCGTGCCCAGCTCTTGGCCGATGCTACGGCTGCTACTATGCCGGTCTCTTTCGATCAATTCAGCGATTTTATCGCAATTTTCGACGACAGACCTTCCGGACCATGGCGCATCTTCGATCACCTCTGCACCAGAACGAAAACGTTGAAACCATCGTTGGGCGGCGGAAATGGAAACTGTATCGGGTCCATAAACTGCACAAATTTAATTGGCAGCATGAGATGCATTTTTGCCTTCATCGTAGTAGTACTGTAAAATATGCCGTATTTTCTCTTTATTTTGCTCCATGTTTGCGACGCTATAACTCACGAACGACTAAAAGCAAACAACAATTAATCAAACACGTGTTAACACGTGAAAAGAGCTTCCCAAAAAGGGAACCGATGCGACGAATACAACTAGAACTACGCGCTTGCAAAGACCAGCTTGCGGAAATACCGCAAGACTTTTTTGACAACCTATATTATTATTCTTTATAGTTATAGGCGTATTTCTGTGGAAGCCGATTGAAAAAGTTTTCCATAGAAAGTAACGGGTGATTTCTTAGCTATTATCTTTTTAAACAGTTGGTTTAAACAGCTGACGCACGTTTCGTGACTTGTTTCACTGTCAAACATCTTCAGTTTGGTCTATAATTTAACCATGAATCGTCTTACAAACGAAGAACGCTTGCAAATCATTGAATTTTATTATAAAAATGCGTGTTCTGTTAAGAAAGTTTATCGCGCGATTCTTCCATTTTATGGCCAGTTTAATCGACACACTGAAGCGGCTATTCGAGCTATTGTGATTAAATTTAGAACCAAATTTACATTATTGGACATCAAACCATCAACACTCTTACGTAGAGTGCGAACTGAAGAAAATATCGCAGCTGTATCGGCCAGTGTCTATGATGACCGTCAATTATCGATTCGGCGCCGTACGCAGCAATTGGAAAATTTGCGAAAGGATTTAGGTGTGAAGCCTTTCAAAATACAGCTGGCGCAAGAGTTGAAGCCGAACGACCTACCGCAACGCAACATTTTTGGTGAATGGGCTTTTGAAAAGTTGGCCGAAGATCCACTTTTTTATCGCAAAGTTGTGTTCAGGTACGTAAATAAGCAGAACTGTCGATATTGGAGTGAAGATCGGAAAATCACCCATATAACTGCACGACGAGAGTTTGATGCGTACGGGTAGCTGTCCTTCGTTTGAGGTAGTAGTCTGGTAAAATACTCATTTTTTATAGATATTTTTTAGGAATTTTATTTTTAAAGAAAATAAAATGCGATCATTTTGATTTTATATCATTGTATGTTATTATTGACATCAAATAGTATACAAAAATAATTTTGGCTCAACTACAACTTTATTTTATAAGAATTTTTTTTTTACATTTTACAGATCCATCAACATTTCAAGGAGAAATTATGCAGACCGTGGAGCAACTTTTTTTCATTGTGCTTTGGGTAACGTGATTTTTCATATACTAATTTTTATAAAGAAAAATTAAAATTAAAGTTCATTTACCAAAGCATATACATTTTTTCATATTTATTTCTATTGTTATCCCTTTTAAAAACGTTTTGATTTTAGCGCATTTTTGGCGCATCTGGACGTATGTAACCCCTTAACCCATCTTCGGCCGCTACAAGAATTCGACATAATTTTTCCATTTCCTTTTTAGTCAGTGCTTATAGGACCATAATCAAGAAAAATTAAAAAACAAAAAAAAATTCTGATCATCGGTGTTTTAGATATGGACTGGTCGAAAAATCGACCGCTGGCCAAAAACCGTCAAATATATTAAAAAAAAATACAACATTTATGAAAAAAATTTAGCACACGAAGTCAATTTATTTCATTTTATTTCAAATACAAATATTTTTTTGTTGCTTTATTGATAGAAAAGTCAGTATAGTAAAAATAGTATGTTTCTTGCAAAATTTACACCGCCGAAATTTGTTTTCAATGCTTCTCATGACGGCGTGTACCCTTTCATTGATCCGAGAAAGGTTCGATGGACCTTCATCTCCATGTTCGTTTTCATACTCGTCCTCGTCCTTGTCGTAATTCAATAATTCTGTTGTGACTTTGGAACGAAAATCAATTTGTGACAGTGGTTTTATCTTTTCACTTTTTGCCATCATACAATGAAGTTTCCATGCATTGACCATTGCGTTACCAAGAGCATTTGTCCATATTGACCACCACCATTTTTTTCCTCTCATAGATATTCTATAATTTGCCACCGCATTATCATGGAGATCCACACCACCCATGCCATGATTATACTCTTGAATAACTTTTGGCTGCGGGATAGTGATAGTTTGTTTTTTCTTCCGACAATATCTTTTTGTGCTAATAATTGGATTGACTGTGGAGTTATTAGTTATAACATTGACTACAGCATTATCATTCCACCGAACAGTCAATATTTCTTGATGATGATTAAGTAGTTGGTCAAATGTTCCTCGTATTTCTTTTTTTAAATTTCTCAAAGGAGAATCGCCCATTCTATTTTCGGCTATAGTATCAGTTGCAAAAAATCGACGTTCGTTCAGAAGGCACATTAGATGGTATGAAGAGAAAAAATTATCAAAGAAAATGATGTGGCACTCAGGGTCAGATACGTTGGCAAGCAAGTCCAAGTCTGTTTGTGCGCCTAGACAAATAGTTTTATCGTGAGGGGTTGCTGCTCCCCCGTACAATGAACTAGAAAATAAGTACCCACTTTCAGAGCACAAGCACCATGTTTTAAACCCAAACTGGATTGGCTTTCCCTTGATAAACATTTTTCAGGAGTGGCGTCCAAAGTATGGAATCATCTGTTCGTCTATAGAGAGATTATGGCTAAAGACTCCAAACTGCATAAACTTTTTGTTGAGAGCGTCAGGAATAGCACGAACCTTCGCAAAACGGTCTGCTGCGTTTAAATTCGTGTTGGTAGCGAGATGGAAAAACTGCTTAATGTCCGGTCGAACAGACCAGTAGTGGTCAATGTGTGGCAAAGTATGGTATCCCGATAGGTACAATATTCCAATAAACCTACGTATTTCGATTGGCGTGATGTTAATTGGAGCATTGTGTTTGTTTGCATACTCATTTGTGAAAGTGGTAATATTTGTGATAATATATATTATTATCAAAAAACAATGTAAAGATATCATAGGGGGATTTTGAACCTACAAAATGGTGCAATTATATATACGTATACAAAAAGGATTGATTGCTTACCAATTTCCGAAAACATTTCTTCCAATTTGATTGCTTCCACATTTATTGGGGTCCTTGTGTATTGAAAATCTCTGGGTTTTCGCCATATGGGACGGGCAAAATCAGATTTACTCAAGCGAAAAACTCTAAAACTAAAAATCTTAGCGGAATGCCAACATTCCACCGCTGCATCCCTTTTAGGATAGTTCAGCCCTAGTTCGATATTAGACGAATGAGAACTAGTTCGATTTGTAGGTATTTTCTAATAGTCCCGTACCATCCAATATAGGACAGGTTCGATTTTGGAGGTAAGGTATTAGTGCTGAACTATAATTTTGGTTCACTAGTAGTGATTTTCCCTGCAGGGGTAGTACCTTTCCTATACCACAAAGATAATCACTTCCATCTCTTTCAATAAGAAAAAAATATTGCTAGATTTTGTTCTATCCTACATGATAGTTCCTGGCCAGCGGTCGATTTCTCGACCACTAAAGTTTCCGTCCATGAAACAGTAAAAATTATTGCAAAATATGATCCTTTTTTGATTCTCTTAATTTCATCTTTTCTCTTCACAATAAATTAGTAACAATTATTTGTTTTTTTGTTTTTCATTATTTTTTCATCTGCACAAAAAACACGTAAAAATAGTGATAATTTCATTCTTTTACAAAAATTTGCCCTAAACCTTTTTTTCTTAAAAAATTATGTTCTAGAAATTAAATAAATTCCAAATTTTAAACTTGCGAAAACTGATCAATAAATTTACATTTAGTTTCTGAGATATTGGAGTCCGAAGTTGGTGGTCGAAAAATCGACCAGCTGCCGAAAATGGGTTAATGGCAATTTTTCAGAGAGTTTGACTGACTCCGTAACCTTTTTGCTGACATTTTCAAATCCAGTTATGTCGTGGATTCGAAAAATACCAACTATGATTTGTCTGTTGATGCACCCAACACCTTAGAGCTTGAGTCGTTGGCCTTATCTGAACAAGATATTATTAATGGTATTTCTTCTTTACGATCCTCCTTATAAATAGGCATTGATGGAATATCTCGTTTTCTACTTACACACTGTAGTTGTCCACTTCGTTCACCATTAAAATATATCTTCAATATTTCACTAACTACTGGTATTTTCATTGGCCGTTGGAAGCTGGCGTCCATCACTCCAATCTTCACAACTGGTACTGAGAGCGAAGTAACAAATTATAGGCCTATATCTATATCCTACGTAAAGCACGGTCCTCGCAAATTTTTTCCAAATTTACCTACTTTCCCTGTTTCTAAAACAAAAAGTCATTAAATTCCATTCCTCAACCTCAAGCGGGCGAGATTGAGCGAAGTTCTCAACCATCTGTGTGATCCTTTTGCCAGAACAATGTGAAACACAGATGGCGCTCCAACAGTAAGAAGGCGTTGTTCCTAAGCAACGACAGGTGGAATTTCCATCACTTAGGACTGGTAGCGGCAGACTAATCACCTACGCGGTCAGAGAGCATATAGATTAACGAAACCAACGCAAGACGAGTCTTGTCGAGGCCCTATGCTCCCGAGAGGAGTGAACAAGAAACAAAATTTTGGTTAAAAATCATTGAAATAAGTAAAGCAACACAAAAATTACGACAGTTTTGAGTATCCATGAATTAGTATATTTTTCCCGGAAATTTGCTGTTTGAAGCATAATTTAAAATAAGTATAATTATTATTATTATTATTATTTTTTTTTTTTTTTATCCAACATTAATTTGATTTTGGTCCTGCTCGTAACACTCTACGGCATTCTGCTTATATCGTTACATATAATTATTGAGCAGCATAGTGGCCAACTTTTTTTATGAACGATTTAAGGCAGCAGGAGGTGACATCAATTAGTAACCAAGATTTATTGCCGCTAAACCCTTTTTGGGCGGTTGTTTGAAGTCAAGACTAGACATCAATGTAAGCCAATGTGCTATTGCAGAAATTCAGTCGGATATTTGTACCTTATGCCACAAACCCAGTGATAATTGAGCCTCTTAATGCAATATGGCCTGACTTGAAATGAATATTTCAATTAAAAAACAATTTCCTTAATGTGCCAAACATAACTGGTTTTACTCCAGTTCGACATCAAACTGCCCTTTTCGAAAAACCCTATATACAAGATTTCCCTGCACGGTATAAAATAAATGATCCGCATATGCAAAATTCTTTAAAGCTTTTACATTCTTGCAGTTGGCACGTAAACTTAAATACACCCACCGTTTGACTGCTTCTTCTACCTTTATATCCTTATTTTGCACTTCTAACTCAGACCGAGAAAGACGTATTAATGTGTGAACGGAAATGTTGTGACTGAAAATATGCTACAATGTGTGGGAGGTAATGCATACATCGCTGGTGTAGAAAATTTGTATATTTTCGTCGAGCAAAACATTAAACAAAAACCATGTCTACGTTGAACTCAAGTACCTACACTCCTTTTGCACTTCGTAAGCACCAGCTGAACACCACAGCTGCGAGATATTTTCGCATACCACAAAGTAATAAAAACAACAAGTGGTCTTGTCACTTATTACTGTAAAGTATTTTCTGCCCTTTTTGACTTTTTTGTGCATCCCACGCATCTTCTTTTCTGCGATGCCATCAGCTGCGCGACTAACACAACACATTTGCTACGCATTTCCGCACCCATTTTCTAAGCTAGAAATTTCTTAAGCTATCTTTCTATGCTAAAGGATCTATGCTGTAGGCAGGCGGCCAAAAAATAAGTGCTTCTTTCTCTTTGGACCAAATTCAGTATGGAATGTACGGGTGATTGATTGTAAAGACTCTGTACAGCTAATATGGACGTTGAACAGAAGGCACGCTGCGATAAATTTGCCATTGAAAGTGTGAACATCGTGGTGCATTTCTTAGAAAAAAAATATTAAAAGATATATTCTTAAACATTTGTTTTGACTTTTTTCGATTTTTAAATTATGCCAGGTACTAAATAGGCAGAGTTTGAAACCGATGTATACCTTTGTGGACTACCGGTGATTCAGTTAAGTTGTTCTTTGAATATTATTCCATTTTTGATAGCTGACAAATTATGTGAAAAATTGTAACTTTAAAAGTTTATCAAGCAGCCAGAGCTTGTTACAAATTTGATTGGTAATTTCTTATAATTGACTTTAACTAAAAGCAGAAAAAATTGCATTTTTGAACTGACATCTAAAACAAATGAGCACAAAAAAAATATATTTTTTTAATTAATACTCAAAATCGTTTTTCTTTAATTAAAGTCTTAGATATCTAACTGAATTAATCAGAAATTACCTAATCACTAATCGACTCAACCTTCGAAAGTCACACTGAGGCACGAGTTACCATACAAATATTTGACGGGTTGTAGTTTGTTTATTTCTAACAGAAAGAAATATACCGATAGCTGCGTTTTAGCAACGCCGATTGTACTCTTCGAATTTATGCAGTAAATGCTCAGTAGTTGGTGCGCACCGAATTCATGCAGACCTAAAAAGGGAAGAGTAAAATTTACCGCAGTTGTAGTTCTCGTACTTTTTTTGCACACACAGCGAACGTCAAAGGAAAGTGTATGCCATATATTGAGAAGGTCCTAGACTTCTAGGAGCAGATCCTAGACTGTAAGCGCCACCAAAATAAATTATTTCATCATCTAAATCAGATAAAACAATTCCCACTTTCCAATTTATATTTGGAGACCGACTTCTAAGCCACATTGCCGTTATTGCTCTGAAAGAAAACCACTCCACTAGAAATCGAAGTAATAAAGCTAAAAACTCACCTTTGGCAAAACTAAGCTAAATATACAAGGTGAAATTCAAAATTAAAAAGACTGCGCTGAAATAGAAAGTGAGCTTTGTCCTGATAACTTCGAGTTTATTTATTCAAAATAGTCCTCTCCGGCCTCAATACACTCTTTGCGCGATGTAAAAGCTTTTCGAAAGAGTGTTTCAGGTCATTTATTCCGGAATCTGGAATGTCCTTCAGGATGTCGCTACAAGCCTTTTGGATGGCCTCTACGGACGCAAAACGTTTTCCTTTCATTGCCAAATACAATTTTTCGAATAAGTAGAATCCACAGAGAGCCATATCAGCTGAATACGGTGAGTGATTGTTTGTTAAAATTAGATTTCTAGTCAAAAAATCTGTCACAAGAGTGGATCGATGAGATGCTGCGTTATAATGAAATAAGCGCCAGCTTCCTCCTTCGCGGTATTCAGGGCGAACTTGACGAATGCGATGCATCAAACGCTTCAAAACGCAAAGATAGAACATTGCATTGACGGTTTGGCCCATTGGCACAAACTCCTTGTGGACAATTCCCTTGGAATCGTAAAAACAAATAAGCATCGACTTGATTTTTGACTTCTCCAAACGAGATTTTTTGTGTGGTGGCTCGTCTGGGGCCTTCCATTCAGCAGTTTGACGCTTAGTTTTAGGTTCATGTTTCATCACCAGTTAGAATGTTGTAAAAGAAGTTCTCGCCTCTTTAATGAGGTCTTTCGGGTGTTGAATTCTGAGCAATTTTTTGTCTTCAGTTAACTTGTGCGGAATTAAACGTGCACAGACCTTTCGTATGCCGAAATGATCAGTTAAAATGCGATAAATCGATATTTGGAGATATTCAACTCCGATTCCATGAATTAGAACGATGATTTCCGTTCTTTTTTTGATAAATTTACGAACAATTTCGATGGAGTTTTTGGTGATTACTGACTGTGGGTGGCCGTATGTTCATTGTCATTTATGTCCTCATGTCCTCACAACCATTTCTGAAACGTATAAGCCACTCACGAACTCTGGCACGAGATAGACAATCATCGCAATAAACTTTTTTCATCAATTCAAATGTTTCAACAAACGTTTCACCGATTTTAAAACAAAATTTGATATTAGCTCTTTGTTGGAAACCGACTTTTGTACCGATGACACAAACATACTGACACTTTAGACGCAATAACTTCGCTTTCACTGAACCTAATGTCACCAAACATTTTTTTATTGCAAGTCAGCTAATGATGTAACTTCCAACGCACTCACTCATTAAACAGATGGCGCTTAGTCCAGTCAAAAGAAGATTTAACTTCGCAATTTTAGGAGGATGCGAGTTTATGGTTTTATTATGTAAAGCCCATCACTGTGAACTTAAATTTGAGTTTTCGGGGTCGGGGGTTGTGTCCCGCGGCCGCCATCTTGGAAATAAGGGTGCAACTAGTTTTTGCGATTATCTCGTGAATTTCGAAAGTTACGAAAATTTTGTAAATACTTTTTTTTAGATAATAATATTATCTACAACTTTCATTCAAAACTTTTTTTTGTAAAATTAATAATAAAAAAGTTATAAACAAAATTACGCGAAAAATTAAGGGATCAATTGTTTTAAAGCGTAATAACTTTTTTTTTATTGATTTTATGGAAAATATACATCAGAACTTTTTTATAGACATTCTTTTGTGAACATTTTTGTCTATAAGTTTTTTCCGCTATCTTTATTTAATCGTATGATTTTGAGCTGCTAAGCGGAGCAACCAATACATTAGCGAAGCGCGTACATGATTACACAGGCCGACAAAATTTAACCAACATTCAGACCCAGAAACCAGACTATATATTTCCGAAGGTTTATGATGCGCTGAATCCAAATCTGGCCTCAGAATTGCTCTATCAGCTCTGGTTTTCGAGATATCCTAACCTAAAAGTGCAAAAAACACCATTTTTGCCCATATTTGAGGTTATGTGGCCTTGCAGATGTTTTCTTTCACCAAAATTAAAGGATGGCATCTTTACATACAAGCTTTCTTTTTTCAAATGGCGTTTTGTTTGCTCAAATATCATTTTTTTTCGCAGAGATATCGCATTTTGAAATTTTCATGTTTCGAAATTTTCCTACACCTGAAAATCGATTGAGTAATCGACTATATCATGTCTATGTTATCTCAATCGATTTTCAGGTGTAGGAAAATTTGGAAACATGAAAATTTCAAAACGCGATATCTCAGCGAAAAAAATGTTATTTGAGCAAACTCAACGCCATTTGAAAAAGAAAGCTTGTATGTAAAGATGCCATCCTTTAATTTTGGTGAAAGAAAACATCTGCAAGGCCACATAACCTCAAATATGGGCAAAAATGGTGTTTTTTGCACTTTTAGGTTAGGATATCTCGAAAACCAGAGCTGATAGAGCAATTCTGAGGCCAGATTTGGATTCAGCGCATCATAAACCTTCGGAAATATATAGTCTGGTTTCTGGGTCTGAATGTTGGTTAAATTTTGTCGGCCTGTGTAATCATGTACGCGCTTCGCTAATGTATTGGTTGCTCCGCTTAGCAGCTCAAAATCATACGATTAAATAAAGATAGCGGAAAAAACTTATAGACAAAAATGTTCACAAAAGAATGTCTATAAAAAAGTTCTGATGTATATTTTCCATAAAATCAATAAAAAAAAGTTATTACGCTTTAAAACAATTGATCCCTTAATTTTTCGCGTAATTTTGTTTATAACTTTTTTATTATTAATTTTACAAAAAAAAGTTTTGAATGAAAGTTGTAGATAATATTATTATCTAAAAAAAGTATTTACAAAATTTTCGTAACTTTCGAAATTCACGAGATAATCGCAAAAACTAGTTGCACCCTTATTTCCAAGATGGCGGCCGCGGGACACAACCCCGACCCCGAAAACTCAAATTTTAGTTCACAGTGATGGGTTGTACATAATAAAACCATAAACTCGCATCCTCCTAAAATTACGAAGTTGGCTATTTTTTTCGTCTCTTTTGACTGGACTAGCTATCAAAAACATTTTTATGACACCAGTCTTGTTTATTTTGGACTACACCTTGAATGTACGTTAATGTATTAATTTATTTTTTAATTTTAATTAATTTTATACCAAGTGCAGTTCAGACTACTACAAAAACCAGATAATGCAACTAATTCACTAATGATTCACTAACTAATTTTTATGAATTTGCTATTTTTTGTACTCTTGCCATCTTATTTTTATTTTATATAGTTTTCTAAACTCCGAGATAACTTTCTGATACTGTTTTTGCTTTAGAATGGAGAGCTTTTTTCTGATAAAAAATTTCTTTTCGTGAGTAAAGTCTAACAGTTTTATTATTGTATATAATCTGATATCTTTGAATAAATTAAATTAAGCAACTCATTTTAAACTTATTTTATCCAAATCCTCAAAAAAAAGTGTGAATATAAACTGAAATACAGTTTGTCGGAAAAAAATTTATAATCTGGGGTCCAGTATGTCCTCTACGTCGAGAAAGATAGGTGTGCCTACCGAACGTGAAATCGCTAGTTCGACTTTCCCGTTAACCCAGTAAACGTATAAATTTAAGTAGATTTCCTTAGATGTAAGAAACTTTACGCTGTTTGTATACACAACAATTTGTGTGGGATTTCCACAACACACACCTATGCAAGTACTTTATGTACGAGGTGTGTTCAAAAAATAAGGTGAATTATCAAATTTTCGCGGGCTACGTACATTCGACTTTCGATTATTATTATTTTTTTAGGTTCGTACACTCATCTCAAAGATATCTTCACAGTTTCAGCACTTTAGTCTGTTTAGTTTGTTTTTGAGAGGCATAAATAAGGCAAGTGTTTTGCGTGTACGGCGATTTTCTGGCATCGAATTAAATGGGAATCAAAGAAGTTGCATCAAATTTTGTGTAAGAAATGGAATTAAGTGGCAAAAAGGCATGAAATGGTGACACTGGCATACGGTGAGAGTACTCTGAGTCAAAAAAATGTTTACAAGCTTTTCACAGAAGGTAGAGAAGATGTGAATGACGACGCTCGCTCTGGACGCCCCAACAAAATGTTTAGAGAGTGAAGAAAATTCTTATGAAGACTTCTCGAATCACAATTAGAGAAGTCTCTGAGGATCTCGGCATATCGGTTGGCTGATGGCATGCAATCGCTCCGCAAGTTTTGGGCAAGAAGTGTATCGCAGCGAAGTTCGTTCCAAAATTGCTGAATTTTGAACAAAAACAACATCACATGAACATCACTCAGGAATTGTTGAATGACGTCAACGAAGATCCAGATTTTCTTAAAAGGTCATAACTGGTGAGGAAACATGGGTGTGACAGCGAAACCTAGGTCCGATCGTCCCAATCGAAGAGTCCAGGAAAGCCAATACCAAAATAAACATGTCACGCTCGATCAAATGTCAAAGTTTTGCTCACTGTTTTCTTCGATTACCATGGCGTAGTGCATCAGAAGTTATTTTACCACAAGGTCGTACGGTAAATAAGGAGTATTATTCTGAAGTTAATCGCCGATCAAACGAGATCATCAGAAGAGCAGTTTAATGGAACCTGTAGTGTTGCCGCCGCAGAGGAAGATCGTCAGCACATGGAGACTGATGATAGAGATAAAGATGGAGAAGACGAATAAAATATGAAACATGAAATTAAATTACTGGCAAAAAATCAGGTCCAGGAAAAACAGTTGGTTCCATATAGAAATAAAAGGATCAAATATAATCGCCGTTTGCTTGAAGCAAAACGACAAAGGGGTCCAGAATTGGGGAAAGAAATGTATGGTTTTTGCATCATGATAATGCAACTGCTCACTCATATTTGCTTGTGAGAGATTATTTGGCCAAAACCAATACCGTTATCATGCCTTAGCCAAAGAATTTATCAGATATAGCCCTTCGACCTTCAACTTTTTCCTGCTCCCCAGGATTGAAGAGACCCATGAAAAGACGGCGTTTTGCGACTATTGAGAAGATAGAAACCGAATCGCTGAAAGAGCGCAAGAACACACCAAAAAGTGCTTATCAGAACTGCTTCGCGGTTTGGGAAAAACGCTGGCACAAGTGTACGAGTATTATAACTCAGGGGCACTACTATGAAGGAGATCAAATAGAAATTGATGAATAAATAAATATTTTGTAATAAAAATGAAAATTCACCATATTTTTTTAGCACACCTCGTATGCATATTCGCATACACTACAAATGTGTAAGGTATGATAAGCATCTGGATATTTTCCTATCGGTTTAGCCAACGCGAAAGTGATGCTTCAGTATACATCTACCGCATTTCAGTCTCTCTAGCATTGGTGTGTGCGTCTCCAATGTATGTGTGTATGTGGGAACGTGTGTATATACGTTCATATAGGTGCACACATTCTTTGTTAGTTCCTTGGCCGAGTTTCTCCTCCAAATTGTGGTGTGCGTCTTAATGTTGCTTTGAAAAATTGAGGGACCTACAGTTGTATGCCACAACTGATGATTTTCTTGAGCAACTTTTCACTACCAACAGAAATGCACTGCCAGGCTGCGTTCGCTAGTAGATACAACTTTTTCTATAAGAACACCGTCATAATCTCTGCATTGAGCATCGAACCCGGTACTAAACAAACGATAGTCAAGTATGCATCCACTCCGCTACGGCGTCCACTACAAATGCAAATGCATTTCAGTACGTTCGTATGCAATATTTGACTACAACGCGTTGGCGGAGATCGATGTGTACTGTAAAGGCTGTGTGAGTTTTGCTTTCTCTTTCACTCACCTCTCCACAATGTCAATATAGGTGTACAATATACAACTGTATGCAACTACTCTTGTATATGGCTTTGATTGGGCAAGCGAACTTTTAACGATGGCATCGCATCCTTGAAATCCTTGTTTGTATTTGTATTGAAAATTGCACTCAATGCAAGCATGAAGCTTCAGTAACGACGATAGCAACACGAAACACGAACAGAACAAAAAAAGATACCATGAACAGCAAAACAATTTCACCAACTGATTTGATGATGGAGCATAGGCAAGTTGCCCGACAACAGTTCACTTGCTGTCAGTTGCTGTCTCTTCAAAGCACCGGCTGATGCTCGGGCTATGCGAATTTTCAACGCCTGCTAACTTTACCGCAGACAAACATGTAGACAGTGTATTTATTCTGTGTCTAGATTTCAATTCTAAAATCATTTAGCTGCGCGCAACATAGCTCCAAATCTATTTAAAACGCAATAAAGTTGACGTTGTATTGAACGTGTTGCATCGTGGGCGTATAGTTGTGTATGTGACTTTGTGTATTGCAGTAGAAAATTGCCTACAGTTAGTAGCGGATTTTTAGTGCTGAGCGCCAGCAGCTATTCAATTGCGTCTATCAGTTTACAGTTGAAAAGAAAAAAAAAACAGGGGAAATAGTTTCTTTTTGTTTTTGTTTGTTTCTGTTCTTTTTTTTTTTGTTAAAGTATGGCTATTCTGTGAACGGCTTAGATAACAAATTAAAGTTAGTTTGTTTGTCCAGTGGAGAGTGTCGCATTCACTGTAGTTTGCTCTAGCATTAGAGGTACTGTGAGAGAAGACAAATAAAGTTTTCTCGGTAAGCCTGTTAGACTGCATAATTTCTGAAAGTTATTGCCAGTTACACTATGCCTGTAAAGTACTTTTCGAAAGCATTCAAAACTGCATATTTTTTACGCTCCTGCTGTGTTTTTGGCACTAAATTGCGCCACAGAAGATATCTAAGAAACTAGGAAACTAAGGACATAGGACACCAAGGATATAGAGACAGAATATGGAATAAAGTAATTCATAGATTTGATTCTTGTTTGTATTTGGAAATATTTGCATGCAATTAGAAATTACAGAAATATGTATTGGCTTATGGGAAAGGAATCAGCACTATCCACCAACAATAAAATGATTATATACCTACAAACAAATTCTGAAACCTGTATGGTCCTACGGCGCACAGATATGGGGCTGCTCTAGCCAAAGTAACATTCAATCTAAACAAAGGCTCCAAAAGAAAATTATTAAATGTGCAGTCGGTGTTCCGTGGTATATCCGTAGGTCCGATGTTGAACGCGACCTAAATATTGACTCGGTGGCAGACACAATAAAAAAGATAGCAAAAGCCCATGATGAAAGCTTAAAAAACCACGTTAATACGGAGGTCACTATTCTCGCTAATCCAGTTAATTGGAGAAGAAGACTAAAACGCAGAAAGCCCAAAGACTTAATGTACTAACCACACCTTAGCGTTAATTGTTGCATATACCTTATTTTCTAAATTCTAAACAAATTGCTCGTTAGTTAATAAAATTTTTCTTTGTAACTAGTCGCAATGTAAAATAAAAAAAAAAATAAAAAAAAAAAAAAATAAAAAAAAAAAAAATAAATTGTTAATGGTTTAAATAAATGTTCTGTGCGTAAAATTGGTCATATATGAGGTGTGTGACTAACCTTTCGAAAGATGGCAAATGGCAAGGCGAATTGAATACTTAAGATGGCGCCTTCCGATAACTGTCACTTTATTTTTCGTAATTTTGTCAAGTGTGACGTCACGCACCATAATAATACAAAACAAACAAACACAAAGAAAATCAGCGAATTCGAAAGGCGCAATCGCTTATTCCATCTTTCTCGCGTTTAGCCACCTCTTAGATACATTAGAAGTAACTTTAATGAGTTCAAACACAAGGTACAGCAACGCACATGCCTATTGAAGTATCTTCAGTTACTTGAACTGAAATAACGAGCTAAGCTCGTATGAACTTTATTGGGCAAACTGTCAATGACGAGCTCCATGCGCCAGAAATTATTGAGGTTGATGCTTTTTTTATAAAAGTTTATGTAAGTCATATTCGGCCGCCACAGCCGAATGGGTCGGTGCGGGACTAACATTCGGGAGTGCATAGGTTCGAGTCTCCGAGCATGAAAACATCGAAATAAAACAAAAAGCTTTTTCTAATAACGGTCGCCCCTCGGCAGACAATGGCGAACCTCCGAGTGTATTTCTTTGTGTATCATAAAAATTCAATTGCCGTTCGGAGTCGACTTAAAACTGTAGGTGCTTCCATTAGGGGAGCACGCCCAAACACTTAACCGAGGTGTACGCGTCGATTATTTATTTTATTGATATTCGTCTATAGAAGTTATTATATTTTTCTGAGGGGAGTAGAGTAAATATAGATATAAGATGTAGAATTATTACCCGATATGGCTAAAAGCGCGGTACATTATGCGAAAGTGATACTGATAATCTTGAATTTAGTGAATATGAACAGTCAGATGAATAATTGATGGCGTTACTTTGTACTCACATAATGCCGATAAGAAGACAGTCAGCTGTAAAGGCGATAGTAGTGCTGTCCCTGATGTAGCTGCACCCATTGGAAAACGTGTGCGACGACTAAGCAGCGACGAAAGTATTCAGTTCAGTGAAAATGAACTTCCAGCCAATGTAGAAACATTTTCGGAAGAGTGGAGTTGAGAACTGAAGTATAATGTTCCAAACATACACCAATTTACAGAATTTTCGGGTGTGAATGCTATAGTTCCTGTTTTCTTTTTGTTCCTTGTTCACTCCACTCGGGAGCATAGGGCCTCGATAAGACTAAGTCTTGCGTTGGTTTCGTTGATCTATTTTACTTTCTGGCAGGATAAGTGATTAGTAGATTAGGTGAAAATCCCACACCTCTATGTATGTTAGAAGAAATATTGACTGAGGACTTTTGGTAGATTATATCAGAAGAAACAAATCGTCATGCGGAACAAACGATAAAAAATTCTTAATATAAAATAGTATAAATTGGCGCACAATGACTTCCTGATAATCTTGATGAACTAAAAGTATATTTTACATGACTTACTAATCAAAAGTCAAGAAACGTAGTTGGTGAAAGTGAAAAACGAATGTGTGGAGGGGAGACTATTGCAGAACTTTTCTAAACAAAAAGCAAATCAAGCTTACTGCCAAATGGAAATTGTTTTAGCTGTTTGAGACAATAGCTCTTTGAGAAGTTATTTGCCAGCGGCTACGCTGGCTGGGTCCGAATGGATACAAACGCTCCGGCTTCGAAAGTATTCGATGCGGTACCAGCTGGTGGTAGCAGAGGAAGAGGAAAGCCTCCTCTGCGTTGGAAAGATCAGGTGGAGATGGACTTGGCTTCACTTGATGTGTCCGATTGGCGCCGGTTAGCACGAGAAAGAAACGACTGGCGCGCTTTGTTAAACTCGGCCAAAATCGCGTAAGTGGTTATAGCGCCAAATAAGAAGAAGTTTGAGATGTTAGCTGGATTTGAGACGTTCTAAGAAATTGGCGGAGTTCAACTTTATTTTCGAGAGAATTTTTCATCTGCCTAAAAATACATCATTTTATTGTATCTTCTTAGAAACTGACTCGCCGAATTTTTATTTATATGCATTGCAACTGTACCTTAAATAAATTTGTAAAACATTTTTTGACTGTGACGCTAAAAGATTGCTACACAAACTGTCGAAAGTTATGATAGAGTGAAACATCTGTTGGTCAAAAGGTTTAGTATTAATCCTTGGCGCATCATATACGGAGGAATCAGAAAGTTCTAGTTCTTTGGACTCCTCGCTATTCAATTTTCAAGCTCGTGGCTGTGTTTACCGGTTACTGGACGATCGGCACATACGCGGAAGAGGTAGGTTTACTATTTAACCCTCATTGCACAAGCTGTAGGGACCTTTCAGAGAAGGAGACTGTTGAACGCTCTGTAAATGTCCGGGTCTGACAGCTAGATGACTAAAGTAATTGTGTGTTCGTTTCTTCGACAGGCTGAAGCTGTGATCCAACGCCCTCCGTCCAGATTGATGGGGTTAATCTTCTGCATTACATCAACAGGCCTGGCTGTCTATAGATATCTGCCTGTTGGTGGTCTTATAATGACATAAAAACGGCGTTTTAGTGCTACTTCATAAGTGCCAGACCGGCACTTCAAACATTTCACGTATCTACCTAGCTTTACGGCACTTTTTGTTTTTGTGCTGCTCATCCCTACTAATATTATAAATGTGAATGTAAGTTTGTTTGTTACGCTTTCACGCCAAAACTACTAAACCGATTATTACGAAACTTTGTACACATGTTTTTGGAGGTGATAGAAGTAACATAGGATACCTTATTGGTGGATAGGGTTCGAGATATAGGTCAAAACGTGGACCCAGGTAACCTTCGGATGTGTATGTACAATATGGGTATCAAATGGAAGCTGTTGGTGAATGCTTTAGTTCAGAATATTCTTCATGCCGCTCCGTGACTAGGGTCTCGAGATAGAGACCAAAACGTGGACCCTAGAATGTGTTTGTACAATATGGATATCAAATTGAAGCTGTTGGTGAATGCTTTTGTACAGAGTATTTTTCATGCCGCTTCGTGACTGGGGTCCCGAGATATAGGTCAAAACGTGGACCCGGGCAACCTTTGGTTGTGTATGTACAATATGGGTATCAAATGAAAGCTGTTGATAAGTGCTTTAATACGGGGTAATTTTGATACCTATTGATGACTAGGGTCTCGAAATATATGCCAAAACGTGGACACGCCGTGCCTTCGAACCGAATTAAACCAAACTTACACACATTGTTAAGTAGGTATTGAAGATGGTTTCCGTATAGTTTGGATACCTATTGGTAGATATGGTCTCGAGATATAGGTCAAAACTTGGACCCGGGTAACCTTCGGACGTGTATGTACAATATGGGTATCAAATGGAAGCTGTTGGTGAATGCTTTAGTTCAGAGTATTTTTCATGCCACTCCGTGACTAGGGTCTCGAGATAGAGACCAAAACGTGGACCCTAGAATGTGTTTGTACAATATGGATATCAAATTGAAGCTGTTGGTGAATGCTTTAGTACAGAGTATTTTTCATGCCGCTCCGTGACTGGGGTCTCGAGGTATAGGTCAAAACGTGGACCCGGGTAACCTTTGGTTGTGTATGTACAATATGGGTATCAAATGAAAGCTGTTGATAAGTGCTTTAATACGGGGTAATTTTCATACCTATTGATCACTAGGGTCTCGAAATATATGCCGAAACGTGGACCCGCCGTGTCTTTGCACCGAATCAAACCAAACTTACGCACATTGTTAAGTAAGTATTGAAAATGGGTTTCATAAAGTTTGGTTGTAATTCAGAACACCGGCAACGCGTACAGCGTTCTTTTGAACCAGTTATAATGACGTTTACTTTTTTAACGCTTGGGGCGGAACTGAACTGTCAAATTGACAGTGTGAGTTACAATGTGTCAATATTTTTTTCTGATTTGGACGCCATAAGGAAAAGACGTAAGTGCAAAGTGTAAAAATTCTTTGTGAATTTTTTTGGAATGGATTTTGGAACAGTGAATAATTTCTTACGAAATTTGAGAATTTAATGTGAAATTCGAATGTTCAAATGAAATTATGTGTTCGTGGAAAAAAAATTTTTTTTTCATTTTTTTTTTTTTTTGAAAAATATAAATGGATAATGGTTAAAAAAGCTCGAATGCTTAATAAAACATATAAATTGAAACGAAAAATTCATGGATGATCAGGAAAAAAGACAATTGTTTCTCAGTTATTCATTTGCGTTGATTTGAAATTCAAAAACAATCTTCTTTTTTCCTGATTTTCAATTTATATTTTATATTTACTCAAAAACAAATAGAAAAACAAAAAATATTGTTTATGCCAAAGCGCTTGAATAAAGAATAAAGAAATAAATAATATCAAAACCATATATTTTCTGTTCTAAACCATATCTATTCTATTTTAGTGTGCCCAGCGAAGCGGGCCGGGTTTGCTAGTATAAAATAAATTTGAATTTTTTATGAATTTAATTAAATGATTTGCTTTTTGTATATATCAGTAGAATTTTTAAGTTGATCCGCATATTTTTAATCTTATAGATTAAAAAAATATATAATTTTTTTTTGTGCGGTCAACTTCAACATAAAAATTCGCATGGTCAATTCGATAAAAAGTGCCATCCATCTTCCATCTTCGATTAATATTCCATATCGATTTGAAAACATTGAGCAGAAAAGTTAAATCTTGATAGTAAGTCGGGAGTAACTTTACAAAATTTAATTTCTTTCAGTTAAATATTCAGGTTTCTGGTTCAAAATTGATTGCCGAAAAAATGGAAAAATTTTCGAAATTACTTTTCCTCTGTTTCAAGGAGAAACCAAAAAATGTTGACAGCAAAATGTATTGGCAAGATAACTCACTTGCCTAGTCTGAACGCAGCTTAATTTTCTTGTTATTCGCCAAGTCTTAATGCACGCATAACTGCGTCTTGCGGCTTAGTATTAGAAGTGGCGGTTGGTTTTGTCCACCCATCGTAATTTGTGGTGGCGCGATGAGTGTTTCGCACTAATTCGTGTCTATTCATCAGCATTTGGCGACTGTGGCCACACAACTTCTTCGCCAACAAATTAAAGACATTCATGCAGAGTGAACGTGGCAAACGTGGTTCTATATTGGTATTGCACAAGTATCATTTAATTACGTATGCTACATAGGCGGGGTAAAAACAAACGAAAAAGTTATGTTTGATGACGTTGGAAGAGTTTTGAAATAGTTTTTCAAGCACCATCATGAAATTCTATGCTAATTATATTTTAGACGTAATTTAGTGGTTTCTAATATAACACAGTTTTTCCAGAATTAGTTCACAGACTTCAAATGGTTTTCGGGTTAATATTTTATCAATGAGGCAGCTTAGTTAACCGTCGGCAAGCCAACGCTCAAGTTCATCGATGAATGAGGGCACAGCAACATTCTGGCAGGTGTTGACTATTTTGTTTTTGTTTATGAATATTCATTATTATTATTTTTTTTTCTATAAAAGTATAGCTCTTTGTTTAACAAAAGCGTTATAAAACCAACAGAAAAAGCTCCACAAGCCTTATATCTAAATTCAACGATTTTAATTAATAAAAATCTTTCTGCAGTTTTATAGCTTTAGCTCTAAATTTGTTACTTTTTGCTGGTCTTGCTCATTTTCATAAATTTTTCCTAAAAACTGTTCACAAAAATGTTAATCCAATGCATGAAAGCATTTTGGAGATGCCAGGATAAAAAAAAATATAAAAAATAGACAAAATTTTAAAACAATTTCAAATTTTCCCTTTATTTGCGAAAATCGAATGTGCTATAAAACTGCATACCAATAGTCTCTCTAAGAATTCTTATTAAAGTCAGTGGAAATGGAATGAATAGTTTGTGAACTTTTCGTATAAAATTTTTAAATAAGATTTAGATGATTTTTCTTAGACAATGACTTTGAAAAAAAAATTATAAACCAAAAAATAAAAGCAAAAACAAAAAAGGCAAAACTTGTGAGCAGATATGCACAAGGAATACAAAAACAAGAAACAAGAAAGACAGCCAAAATCGGTAAAAATGTTGATACTTATCCTATCGTTTTGTTGCTGGCTGTATTATTAAGAAAAGTCGTGCGATAATGTTGTTGCAAATGGCTACCTGAGAAAATAGCAGCACTAGTCATGGGTGTTTTCAAATCCAGAAATATTTCATAAGCTTTCACTCAGTCTGTGGTAACACAAGTAGTTAGTAATCAAGCAATATGCAACTAGGTTAGTAAGGGATCACGGTGGTCTCGAATTTTCAAAAAATCGATTTCTTTTTTTGTTTTGATGCTTCGAAAGTATAGGCTTTTAAGAATATACCGTTAAATTTTTGGAAGGATATGTTCAGTACTTTCGATTCTACAGCCGTTTTAGCAGAGTAGTAAGAGTTAGATTCGTCACGCGGCGGCATCAATGGTCGCATTATCCACCCTCAAAACTTTAAACTCAATTATCTCAAAACTACTTTTTTCGGCCTGGTGTTGTCAAAAAACCTATTCAACCGAATCGTCTGAAATTTTAATATGATATTCACAACATCAATGGCTAACGCCCGTACTATCTAGAATCATATTATTATTTCAATAGTTTCGTATTTTTTAGATTAAAAACTGAAGAAAACGGAAATTGATTTTTAGAGTGCGAAATTCAAAACCCCGCCATGTTGTCAAATTTGTTTTTATTCTTGTAGCGGGACATAGCTACAATCATACCGATTAATAATTTTTTTTGGTACTTGTATTTCAGATAAATAGAAGAGCCAAAGTGGACAACACCGTCCAGGTTCAATTTTTCGGGTGGGCCAACTTCAGCGCCATTTTTAAAATGATTTAATTTAAATTTTTTTTTGTGTAAAAGAAGTTAAATAAAAAGGCTAAAAAAATTAAATATTGTTGTTATTTTTTTTTTTTTTATGTAAAAAAAGATTCCTGAAAATACCCTACATTTTCAAACTCTAGACCACCGATACCCCTTAGGTTAAATGGCAGCCCGTGCGAGGGGCCCACTTGCACAAAAATTTAAATTTTGTTTGTTGTGATACGCTATAGCGGGAGGGGAGGGGAAAGGAAGAAGGGGAGGAACTAGACAGGTGAAAAAAGGAGAAGGAGCTTGGATTAAAGGATAACGACCAACAGTGGCGATTCGAAACGTGGAACGTGGAAATGCCTTCAAAAACATTCTGACTTACCAAATAAATTACCGAAAAAAAAACAACAAAAACTAAAATATAAAAATAAATTATATATTACACATTCATTTACATAAATTTCTTGTAATCTAACTTATGCTTTTTCTTCTATTTTACACTCTATTTACAATTACCAGCAGCACACAGCACTGCAGCGGCATTATTCCAGCTCTTCACTTCCACTTCACTGATCTTTACTAGTATAGTCTGCTGTTGGGAAATTTTCACGCTTTGCTGAAACCCTGCAATTGTTGCCGCCGTTTTGCACATTCCTATGCACTCACACATTGCCTTGGCAATATGGTTGTACGCCGTCGCCGGCCTCATCGTCGTCAACGTCATCTCCGTCACCATAGCCGTCAGCTTGCAGTCCACATTCATCTACGTCTGCCAGCCTGACAAGTGGTTAGCCAGCTTTTTCATCTTCTACTCCGATTTCCATTCTTGCTTCGGCCAACTTACCAACTGAAAGTTACTCTGCTGGCATTGCCTACATCAGGCTGGCGCTTACTCGACACTTGAGCATCTTCACTGGTCTACTCGCCACAATTGCTTAAATGATGCTAAATAGCTGTTTTGTAACAACGTTTTTTTTTGTTTTTTTTGCAATGTTCGTGGTTGTTGTTGTATGCGTTTACATTTCAAACTTGATGTTGATTCCATTATCAATGTTCGTTGGGCTGCTTCAAATAACAGCAACCAAGTTTTCTTGTTCACCTCCATTTGAAGTGTGGAAATTTTCACTTTTGCTAATAATTAAATTTGTATACAAATTTGTAAAATTTGCCACTTTTTCAACAACCAATGCAAATACCACTACTTTATTGCTTTATTTCTTAACAGCTGTTGTTGCTAGAGATTTAGATTTTATATATGTACATATGTACATATGTAGGGTTCGAAAAGTTCGACTCACCGCACTATGGACGGTATAAGGCATTTTCAGACAAAAAATCTTTTACTTTTGCAAAAAACTACACACCAACCCGGAGACTCGGCAACTTGCCAATCCAGATGACCAATGCAGAAAAGTCTTCAAAAAAATTATGTGAGTAAAAAACAAAAATTAAAAATGTGTATTATTAGAAAAGCTTTGTTACAATCTGTGGACGCCGTAGCCGAATGCGTTGGTGCGTGACTAGCATTCAAAAGTGCAGTGATTCAAATTTACGGATGTGAAACATCAAAATGATTTTTTCTAATAGCGACCGCCCCCCGGTAGGTAATGGCAAACCGCTGACTATATTTCTGCCATGAAAAAGCTTGCCATAAAAAACATCTGCCATTCGGAGTCGGCTTCAAACCGGTAGTCCTTGTATTTCTAAAAAACATCAAGAGGTATGCCATAAATAGGAGGAGTGGCACGGCCATGCACCGGAAAAGTGCTTAAGCACCAAATATATATTTATATACATAAGTATTTCTGCAATCTGCTACTAGAAATTAAATTATTTGTGGCTTATTTGAATCAATAGGCCATTATTGGTGTCACTAACTAGGAAACAAAATTTTAAATGCAGGCCTCTCGGTAATAACTTTCAGTTTATCTCATTATGTCAAATTCTAACGCAATTTTCAGTTTATCTCATTCGGTGAGCAGCAAAAAAAAAAACAAAAACAAAAAAAAAACTAATCAGTTCAATCAAAGTAAAGAATAAAAGAAACTTTTATTATTCACCGCCTTTAAAAATGCATTTATGATCAGGATTTGCACCAGCTCGTTTCATAGTGCGCCGGCTGTTGAGTATAATTCTTCTATTGCTTGCAGATTTCGGTTGTTTTACTTTTTTACTCTTTTTTGATTTTTCTATATTTTTTATGTGTTTTTGTTTTGTATTTAGCAACTTCCTTAGCCTGATTTTTGCGGCAAGCCGTTTCCACCCGCATCTTTGTGGCTGCTTCTGGTACTTCTTTATTTGGTTTTATTTTTTTGTTTTTGTTGTTATTATTATTATTATTATTTTTTTTTTTCATATTTTTTGTTTTTGCTTTGTGCTTTTTGTTGTTTGTTGTGTTCTTTGGCACGTTCTATGGTTTCTTGTAGGCTGTGGCTTAGGTTGTTATATTTTAATACTTTTATTCGACTAACGAGCCTCCTTCGCAGGCTTCATCCAACAACTTCAATTAGAGTACGCACTTCATTTACATTCAAGCAAATTATGAAGATTAAGGCAAAGAATTTTGCGTTGAGTGTTTAACAATAATTTAGTTCATCTTGCGTTTCGAATTTTGAGCACGCAAGTGTATTGAATTAAAGTTTTTAAATGAAGGGATTTCAGAAGCTTTGTTTTGGTTATTTCATGCCTACGATATTTCATATACGAATTAGCTTGAAGCCGCTTTAGAAAGAGGATGTTAGAAAAACTTTAGGAACGACTCCTGCTGCTAACAAGTAGAGGAATTTAATAGAAGAAATTTCTGCAGAAATTAAGGCCCCTATTATGAGTTAGATTCGATATTCGTATGGTATGGGCTGAAATACGTAGAGGAACTGAAATACATATTTTTTTCGAATGACGAATAATTGAATAAAGAAAATTTAAAACAAAAATAAAACAGAAACTGTAGCGTAAAGGTCTCTATTTAATACTTTTTAGACTTTTCTATAATATTCTAAGAATTTCATTTCTTATGTTTTCTGCTTCTCCGTTATTTGACTCCACTTCAATATCTTCAGCACCATCGTTGAGGGTCTCTTTAAAATATATGGAATGGATTTGGCTCGGGTGCACTGCTGCAACTGGTTTTCTGTACTGGACAGTAGGTTCGTAAACGTCTCTTTAGATAATCTAAAGTTCTTTAAAAATCTGTAAGGAAATTTCTGTAATATTAAGTACGCCAACACATTTTGAAAATTCTAAACTTACTCAGTGGAAGCCATTTCTAGGGGGTTGGATGCGCCCTTCAACTGTTTTCTACTTCTAGCTAGTTCCACTAATCTTTCATCGTCCGATGAATCGTCGAACCACTACTCCGTTTTACTAATTTTCACAAAAAATACTTTTTTTAACTTTTAAAAATGTTGTTAACAAAGAATTTCAACACAATCGGTTTTCCTTTTATTTTGATTTCCTGTATCAGCTGAGAAAAAATTATCTATTGTAAATGCGTCGAGCGATCGAAATTCACAAAAGTCCTATTCTTCAACGAATGAGCGCCATAATACCAAATGAAAATTCGTTCGATCAGCACTTTCGACTAAAGTCGAAGGCCGAATGTTGCTCATAATAAGGGCCTAAATTTTTCATCTTTCATTTGAACACAAGAAAAATGTTTCTCTTTTTCAAATGACACTTTGCTTACAAGGCACTTGAAATTGACGGATTAGTAGATTTTTTACAATGGTGGGAGCCAAGCATCGTGCAGTGATATAGTTTTTCCTATTGAAAGATTCAACAGCTACAGAAATTGTTAAAGAAGTAGTAAAAGCATTAAAGGAATCTACTTCTTAATTTCTAGCAGCGAATTGATGCGTTTCAACGTTAAAAAGCCGCAAATGAACTTCCAAAAGGTGAGACAACAAATTTGGTATATTTGAACGAATAATCCTGAAATATTTTTTACAATACGTTGAAAAACTCGCTGGATCTTTTTACGAACTGGCCAAAATACATTAATACACTTTCAGCAGTATGCCTTCCTTTTCTTAATTGGCGCGAAGCAGCATGCCTTAGTGAAGTTTAAAAAAGTAAGTCCACATGGAAAGCAGCAAACGATGAGGAAACCGGCAAGCGCCATAACCAAAGTAAAGGAAAGAAACTTCTCTAATACTCATGCGGACAAATTTCAATGCCGTATGCCACTAAAGAAGCATCGCATTTGGGTATTTATGTAAAATAAAATCTTCAAAAACGTCAACTGCCCCTTTTAGTTGAAAAAACAAGTCCAATCGTATTTTGATTGCATTACTACAACCGGACTTCCCAGACATTGCGCCTTCGGATTACCATCTGTTCCGATCAATGCAGTCAGCCCATATTGGAGAGCGGTTCACACCAATGAATGGAGCCAAGTCAAAGTAACTGGAATTTTTCGTCAGAAGAATCCGTATGCTGCCTGAAAAGTGGAGGGAAGTTGTAGCTTCCAATGGCACATACTTCACATAATATACTGTATTATTTAATTGTTTCAATAACTCATAACGTTGGCTAAGAAAGGATGGAAACTTATTCACACACCCAAAAAAATTGTCTATACTTGGTCTAGTGCTTTAAAACCAGTAATAAAATTGGTTAATTTTTTCCATTGAAAATCATTTACATGATTTAGAACCGAAACTTTTTCGGTATTATTATGGATGGTCTTTTCAAAGAAAGTGCAGTTTTAAAATTGGGCATCATCCCAGAAAATGTTGGATTAATTCCTTCTCATTCTAGTTGCAAAAAGAACCGTTTCTATTGTAAGGGCCATTAAGCATGATGTCTTTACTTCTGGCTTTGAGAATCCAGGGAATTTTAGATTTTTCTATGATACGAGTATCCTTTAAATAACTTTGACCTACACTAGGATCCAGTTCTTTATAGTTCTTTGAAGTAACGATCGACCATTTTTATAATAAATTTCAATATAGTGAATAAATTGGTGAAATTGTTTTTCTGTTGTAATTCCAAATGTAATTCTTGGCAGGCCAATCTAAATGGAAAGCAAAATTGAAGCCACTTCCATTATAAAGTTTTTGGCTGACAAACAACTGTTTGCTTTCTTTTACTTCTTTTATTACAATCAATTTTTTGGGATTGTATTTGTCTCCCTTTTCTCCAAAAATCCTGTAAGGATATTAAAGAATGCTGACACACATATTGCCTATGGCCTTCTCTGCAGAAATGGAGAGTTGGACTGAAAAGTTTATAATTTATAGCCCAAAATTCCGGTCCATATTGCAAATTCTAAAGGTTTATGAGTTCGAACATGACAATAAATCACAGAGTAATTGAGATATAGGGCTGTGGTTAATTCCAAGTGTTAACACTTAAGTATTTTTAGTTTGAGTATGCACAACTACTTTTTCTTACATATCGTCCAAAGTGTCAGTTTTACATTCATCAACTTCATTTAATCGTAGCGTTGATCGATCAAAAAATTCAAACCCGAACTACACAGCAAATTTTTTTGGATTCAACGTAGTCCTCCAATAAAAAATTGAGGGGTTTGCGTTGATCAATAATGTTTATAAGTAATTAGACAAAACATGTTCTGCAGCGCTGGATATAACAATAATCATAAATTTTGATGCAGCACAGGTCCTGATGAATAACATATTACTGAAGCCAATGTTACTTACGTAGAACCTTAGCTTGGACACCAAAATGATAGATAAGACGTTTACTAAAGCGGTAGCCTCTCGATAGGCAAGGGCAAACTTCTGAAAGTTTTTCTGCTCTTTTTCATCCTCAAAATAATCCAATGTCATCTGCCATTCGAAAGCAGCATAAAACTGTAGATCTTTCCATTAGCGGAAAAATATCAGGACGCTACAAATTTGAGGAGAGGCCAACCAGTCAACAAATAATGGCTGTGAACGGCGTGCAGTTGATTGAATTGACCCATTTTGAAGGCAAGTCTTTATAACTGTGATACTTTCACAACCTTGACCGCCTCTTTGTTTTACTAACGCAAGTATATTCTATGGTAAATATACTTAGACAAATTTAAGCACTAAAAAATACACAGGAGGATTTGGAGAAAATTTGTATGCTCGCAAATTGATGAAATTGCTTTGGAAATTACGACAGCCGACTGAGAATTTCAGTAGCAATTTTGTATTTTTATGTATTAAAATTAAATGAGATTATAAAAAATTATATCCGATTTTTGAGCAGCCTGAGAACTTAAAATCATAATGCAAAACAGAAATATCATTGGAATGATTTTGTTTTTTATTATAATCTGGCAAATAATTTCATGGCATTTTTTTCTGAATATGATATCCGGCATGTACCGGCCGCGGTTGCGAATTATATGGTCCATTCGATCACACCAATTTTTGACCTTTTCCAATAAATCAGGCCATATGGCGTCAATGGGATCTTAAGTATTGCAATAAATCGATTATGCGGAGTATAGCACAGCTGTCTCGCTGACGCTATTGCCTTGAACTGGAACCAAATGTTGTGGACGTTCAGGTGACTAATCTTCGGACACAAGAATTCCGTCAGCATAACTTGATTGCGCTCGCTATTCATCTCAGCTTCTTTCTTGTTGCGATATCAATAAGGACCGCTGATGCCGCCAGTATTCTATGAACTTCGCGAGCAGATTTATTTGTTTTTTTCAAAATAAATTTCCACAATTTAGAAGCGTTGTTCTGGTGTTACCTTAACGATTCGTGAGGACTTGCCAATCCTTACTGAACAGAAATGTCAACACAGCTTGCCATTCTCAGCTTTCAGGCCATAGTTATCGATATTGATAATTTTCATGCAGCTAAACAACACCCGATACCAAAAGTAAGTGTTGTACATACTGGCGCATAATTAATTATCCAATTTTGTTTTTGAATAATATCCCTTTTAATAAAAAAAAAAAATATTTTGAGTGATTGGCATCTCTGTGGTCCTTTCTGCCTAGAACCCTAGGATATAATATTAATATCTTTATTTTGACCATCCATTTTAAACCTACTCGTCAAATCCGGAGTAAGTGCCCACCGTGGCTTCTTTCGAACTCGTCATTTGTTAATTGCTTTCAAGATTATCGAAAGGAAAACACTTGTGGTCTTATCTACCGACAAATATTCCTTCAGCACAAACGAGAATTAAATCAAAAATCTTTCAAATTCATATTTACCGATGGATCTAAAACTAACTTCTCAACCTCTTTCGCGGTTATATCTGAGGATCTACAAGTTCTGAGAAAAGGTTTGCTGCACAATCACTGCTCGACATTTAGTAGTGAGATCTTTGCTATATATCAAGCCGCTCTAATAGCCTCCAAAAAGAAAGGTAAATTTTGCATTTGTACCGACAGTCAATCTGCCATCGATGCCGTAAGAAATTTTAAGAATAACAGTGCTGTAGTAACTCATGTTCGAGATTTACTTGTCAGGCAAACAAATAAAATTAAATTGATGTGGATACCAGGGCACTGCGGAATTAAAGGCAATGAGTTCGCTGATTATGTCGCGAAAAATGTTCATAAGGAACCGGCTCTGCATTTTGACGTTCTGGAAAAAGCTGACTTAAAACGTCTAATAAAGCAGTACTTACATAACAAGGCTCTATTGAAATGGAATGAGTACTTTCATCATTACGCGACAATTAATCCCTTCAGGGTAATGCCTACCTATCCACCGGAATCTAAACATACAGACATTTTGTTGTTCTCACGACTTCGTTTAGGTCACACGCAGATAACTCACAGTTACTTGTTAAACTCTGGAGATGCATCCTGCTGTTTTTGTGGGTCATCTAGAACATCAGTAAAGCATATCCTAGACGAATGCACCCAGTTTACCAATATCAGGCGAAGGATTTTTGGCACAGCTCTCCCTTCACAACTTCTAGTTAATACAACATTATCAAATGTAAATACTATATCTAACTTTCTTGAACTGTATAACATAGCTCATTTAATTTAATATACCTATACTTAGAAATATTTTATTTACTTGTATTACACATATATTCCTTATTTTAAATATAAGACTACCAAATATTGTAATTAATCCTAGTTTATTGTAAAACCAGCTGATGGCCTTGAGCTCGTGCGGTTCTTATTTCCTGTTATTTTCTGTATATTCATATACTTAAAATAAAACATGATTCTGATTCTGATTTATTTTGACCTTTACGCGCTCAGTTACTTGTCTGTTTGTATTTAGTAGCTACCTGGTTCACGAGTGTCAAAAATGTACGACGTCATTTGCAAAAATTATAAATCTTCCGATAGGGTGAACAATTTTGCGCCCCTTTGTGAACGTCTAACTAGATGGCCTGGCCAATATGAAACATTTTTACGCTACGTTCTCCAATAAAATTGATTGGCAGTGACAAATATTTTATTCTCTAGGTTTCTCCTGTTTTTTTATATTTTCTGTCTAAATTCTGAGAACAAAATTCACAGCTACGCTTTTTGCGTTCTGCTTCTGGGATAATTTCTTGTTCGCGAGCAAATTGTGTATTGCATTTTATATCTATTCTGCTCCATATGGGAAGTATCAAATTATGTATATGTGAATTCATAAAACCAATATCGGCGTTGAAAAAAATTAACAAAGACACACAAACGACACCTGGAGCAAGAACGGGCTGCTGAATAGTCAGATTTCATTCTGTCGACTACGTCAACACCTTTTTTAGTAAGATTTTAAAATTTAGTAAAATCAATAATTTTCGGAAGTTTTTTATGCGACAATTTTGTACCAACATTGCAGTTATCATACATTATGCCAAGTTGAGACTAGCAGCCTGGCAACATGCATTGCTACTTTCTACGGAAAAATTGTGAATTGCCTTCAATTGTTCATCATTCTTCATATCATTGCCACCATCGATGCCATCAATTTTTTCATCATCGTTTTCCGCTTCTACATTTTCACATTTTCTGTGAGCTTCTTGGTGCTAATTCAATTTCAAAGTAATAAAGGAACGATGTAACATAAACCGTTGAGTGGGGCGAAAAAATATCCGATGAAACTGAAAACGACTGCCTTTTATGGCAGCGACGTAATAATTTGGTGAAGGCCTATAGAATATGTTGAGCATAGCAGCACGTGAAGCTATAGGCTGATTTGTAAATTAGTTTGATGCAATTGAAACTTTTTTTGAAACTGAAGGCTTTTTTTCGTGGGTTAAGGGGTATTCCGGTCTAGAAATTTGAAAAAATCGATATTTTTTTTTGCATATTTTCAAAGTTTAGACTTCAACGGATTTTTCATAATTCGAATTATTTTCGGTGGTACAGCAGATTTTGTGACGTGGCGTCTAAGCTGGCCGAGTGGAGCGAATTGCACAATGGACGGCAAATGTTACCGGACGACTTGAGGACTCGTTCTTTTCAGAAAATCTTTTGTATCCATATATACATATACTGGTATGTATATATACTTCATTCTTTTATATCGCCGTTTAATCCAGAGTGAGTAGTGAATATTAGATCTAAGTTATTCTATTGGAATTGGAATTGTTGCTCAAACTTCAAACGCGATTTTCTCAAAACTACTTTTTTTGAGATGGTCGTCATGATATCTCAAGTTCTACTTGACCGATCGCTTTGAAGTTTGATAAGAATTTTTATTATACATGTGTCTATCGCACCTGCCTCGGATTTTAAAAAATTTTGGTTTGAAGTATTTTCAAAAAATTGAAAAGGTAAAAAAGAGGGTAAAAATTTTTGTTTTTAAGTTGGCGCCATTTTGTGAATTTTTCTTTGTTCTTTGATTTGGCGTAATCCGATAGCGACATCCTAACTAATGAAAAGTTTTTTTAATTTGTTTGTTTTAGATCACTACAAGGGCTGGAATTATGTCAACCATGGAACACAGTTTTTTATGTAGCCTTCCATCCGCCGGCCTGTAATTCCACGATTTTTTAATTTTTTTTTATACTTTTCCAATATGAATAAAGACCATAAAAAAATTGATGGTAAAAATGTTTTTAATTTTTTTTATTTTCCTTTTAAAAAAGTACCTAGAATTGAGGCGTCTAGACCAGAAGTGGGTATTCTGTAAAAGAAATGATAAGTAAATGAAGACTTGAAAACTCCTAACCTTTCGAAATTGTAGTCCCTTAAAATTATGTTGGTGTAATAGGGTTAGGTCTAGTCACACTTTGTGCTCTTTTAAAAATTTCACTCAGTAGTTACAGAGACTCCTTGAAATATCAAAGCAAAATTTCCTCAATCTCATCCCTTCATACCCTCGGAACATTCCGAACTTTTGACGACGAATTAAAGTCATCCGCTTAAGGAGACTGTTTCTGTTCTATCAAAGTTCTGGAAAAAATTATCCTGTGTTAATCGGAAGGCGGCCGCCGTAGCCGAATGGGTTGGTGCGTGATTACCATTCGGAATTCACAGAGAGGTCGTTGGTTCGAATCTCGGTGAAAGCGAAATTAATAAAAACATTTTTCTAATAGCGGTCGCCCCTCGGCAGGCAATGGCAAACCTCCGAGTGTATTTCTGCCATGAAAAAGCTCCTCATAAAAATATCTGCCGTCCGGAGTCGGCTTGAAACTGTAGGTCCCTCCATTTGTGGAACAACATCAAGACGCACACCACAAATAAGAGGAGGAGCTCGGCCAAACACCTAACAGAAGTGTACGCGCCAATTATTTATTTATTTATTTAATCGGAAGCGCACTCTTTAAAGCGCGTGGCATACCGGCATTAATTTTTAATAATTTTGAAGCGTTGCTCGTACGATTATGAGAATAAAATTTTGATGATCCAAAAGAGCAAAACAATTATAATTATTATTATTATTTCTTTTTTATTTTTGATGGTTGAGGTAGGGCTCAAACTGCATGCACACTCGTCTACTGAGTTGAGTGGTGAAGCCAGTAACAAAATTCACCTCCACTTCTGGGGATTTGGCATTTAAACACAAAGTTGCTATGTTCCTTTTGAAATACTTAAATATCTTATGCCTGTTTTCCATTCAACTTCCATTAGCTACTGATGATCCCAAAAGTATTTTCCCTATTTAAATGATTCGCATTGCACAGCTACCACTTTTTTACGCAGTTGATGAAAGCAAACAAATCTTGCAAAATAATTTTCTCACTAAAGTCGAGTCGGCCGCCGTAGCCGTATGAGTTGGTGCGTGACTACCATCCCAAAGTACGTAGGTTCAAACCTACATACGTGCATGAAACAACCAAAATTAAAAAAAAAAATAACAGCGGTTACTTTTCGGCAGACAATGGCAAACCTCGGAGTGTATTTCTGCCTTGAAAAAACTGTAGGCCCCTCCATTTGTGGAACAATATCAAGACGCACACCACAAATATGAGAAGGAACTCAGCCAAATACCTAACAGAAGTATTCGCGCCAATTATTTATTTTTAAAGTCGATAATTCAAACTCATTTGTCATGGCCTATCTCGAAAATGTGACATATTAATGCTGGAGAATAAAATAATTTGTTAGATTTATTGTCGGAAATGCAAAATTGGCACAAAAAAAGGAAAAATGCATACGTACACACAAAGTGCAGTAAATAAAAGAGAGCGTGATGAATCATTTAATCGGCAGAAAAAAAATATAAATAAAATATATGAAAATAATGCAATGCGGAAGCGCCGCCAGAGCAAAGTCTATTGAATTCAAGCCGCAGCAAGCAAATTTATGGGCAGACGCAAATGTGAATGCAAACACATTTGAATTATTAAATGGGAAGTGGCCGCTGCAGACAATAACCTGCCAGACACAAAGCGTAGAAAAACAAAAGTAAATTTTCTAAACCAAAACCAAAAGTGGACTTGTGTAACACATTTTGACCGGACTCGGTACTTTACTGCAGGTCATAGAGCTGCGAAGACTGTGAGGCTGTGCAAGCACAAGGCAAGCGTCAACGAAGAAAAGTTGTGTGAAAGCAGAACAGCCGAAAGCAGTGACACCAATAAACTTTCGTCGGCGGCATGAAGCAAAAATGCCACCGCTGGCATTTGGTTAGGGCTGAGACTTTCTTGTCGCCGCCGCTGACAGCACCACTGGCATCAGCTGTTCTAGCTGCTGCCGCAAATGTAGACTCATATTATTTTCAAAACAAAGAAGTAGAATGTAAAAACAAAAGAAAAAAATATTTTCTTTTTACGAACAGTTGCCGCCGCCGCTGCGACTCTGCACGACAACACACCCACATTTCATGCTAAACATTCAATCTCGTCCACTCACCTGGTTTGTTGCTGCTATTGTTGCCGGCTGAAATTTGCTGTTGTTGCGCTTGCTGGGATTGCTGCTGCTGCTGATTTGGTGGCGGCTGCTGTTGTGACTGCGGATGTTGACCGTTGTGCTGCAGATGCGATTGCTGGGCGCCACCTATGCCGCCGCCATTTGCAGCAACAGCTGCCGGATGTATGGCGAGCAATTTCGTTTCCGGTGGCTTATGTGGACCCATAGTGATCTGCGGCGCCCCCATCGCTATGGTGGGTGCTGGCATCATCAGTGTTGACATGGCCAGCATAATTTGCGAATGAATTTTGCCGGTTTGCTGGTTCAAAATTGCTACTCGAAAGAGAGAGAGAACGAGAGTTGCACTGCTGGTCTGCTGGTGGTGTGGAGTGTTTGAAATTTGAGGTTGCTTGGTGGCGGCGACTGGGCGCCCACTGGCAGACTACTAAAATATGTGGACGCTTATATGCAGTGCGGAGACAAAGGTCACTCACTATTAACTCGCTGCCTCACAGCCTCGCTTGGCGCGTCTGGACGTTTGCTTCAAAAGCAATTCAAATGCCGCTACTGCTTTGGCATTTAACACTTCTGCACGGTTGTGTAAATGTATGTGTGTGTGTGTGTGTGTGTGGGTGTAGGTGTACGATGTGTGGGTGTGTATGTGTGTACGGTTGCACTTGTACTTTTCAACTTATTGATTTGCTCTTAGTAAGAGTGTCAACAAACGGTGGCGACGGCAACGATAGCAACGACAATGCCGCACTTACAGCTTGCAAGGTGAATCTGTTGCTATATTTCCTTACACTTTGCTGTTGGCTCACCACTTTTTTGCTGTGCAGGTTTTGTGTGGACTTTTGCTACTGCCTTTGTTATTGGGTAGTCTCTGAACTCCTACAAAGGTCGTCGTACTTTAATTTATAGCATTTTGAGCGTAAAATCTGCTGTCGTCTGCTGCAGCTTCAACTGTCTCACTGCCACCTTCCTTTGCTTTGCTTTTTTGTTTTCAAGAATTTTCGTTTGCAAAATGTCTGCGCCGCTAGATTTATAATGACAATTTTACCAATATTTTTACTGTCTCCCTCTCTTGTTTTTGTTATTTTTTCTCGACCCGTTTTACATTCGCACTAAAATTTTCTATAGTAAAATTTTCACTTTTCTTTCAGTTTTCAATTGGTGGTTGCCTCACTGGCTGGAAATCTTGCTGGCTGGTTGGTGTGTATCTCGACTTGCAACGAGCGCCGCATACACAGAATTCGTTCCTGGCTGCACTCGTTTGCTCGACTTTTTCTATATACTACAAGTGTGTAGACCACTAAGTATGAATGAATGAATGTGTGTGTATGTGTATGTATGAGTATGTTTGTCTTTCCGCCGTATTTTCTAGGTTGCTGCTTGCTGCCTTTTGCACTCTATCTGCCTTGCTATGTTTTTACGCTTATTTTCTTCACTCACTTTCTCGTAGTGTGCCACACACACAAAAACATTAACACACACACACGGATGTACACTCTTTAACTGTATATATTTCTATATATATAACGAGGGCAACAACATTGCAACGTTTTATATGGTCATTCAACCGGAAGGATGCTGCAACTTAGCTTTTATTACGTATACGCACCCGCCTCCGCCAAATGCTCAAGTATATGAATTAGAGCGAAAATTTGCGCTGTCGAATTTATAATACAAATTTGTATAGCTTTTTCAATTAAATTATATATTTTTTAGCTTATCGATTGCTTTTCTTTTATAAAACTTTCTGTTTCTTTAGCCAAAAAACCGGAGCAAAATCAAAACACGGCTGCGTTTGACGCGTACTTTTGCAAAAAATTTGTCTGCATACAAGCACGTCTAGCACCACATCAGCAGCATCTGCTGTCACTAATCACTGCCAGCTATTGGCGTGTATTAAAGTAAATGTCTGAACAAACTGGTTTTATTTTTGGCGCCCTCAACAGCACAAGTGTTGTGCGCCACCGGTCAGCTGTAGTTGTTAAGGCGGCGTTTATGAAACTTTTTTTATTTTATAGATTTTCCTGCGATTTAATTTACTTCGCGTTTTGCTGTTAAAATTCAGTGAAATGGGGAAAAATGTTAAAAAGGCAAGAAAAAAAAAATGCAAGTAAATAAATCAAAACTAAAGGTTACTCGAAAGAGAAACTTTGCTTGAAATTATTGGTCTAGAAAGTTTGCACATAATTAAATTTTAATAAAAAGCAAATGTGATGAGATTAAAAAATAAATAAGAAAATCAAGAACAGCCGCCTTCACGTTGACTAAAATTTAGTGAGCCAAATCTGTTGAATTTAAGGTAGCAGAATATTTTTAATTGAATATTCTGAGTCACGAAAAAAAATTCTGCAAACAAATTTCATGAAACAAGCACAAAACTTGTTCAATAAAGTCTCCTTAAATCGAAGCATTCAAGTCGAAATAAAATTCGGGAAAATTTAATATATTAATGACTATTAATTTAAAAAACAAAAAAACTTCACCTGAGCTTAACTTATTTCAGTTATAATTAATTGTAAAATTTTATTCACAAAAAAATGTAAGCAGCCTGATTTCGACTTGTGCAAACTATGAAGCTTCGACATTAGTTTCAAGCTCACTCGAATTCACTCTAAACTTTAGCTCGCATTAAAGTGAAAACCATTTAGGCAGATCGCAACTTGCAGAAAATTTTTGATAGCTTAAAAAGATGGCTGTAATAAGGTATTTTTCCCTAACCACTTAACATTTGCATAAACAAAATGCATTATATTTATAATTTATTGATGCAAAAAAGCGCTTGTTCCTATATATTTGCAATAAAATTGTTTATGAAATATCAAAAAAAAAAAATCTCATTAAAATCACACGAAGTAAATAAAAATTTATGGCCAAAGGAGGTTTTCCAAATGGCGCAAAAATTTAAAAAAGGAATTGTAGTTTTAAATATTTAAAAATTGAAAAATATTGAATTCAAATAATTAACAAAATGAAGAAAATTAAATTTAAATAATAATAAAAATTAAAAATACTTAATATAAATAATTAATAGAATTAAATAATTAAAAAAAAGCAAAAAATGTTATTTCGAAAATTAGAAAAAGGACTATTTTTTTTACTCAATTTAAAAACAAAAAAAGTATTTTATTTACGAAACTAAAAAATATTTAAGATTATTAAATAATAAATTTTATTATTCTTATTATTATTTTATTATTAAATAATTAAATTAATATTATCTTTTCTTTTTATTCAATTTAAAAAATTAAAAAAAGCTATTAAATTTACAAAGTTAAAAAATGTTAATTTTTTAACAAAAATCCAAATAAGATGGTTCCAAAAAATAAATATCAACTAAATAGCATAGCAATAATAAATAAATTACTTAAAATATAATTTTTTATAATTCGTAGATATCATACAATAAATTTCAAAATAAATTCCTCTTCAGTCTAGGAAATATTTGGAAACGAAATTTTGAACGTTTCTTCACACTGTCGTATGCACTTTTTAGTCCAAAGTATAAGCGGAAGTCTCAAAAATTGAACTGCTAATATTTTTGTTTAGTCTCGTTATTACTCCACTAATAAATATTTCGAAGTCCAGCTGCTTAGATAAATCTAAAAAAATTATTGAAAGCAAGCACTATTATTTGTTTTTGTTTTTGTAAAGCAGAGGACCTTTGTTGCCAGCGCTGCTAGCTAATAATTTGTTAAGTAATTTATTATTGCACGAATATTAACAAAATAAAAAATAAAAAAATATTTATTAACATTTTTTTAATTGTTGACTCGTACCGGCACTTCGATAGTGATTTTTCTATTATGTATTTTAGTTGGTGCCTTTTCAAGCTTTATTTATATTATTCATTTATTTATTTTATTTTATTTATTTATTTATTTAAGTGTAGTACAGGAATTAAGCGCCAAATCGCCTAACTACAACAAAAGAGCTCGAGTAACTAAGACCTTCGGCTTAATTATTTTTTATGTGCAACAAAAGACAAAAAAATGTTTAGCGAACACTTCTTTGCACTACTATTCATAAAACTATTAAAACATTTTTGTGACAATTAAAACTGTTTTTTGCTCTTCGATATTTTACTTTATAAGAATTTGATTTGAAAATCTATATGCAGTTTTCTTGTTCTATGAGTTTACGATTTTGCTCATATTTTAATACCTTAAAACTCAGAGGGTTTTAAAAATTGCTGTTTAGGTATAGACTCAAAACTTTTTACTATTTTTATGTTAATAAGCTAAATGTGCAAGTAAAATCTCTTGATAAATCGCTTAAGAAGTATATATGAAAATATAAATATTTTATATAAAAAATATATATAAAAATATTAAAAATATAAAAATATATAAAAAAAAATATTTCTATTAAAAATAAATATTTGTAAAAAATATAAATAAATATTTCTATTTCTTTTGTATTTTTATTTTCTCAGACCTCGCAAAAGTTGTGTCGTGCAAAGGTTCATTGAAAAGAAGAACTCACAAGAATTCAAAGCCACTATTTTTTTTGCTAAAATTTACTAAAAAATTTTATCACATACTTTTAGTTGGGCGAAATATCTTGTCAAAATACTTTTCACAGTAAGTACACAAAATATGTTTTGGAAAAAATTTAAATTTTTTCTGTACACTTCTTAAGCATTATTTACGTAAAATTAAAAAAAAAAATGTATTTCATAAAAATATAAAGTAAAAATCCAAGTTTACTAAAAGTAAAACAATAAATTAGAAAACTTAAAAGTAAAAAAAATTATTTAGTACAAAATGTTATAGCATTTTAGTTATTAAAAAAAGTGCATTATTAAAATTTTATTAAAAAAAAAAATTATTTTAAAAAAATTTTATTAATAAATATGTATTAAAAAAAAATTGACGTTTTGCTTAATCTTTCAAAACTTAAATTTAATACGAAAAATTCAATTCAGTAAAAAAATTAGATGCATTATTAATTATATATTTCCTAAAAAAAATTTTATTTAATTTTTTTTTGTTTTTTTTTTACCCTTCATTTAATCTTTCGCAAGTACAATTTTATAGAAAAATTCAATTTACTAAAAAAATTAAATTCATTATTTATTAAAAACTAAACAAATGGTATTAAAAAGAAGTAAACTTTTTACATAAACTTTAAAAAATACAAAGTATAAAAAATAAAATTTGTCTATCTCCTTTAAAAAATAAAATTGTGTTAAAAAAATTCAGTTTAGTTAGTTTAATTAATAAATTAGTATATAATTACACTATTTACCAAAAAAAGTATTTGAAGAAAAAATTGTACTTCTTATTTAATTTTTCAAAACTGTAACTTAATAAAAAAGTCAGTTTAGTAAAATAAATTAAATTTATTAAAAAATTGTATAAAAAAAAATGTATTTAATATTTGAAAACTACAATTTTTTAAGGAGAATTCAATTTAGTAAGCAACTATTATTTATTATTTTTTATTTTCTAAAAAACAAAGTTATTTAAAAGAATTGTGTTTAAAGAAAAATAGACATTTTACATTATCTTTGATATATACAAGTAATCTAAAAGAATTCAATTTAATAAAAGAATTTAATTTATTTTATTTCAAATTTTATTTAATTTTAAAAAAATTATTATTTTTTTTAAATAATTCAATTTGCTTCCTAATATTATTTATTTTTTTTTATTTACTAAAGAAAATTATTTTAAAAAATTGTATTTAAAAAAAATTAAATTTTTAACTTTATCTTTGAAATATACAAGTCTTCTAAAAAAAATTCAATTTATTGAAAGAATTTAGTATATTTTATTTTAAATTTTAGTTAATATTGAAAAAATAAATTTTTTTAAGAGAATTCAATTTGCTTACTAATATTATTTTTTAGTATATTTTATATTATAATTTAGTATATTTTATTTTAAATTTTATTTAATATTTAAAAAATATTTTTTTAAGAGAATTAAATTTGCTTACTAATATTATTTATTATTTTTTATTTACTGAAGAAAATTATTTAAAAAAAATTGTATTTAAAAAAAATTAGACTCTTTACTTTATCTTTGAAATATACAAGTCTTGTAAAAAAATTCAATTTAATAAAAAAAAATTAATTTATTAACGATTGAATTTTTAATTCAATTTGAGTCTTTGAGTTTAAATTGAGTTGATTTTTTTTTTAATTTAGATATAACCCTTTAACTCTGAGATATAACATTAAAATACTTTATTGCATGAAAACAATTTTTGAATTAAAAAAAGAAAACAAATATACAATTTGTGTTTCATAAAAAATTAAATATAGTAAAAAAAAAACAATTATTTTAACATAAAAAGTATTTTAAATCTTTTTTTTTTTATTTAAATATTTTTTTATTAGTTTGACACGAAAATATTCTTTTGCATTAAACATAGTTTCTTTAGTTAAGAAAAAGGCAGCAGTAATAAAATTATTTCTCTCAAATATTTAAATTAGTTTTGCCTCATTGCCGTGCCTCGTTTGTTGATTTAGCTCATTAATAAGTGTGTTTTTATATTGCTACTTAATATCTTTTTATTATTATAACACATTACGGCGTTCATTAAAAAATAACATTTTCGTATTTTTATGTTAAAGGCCGAGACAGACCAACAGAAAACCTCCAAAAAAAAATTTAACTTAAACTTAGACTTGAAAACGATATAAAGTATATTTTCTGCTCATTGTTTTCCGCTCAAATTTCTCATTTGAATGTAAACAATTTGCTTTAAAGCATGAAATTCTCTGCACCAAAACAAAAAGTTCTGAGTAAACAGTTTCTCGCCTCTTCGCAGTACTTTTAAAATCTATGCATTTTGTCTTGTACTGTGCGCTACTTCTGGCTCATCATTTTAATGACGCGATTTCCGCAATTAGAATGCAAACGAGCGTAATCACATTAAAGTACAAAATGGCGGTCAAAGAATGAATGAAAAAAAAAAATAAATCATAATTGTAAATAAATTTTAATGAAGTGAAATTTTTCACGCTGCCATGTCATTGTTGGTTTCTACGCTTTTGTTTTTTTTTCCCTTTTTTTTGCTTTTTTTCAATACGTTTTATTATTACTCTTCAATATTATTATTTGCTATGATACCAGAGTGATAACTATTTACGAACGCACGAACAAACCGCAAAATTACCCCAACTAAAAACGCAAAGCGTACGTACTAAACCGTTAGGCGACGCTTTTCTTACTGAAACGCAACGCATTGGCCAAAATTGCAAAATCGTCATATCCAAGTCAAAACACACACGTCCCCACATATAATGGCCAACAGCCAGCAGCCAGTCAAGCTGCGAGTTGTACGCTCGTCGCCAGCTGTGACGGTGACAGCGACGTCGACAGCGCAAAACTCTGGCTCGGTTCGGTAACGAGCGTTATTTCAAATACCAACCAGTTGAGAACTTTTGAATAGCAAGCGAAACGCTGCGGTCTCCGATGCACACGAATACTGGACATCGTAAGTCGTCAGCCGTCTATTGCAAGCATAGCGTTTGCTCGGCGTAACGGCTTTCGAAATTCGAAATAGCGGTTGCACTGCTTTCGAATGGTATTTGAAAGGATTGGCGAAGATTTTCGCCGATATTATTTGAATTCATAAGAGCAGCAATGGCAAATTGCGCGCAATACACTACAATTTGATTTATTCGAAGTTAGAAATTTCGAAAATACATATAGTAGTTTCAAATTCACAATTTTGCTCCAGCTCGAACTAAGTATTTATATTATTTGCTGCTCACATATCCGTTTTTCATGCACTCGCCTGATGCTGCCAGCGTTTCGCTCCGCTGTCGCGCGCTCTCTCTCTCTTTCTTTGCCTCATAGACATACTTTCGCTCTATCTCCTCTTACCGCTGGCTGCGCTCATAAAATATTTACGAATTTTCGCTCTCATTCTCACTTGCATTGTGATGCGCTCACGCTCTCTCTTTTGCTCAAATTCGAATGGCTTTCCGTGCTTTCAACAACAAATATCACCATTGCCAAGCGCCCATCGTTCGTGTGTACCGTTAGTCAACAACATTTCAGTGTTTCGCTATTTCACCGACATGAAAGTGGAACAGGATTTGCATTGCCACACATAGCCGTGGCAAGCAACAATCATCATCGGTTTTCTACTTCGTTGCTATCAACTTCAACGGTTGGCTGCTAGCGGTTACTGTTTATACACTGCCGTTTTGTTGTTACATTTCTATGGGTGTGCGTGTGCGTGTGTGGGTTGTGGAATGTTGAATCCTTTCGGTAATCGATTTCATGCAGTGCGCCGACGCCGTACCGAACCAAAGAGACATCGTCACTGTCATCACTGATCCAACTGTAGTCGGTTGGCAATATATATGAGACGTTCCGCTTGCCTACCGACCCTAAAAACGAATAAACGAATTTCCAAAGCAGCTACTACATATAGCATATCGTATGTGTACGTGTGTGTGTGTGGTGTATTAGTCTATCCTATCGGCGCGCTTCTACCTCTGTTGCTTTTGCTGTTGCCATTGCTAGCTGTGTGGCTCGTTTGTATCCTCTTGGGGACTCAGGCACACACATTTGCTAGGCTTCGCAAAAAACGCGACTTGGTTTCGGCTCAACGGGTATTTGTTGCATTTCGCCTTTTACCTTTGCTTGCCACCGCTTTCGCTTCGTTCCAATTCTCTTTCATAGCACACTTTTCCCATTTGTGTTGGCTTTGGTTTAGTTTTGCGGTTCGGTGCCACAAATTCGCAAACGAATGAAATATACTTAGTTTTCGTCTTTGAATGCATGCAACCCCACTGAGATATGTACATGTGTGTGTGTGTGTGTGTGTGCGTGTATGTGTTAGCCCCTCAGCGCTTGTCTGCACTTATGAATGTATCTGAATGTGCCACACGAAAATATTAAGTGAAAATAATGCAATTCTCAAAAGATTTCCATGCATTAGCATAACAAATGCCAAAACATTTTGTAGACTTTCGTTTATATTTGGGCCCCTGCGCTTCAATGCCTCTTCTCTTTGCACTTACACTGAAACGGAAAATACAAATGCATGCATGCATAGGCGCTTATGTTTGATTTATGCTTATTTACTTTTAATTTTTTATTTCTTTATTTCTTAGATATTTCGTTAATTACAAATAGTCAAATGCATTTTTATCTCAGTAAAGTTCGACTTTTTCCTTTTGATTTCTCTTTTGATTCAGTCCATTTCTGGGCGTTCCCTACTCACCACAATTCAACACACCAGATTGGATGCTTATTTTGGTATTTAATGCAATATTTCCCCCTATTTTAGCCATTTGATTTCCTCGTCATGATTTTATAGCAACTTAGTGCGTCCTGCTATTAGGCAGTATAACAGTTTTTGCGTCTTCTGATTTAAATTTGGCGGTTTATAAATGTAGATAAAACTTCAACAAAAAATCAATGGACTTCAAAGTACTTTCGTATTTTTAAATTTATATTTTTAATTTAATTTATGTTTATATGATTTTATTATTATTTGGGCGGAAAAAATCCATTCTTTTTGAGTAAAATTTTTGCGCAAATGGTTTCAAACTGTCTTATGGTGACCTTTAGCTCCTAACATGCGGGTCAACTTTGATAATTTCTGTGATTTTATCGACATTTTCGACAACGGGTCTGCCTGTGCTAGGTGCATCTTTAACATCGAAAATGCCTGAAGGGAAACGACGAAGCCTAAATGGCACGTGATTCGGTGTTGCAGTATCAGCAGCATAAACAGCATTCACGATTTCAGCGGCCAGGCTTGCATTTTTGCATTTATCAAAGAAAACCTGTAAAATGTACCGAATTTTCTATTTGTTGACTTCCATTCTTAACACCCTGTAACTCACCACTGAATGGAACAAATGAAAAGAATTGTTTTAAGTGAAATGTCAAGGAGCATAAACTTTAAATTGTTTGGTCGATACACTACGAGATGTCGACGACTACAGCGATCTATCGAGATAATAATGTGTGTATCTGTTTTATATAAACTATTTTCCCATGTATAATACATTGTTTAGCAAGTTTAGATAAAATGGAAGAAAGTTACTGCAACACTTATAAAGCCAGAGCAACTGACTTATAAGTATTAGGTGCGCAGCTAAGTTCTCGCTGTTTTTTGATGAAAATATAACTTTATTCTGAAAAAATTGTTACAGGTGAATCATTGAAAGTATTGCCCATCGCTGGCTACTACTTTTGCCCATCTTTCTGGTGGATGTCGTATAACGTCGTGGTAAAATTATTCATCTTTTTTTGATGTCTTCATATGAATGGAACTGCTAGTCAGCTAGACCATGGGCCATCGATCGGAACAGGTGATTATCGTATGGTCCAACATCTGGAGAATATGCCGAATGGAGTAGGATTTCCAATTTCAGTGTTTCCAAGTAGGTTTTAACGGGCTTGGTAACGTGAGATCGAGCATTGTCATGCTGTAGAATCACTTTTTCATGCCTCTCCGCATATTGCGGCCGCTTCTCGCGCAGTACCCGGCTCAATCGCATCAATTAAAGTTGATGCCGATCCCCAGTGATAGTTTCGTTTGGTTTTAACAGTTCATAGTAAATAACACCAACTGGGTCCCACCAAATACATAGCATAACCTTCACAGCGTGAATACTCGGCCGAGGTGACGACGTAGAAGCATGACCGGGCAGTCCCCATGACTTTCTTTTCTTTGTTCCCATGATTTTATTTTCTCTGGATTGCTGTAGTGAACCCATTTTTCATCACCCGCCATGATGCGATGAAGAAACCCCTTCCTTTTTTGCCGCTGCAGCAGTTGCTCACAGACGAAAAGACGACGTTTAACATCCCTTGGTTTTAACTCATAAGGAGCCCAGGTCCCCTGTTCCTGAATCATTCCCAAAGCATGGAATCGCTTGGAAATGGATTAGCGGGTAACTCCTAATAAGTGCGTTGAAAGGGACCACGTTATTATATGACAGGAGTTCGAGCAGACCAAGAACCGGTCTTATAGTATCACCCCATCTCACTGTGACGGGTCTTGGACAATTCTGTTGCCAAGACCTGGTAGCGGCTGAGGTGTGTTACAGAGGTAGCTGCGGATGGTCGAAGTATGTGATTGCATCTGCTTATTTTTCTTACGATGCTCTGGAAGGGCCACCACGCGGGAAGGCCACTAGTCTCGTGAGGTTCTGTGAGCGGCCCAATCTGGGCCTATGTTGCGATGCTAATGCGCAGCATACAATCTGCGGCAGCAGCAAGTGCAATGAACAGGGCTCTCGACTATTCGAATTTATCGCGTCCTCTTGCCTAGACATACATAACATGGGCTCACAGCCAACTTTTGCAACAGCTAGATGGCAGGAGGTGATTGGTCTCACCCTATCAAATTCAAAACTTGGGTGGTTAATCAAGAACTGGAGAGTCCTTGCCGAAGATTCGTGCTCAGACCACAGGTGTATTGGCTTTCAGTGTGGCGAAGAAGCACAAATGCCACTGCCCTCTAGAAACCCCAGAAAAACAGACTGGCAGAAGTTTAGGGAGGCATTGCGGGATCTTGACGTTGCGCCACCAAGACTTCGGAAACAACAGCCCATTGAGGCGGCTGTTGAGAAACTCTACGCTGCCCTAACTGATTGTTTTGAGTCAGCCTGTTCAATGCGACCTCTTCCTAACCGGACTCCCGTTTCTAGGTGTAATCGATGTTCCATCCAGATGTTGAGGCGTGACTCAAGAAAGCATCTAAACCGGGCCCTCAAGACTAACCTTGCTGAGGACTGGGAGCGATACCGTGATGTTCAGAAGAACTAGAAGAGGCTTATTCGGGAATCGAAAATAGCCTCATGTAGGAAATTCTGCAGCGGTATTGAATCTCTGAGTGACACGGCGAAATTGGTTAGGATCCTGAAAAGGGACCCAACTGCAAAGCTGGGGTCACTTAGGAAATGTGATGGCTCCTTCGCGGAGCGGCAAAGTGAGACACTCAGCTTGCTGATGGAATCTCACTTTCCTGGTAATCAGATAAGTGTCAGCCGGCAACAGTTCTCAAAAGGAAAAGCTGCTGTCACAGCTGCTACACCTTCTCCGCGTGACTAGTTCGCTGCCAGATCTGAGGTGAATGAGGCCGCCATTCGATTTGCCATCAAATCTTTTGGCGGCTACAAGTCGTCCTGCCATGCTGAAGGAAGGCGCAGTGTACGTAACAGCAGCCCTGAACAAAATCTTCTCGGCATGCCTGGCACTGGCCTACATACCACGCTCTTGAAGGATGGTGAGAGTGGCTTTCATCCCAAAGGTTGGAAGAAACGACTATACCAGCCCCAAAAGCTTTAGCTCTATCAGCATGACCTCTTTCATGCTGAAAAGTCTCGAACGACTGGTGGCCCAAAGAATCGTTTCGATGCGAGCAGAGGAAGATCTGTTGGTGTCATCCGGCATTAATAGAGGCTGCCCCCAAGGCGACGTGCTGAACATCTGCAGGAAAGTGCAGAAAACTCTGGATCGGATTGACACTTGGTGCTGTGCGAATGGGCTATCGGCAAATCCCGCCAAGACTGGTATTGTCCTCTTTACCAGAAGGAGGAAGCTTGATGGACTCGTTCTGCCTAAGCTAAAAGGAGTCACAATCCAGCTATCCAAGGAAATTAAATATCTTGGAGTAATCCTCGGTAGTAAGCTCCTATGGAAATCACACGTTGAAATAAAGACATCCAAAGCACTGACAGCTTTCTGGTAGTGCAAAAGTGTCTTTGGGAAAACGTGAGGTCTTTCTCCTAGCAAGGTCCTATGGATCTACACGGCTATAATAAGACCTATTATCACCTATGCATCAGTGGTCTGGATGAGTAGACTCTCTCTAGGGGGAGTCAGGAGGACCTTATCGAGACTACAACGCACTGTGGCCATCTGTTGGACCGGAGCATTTCCCACTACTTCAGGCCCGGCATTAGATGCTCTGATTGGTTTACCACCACTTGATGCTTTCATCCCAGGAGAGGCCTTGAAGGCCAGGCTGAAACACAATGGGAACTGGTACAGCCCCTGTCCGGCATTGGTACACAGAGAAGGCATGGATGTCGATCCAACGATTCTCTCCATGCCCCTTGACTCCATGCCATCAAGAGTCGTACTTGAAGAGAGATACAGTGTAGTGCTACTAGAGGCTCAGTTGTGGGAAGACTCAGAAAATGAGCCCGGCATACACTGTTTTCGCATTTTTACGGATGGATCCAGGACCGAGCATGGCTCCGGCTCTGGGGTCTACGTGGAATCCAGCGGGACAAAACTGCACTTTGCTCTTGGAATGCATGCATCTGTGTTTCAAGCAGAGGTGTATGCAGGTCAAGAAGCGATGAACTTTGTTGTGGAAAAGCGATGGAGAGACAGATCTATATGTGTCTGCAGGGACAGCCAAGCTGCGCTTATGACCTTAGACAGCCCCCCAGTCCCATCAGGGGTAGTCGAGTCCTGTAAATCTAGGCTGAACTATGTCGGTAGACATAATAAGTTGATGCTAATATGGGTCTCGGTACACGTGGGTAACGCAGATAACGAGACCTCTGACTCCTTAGCTAAGACTCTCTTGTCACTCCCTGCTGCGGCCATCACAGCCACGGTTAGCAAATGGGTAACTACCACCCACAAGCGAGCTTGGTAGACTGAGAGAGGCTGCAGATGGACTAAACTGATGCTACCTGTCATGTCCGATCGACTGTCGCAATCCCTTCTGTCATTAAGCAGAGGGGAGTGCAGACGGCAGGTTGGACTGATAACGAGCCACTTTCTGTGGGCAAAGCACATGGAAAGGTTGGGCATCTCAGACAGTGTACTCTGCCCAGCTTGTGAAGAGAAGGATGAGACCGCGGACCACTTTCTATGCGTCTGCCCCGCCTTCGCTCGAATCACGTTTGAGGTCTTTGGAACTGATATGTTAAGAAGCGACCATCTTGGCTCCTTGGGACCACAAGATCTACTCAGATTTCTTCGGAGATTTAAAGAAAAGGGAATCCAAGTGTAGTACAATGGACTTAATTAATGTCTGAGTGCTGCACTTGCTAGTTGTCCTAACAAAAACAAAAACAAAAACAAAAAAACTCCTAATACTGAACCAAGCTCTTCTAGCATTTGACATGGATCCTCATTGACCAATGCCTCCAATTCAGCGTCTTTGCAGGTTTTTGGCTTTCCTTCACGCGAATGGTCGTCAACATTAAAATCACCGTCTTTAAAGCGACGGGCCCAATCTAGGCACGTTGTTTCAATTAAAGCAGCATCTCCATAAACTTTTTGTAGCTCCTGATGCGCTTCAGCCGCCGTTTTTTTCGAATGAAAGAGAAAAATCCACACTTCCCGCAAATGACGATTATTCGGCACAAAATCTTACATTTGCACAAAACCAAAAGTATATGTATAGGGTGGGCCGTGTAAAATTTGTTTTTTGAGTCGGCTATAAAAAAAAAAACCAATCAATATTTTTTCAAACTTTTTTTTTATTTTGAAGATTGAACATTGTGATTTATGAATAAAAAATAACATCGTTCAAATGACTGCCACGGCTGGCTTTACAGTAGGCCATTCGATCAACCCAATTTTTAAGCACATTTTCGATTGTTTGGGCTCGAATTTCATGAATGGCAACTTCGATTTCGTGTTTTAAAGCATCAATCGTCTCTAGTTCTCTCACTCTGTATGGTTCGCATAGCATTTGTCCTTAACGGTTTTCAAAAACGGTAGCCAAAAGGTCAAGTGTAACTTTGGCAGTGTGGCAAGTTGCACCGTCCTGTTAAATGTCGTCCATGTCATCCTCTTCAATTTTTGGAAACAACTTGTTGAGCATGTCACGGTAACGCTCACCATTTACTGTAACCGCGGCTCCTCGCTCATTTTCTTGTTGACGTAGCCACCGATGTGAAAATCAGAAAAGAAGAAGAAGACTCCCACTTTGGAAATAGGTTTTCAATATTTTCCAATTTTGTTCAAGCGTATAGCGTCCCATTTCGTAAATGTCAAACTTTTACGTAAATTATGAAAACATTTGACATGTCATTTGTGTTACCATTCTCAAAAAAATAGGTGCTCCAAAAAGCGAACGCTATATGGCCCACCCTGTATTATCTAAGTCCTTTATTTTTAGCTTTTCTCTTATGCGAAACAATTAGGGTCTTGCCACGGTAGCTAAAAGCACACCAGGTCATAAGAGAGAGGCCGTGGAAGTTTCGCGGTTGTTGTGGCTCGCGAAAATCTCTCTCCAATACGGTTGACAATCATCAGACGCATCGACGTTAAAATTTTTTGCATTGCTAAAATTCATCATCTTAGAATTTATGATTATCAGCGAATTCGAGTCTTGCTGCTTTGTGGCGTGGAGTAAGCTTCGATTTGGCCCAACTATTTTGATATTTTTAATTCAAATCTTCACTCCAAATTTGCCCTGTTCTACTCTTTGATAGAAAGTTTATACCTAATTTAGTTAGGGCTGGTGTTTATATTGACAAGCAAACAAAATCTTATATCTTTCTTACAACTGATGTCAATCTTAGGCTTCGGATCAGTTCTTTCAATATTTCCATATCCATCAGGATTTTTCAAAGAGTTATGGAGGGCATTTTTATTTCGATTTACTTTTAACGCTATTTTGCGAACACAGACTCCCGATTCAATATAAGTTGGAATACCAGCAAGGACGGCACAGTGTCCTAAAAAGTTATTTTCTTTGCATGTAAATTATTTATTTGCTATTACCAAACTACGCAACTTGACACAACAATAAATAAAATCTTAACGAACGCACGTGTCCCTTAAAATGTTTCCTTGAAGAAACTCAAATTTCAAGCAACACTCAAACGTAATGATTCTTGAAGCAAATGCAAAATAGTCCACAAAACCACCGCTACTTCTGGCACATTTTTATATACGTCAGAAGGCAGTTCAAATAAGTATTATGCAGCTAGTTTAGAAAAAAAATTTTGAAGTTGGCTTGTCCCATATAGTTCTTTCGGTTAGTGTATCTCCTGATGTACGCTTTGAATCAATTTTGTTTTTCTTCATTGTACTCCGAATATCTTATAACCGTCGTGATATTAATTAACACATCACTAAATGTGCTGCAACCATTACCTTTTCACTCCTACAATCTCCATATTCAATTCATACGAATTTATATTTACATATGTATGTGTGTCAGTATGTACTATTTATGCGCCTTTCACTTAACCTCCAGTTAATTATCCAATTTGCTTGTCAACTGCATAATTTCTGTCATATTCTTAAATACACCACTACATACAAGTGGATATAAAATGTGAAACAACTGATGAATTTTCGCATTGGTACTTGCCTACATTGTCAATTGTCACTCATACGTCATGTAGGCCCCATATGAACGAGTCTGAATGTAGTCTGTTTGTACATTGTCATTCACCACTACAATGGCTACACACACAATAAATGGCTGGTGTGAATGTGGGTGCATACAAAAACACATATCCAAATGAATGCTTAAATGCACACTTGCATTTGCGTGGGTGCAATTCACACATTCATGCATACGTACATGCGTCCCATACGTATACTGTGCATGCATTTATATTCTGCATAAAATCACGCCCATGCATCGGTCATTCATGACAACTCCATGAGCATCTATTATATGCTTTTCATATATTTATTATAGCAACAATTGTCGTGTGTCGTTGTTGATATTGTTCTTTGTCACAGTTACATTAAACTGTTGAAATGTGACAACAAAAATAATACAGCCACCATAACCACAACCACACCCACAGTAGCCATAATGAAAGCTTTAATGTTGCAATGTTGCATTTTGCTTGTTTCTCGTTCATTTCACCTCGGCTTGTTGTTCTTTGCCGTATTTGTATTTGCATACGTATTGTTGTAGTGGATGGATTCAGCACCTAGTTTTGCTTTTGTAGCGCTGGCATATAGCCACGTTATTATAACAATAATAAGATTTCTTTAAGGCCATGCGAGTATATACATACATTCATACATATGCATAAGTACATACATATAGGTAAAAAAATATTGCATTAACCGGCACAGTGTGTTTGTTGAAAACTTTTTTCACTCTGCTCTACATATGAAAGTGCCCTGTCACTTTTACTTTGTTCTCTCGCAGCCTTTGTTTTTTTCATATTCTTTTAGATTGCGGAAAAAAACGGCATTTTAGTAGATTAACCGACTACTCAGCTTCGTATATATTTCTCAGACCCATATTGTTATAAATAAATAAAGGCTCGTTTGAAGTCCTCTGCATGCTTTTGTGAGCAAAAAAGCAACTACTTTCAAAAAGAATAAATGCATTGCAAAACTGCAATGGTAATTTCCGAGGCATGTGGCTATGCTCTTATAGTGGGTTTCAAACATGTTCAGGACATATAAAAATTATAATTATTATTAATCGCAATTATAATAATTATTAAAATTATGGACAAAAGTAAAATGTTGATTACTATTAAAGTATGAACTAGAACTAGAAATACCTTGACCAATGCAATTACAATTGGCCTAGCATTTAAAATTTCAATCAAAATTGCAATTACCATTACGATTATGATTATAGTTACAAATAGAATTACATATACAAACTAAAACACAATTACAATTACAGCTACAGATCCAAGAATGGAAATTACATCTTTAATTACAATAACAATTACATTTTAAAATAATTATAATTATCTCCTCAGTTCAAAGCAAAGAAGTTGATGACTTCTTCAATTCCTTAGAAGCAATTATAAAACTATTTTGTTTCCATTACAATTCATTTCAAAAATGCATTACTAGTACGGAGTTAATTTCAATTACAAAATACAACTCCTTGTACTGGAAGAAACAAAAACTACTTTAAAGCAATCGAAGTAGTACGTAACGAATTCCTCTGCTGTGAACTGAGTGAATTGATTAATAATTCCATGCAATTTGGAATGGAGAATAAATAAATTACTAAATGCACTGCTTTGACCAAGCACTAGTTTTTATTTATACGATTACATTTACAACAGCAAATGGAATCATAATTGCAATAAGGATTACAATTAGCTAAAATTCCAATATTAATTGAAATTTTAATTACCTATATAATAGTAACGAAACTGTAATTATAAGTTTCATACAAATTATATCTGCATTTGTAATTTTAATAAATTCCAATATGAATTACAATTAATTACAATTTGAATTACAATTTGTATAATGACTACTTTTTATGTATGAGTTTATTACTTTAAAATAATTGAAATAAGAATATCAGCTGAAATAATATTTAATTACTATTACAATTACAATTGCAGGTACAATTACAGTTTTAATTACAATTACAATTACAATTACAATTACAATTACAATTACAATTACAATTACAATTACAATTAGAATTAGAATTACAATTACAATTACAATTACAATTACAATTACAATTACAATTACAATTGCAATTGCAATTGCAATTACAATTACAATTACAATTACAATTACAATTACAATTACAATTACAATTACAATTTCAATTTCAATTACAATTGCAATTGCAATTGCAATTACAATTACAATTACAATTACAATTACAATTACAATTACAATTACAATTACAATTACAATTACAATTACAATTACAATTGCAATTGCAATTACAATTACAATTACATTACAAGTACAATTACAAATACAATTACAATTACAATTACAACTACAATGGCAATTACAATTACAATTACAATTACAATTACAATTACAATTACAATTACAATTACAATTACAATTACAATTAAAATTACAATTACAATTACAATTACAATTACAATTACAATTACAATTACAATTACAATTACAATTACAATTACAATTACAATTACAATCAAAACTAAAATTACAATTACAGTTCCAATTCCAATTACAACTACAATTAGATACAAATCCTAGCAAAATTTCACATTTTGCTCACTATTATTGGTCACTTTGCAGTCAAGTATGCGCACATCTACACCCTCGTGAATACCCAACTCAGAACCTACTTGTCACATTGCCTGCACGCAGCCATGTGTTGGTATGTATGCGAATACTCGAATACTCGTACGTAAACATACATACATCCACACACACGTATGCATGTGTCTGAGTTTGTGTTCATAATTATAAGCGCCATTGCCGTGGTAACAATTGTTTTTCAACATTGTTATTATTGTTGTTTTAATAATACATTTTTAAATACATGCAATGCCTCTCTGCTTTCTCCTTCACTAATTACTACCTCTCACCGCTGATTTCATGGTGTTCGTTTTTGTTTTTGTTCGTCACTCACTACTTGCAACAAAGTGTTGGACGCGCCATTGTGCCGCACTCACTTTATTCTACCCACTTTGTAGTCATTCACCCTTCTCAAACCTCTTCGCCTAGAAATCAATTGTGTACCGGCGCCTGCTGTGACACCGCTTCCCCAGCTGCGTGCCGTGGCGCACTTCGTGCTTTCAGCTCCGTAAGTGTGTGTGGTTGTTGGGCCACATTTCTTATTTTCCATTTATGATAAATATAGCAATGATAATGCTCCCCGCTAAATTGCATGCAATTATATACTTTGCATTTTTTTTGTTGCAGTTTTGCCTCTTTTTCCTTTGTCGTGCAGGTCTATTTGCAGCGCCACCTTTCGTAAAGCATTTTTGTCATATATCTGCCCCAAACCCCTGACTTTATTTGGTTTTGTTTAATTGTAGGGTGACAACAAGTGTACAGTGCTGTCGCTTACATATTCACTCTCACATATGAAAGTGCTTAAGAGGCTCCTTGCCGTGCGAGTCAACCACCAACAACAAGTCAACTAACCGATCTGTCGGGTCGGCCGAGTCTCAAGCAAGTTAGGCTGCTCAGCTGGTGGGTCCTGTGCTTGCTTTGTTCGTTGCCTTCTTTTATTGTGTTGCCTTTTTCATTGTTGCTACTTATTCTCATTGTGTTCATTGTTGTTGTTGTTGTTGTAGTTGTTTCATTGTTTTTGCCTTCTTAAAAGCCATTGTAATGGCGTAAAGTGCTTCATTAAAATCAAATTGCATAATGTGCTAAATTTTCTTGATTTACCTCTGCGTCGCCTGCTTCCTGAAAAGGTTAAGGTTCTTTATGGAGGCGAATTTCGACATAATTGGATAATATAATTTTTTAGCGTGTTTCTGGACATGCATATTCTAGATGGCGACTACGTGCATATACATGTTTTCATAGAAAATCTGAGTAGTAGGAGAATTTGACTTAAATAAATGCTAAAGCACTGGCACTTTGGAAAAAACCTGCAAGCAATATTTGTATCCCAAAGATGATAACTGCTTAGTGTCAGATATGTTTCTTGTTCGGCAGTCGTTCCTGTGAGTAACCAATTTTTTATTGTCAGTTATCATCTACTTCACTATAGGTGTATCTTCTTTGCGGTTCAGCAAAAAATTGCGTGTGTCATTTACACCCAAAGGTTCCTCTGCTTCAATTTGTGCAATCTTCATGAAATTGAAATTTGAAAGAAGAAATTTGAAGCACCGCGAGATTGGCAACTCCTAAAATACTCAGGCTAACAAACTCGTCGTATTCAAAGCTCTGGAAAGTAAAAGGGCAGATAGTCAGTGAGGAAAGGAGAGAAGTGACAGAGAGAAAGAGGTAGATTTGAATAAAGGCAGAGACAGAGATAGCTAGTCCTGTGCGATTTTTCCAGATTCTATGGCAAATCTGAAAATATCCTCCAGTTTTAGAGAACGAATTTTACTCATTCTAATGACATCTGAACCCAAAAATTTGTAGCAAAAGCAGGCTGCTCACAGAGAAATTGACGAGTGCAGCCTCATACTAATAGTTCTAAAAGTGTCTAGCTAATCTCCAGCTCCTCTGCAATGGAATGAGTATTCGCATGCCGAACCAGTTCTCATGGTTTTTGCCAAATGGCCTCATCTCATATTAGCAAAATCGAACCTTGGGAAACCCTCTTAATTTTGACATTCGGCGCTACATAGAATTCATAAGCACCAGAAACTTTTTGGTTACTGGTTTTATTTGTTTTAGAGAAGAATATGTTTTAGCTAAGCCAGATATAAAGGCAATACCTCCACTAAGGCGATTTTTTCTTCGTCTAAGTGGAACAACATCAAGACGTACGGACTTCAAATATGAGGAGGAGCTCGACCAAACACACTAAAAGGGTGTAAGCGCCAATTATGTTATAAGTTCTCGCTTTTTTTTATGAAAATGTAACTTTATTCTGAAAAAATGGTTAGAAGTGAATCATTGAAGGTATTGCCAATAGCTGGCTACTACATTTTCCCATCTTTCTGGTAGATCTCGTATACCGTCGTAGTAAAATTATTCATCTTTTTTTGATGTCTTCATATGAATGGAACTGCTAGTCAGCTAGACCATGTGCCATCGATCGGAAGAGGTGATTATCGGATGGTTCAACATCTGGAGAATATGGCGCGTGGGGTAGGATTTCCCATTTCAGTGTTTCCAGGTAGGTTTTAACGGGCAACGGTTTGGCAACGTGAAGCCGAGCGTTGTCATGCTGTAGAATCACGTTTTCATGCCTCTCCGCGTATTGCGGCCGCTTCTCGCGCAGTGCTCGACTCAATCGCATCAATTGAAGTCGATACCGATCCTCAGTAATGGTTTCGATTGGTTTTAACAGTTTATAATAAATAATACCAACTGGGTCCCACCAAATACATAGCATAACCTTCGCAACGTGAATATTCGGCCGAGGCGACGTCGTAAAAGCATGACCGGGCAGTCCTCATGACTTTCTTTTCTTTTGATTGCTGCAATGAACCCATTTTTTATCACCCGTCACGATGCGATGAAGAAACCCCTTCCTTTTTTGCCGCTGCAGCAGTTGCTCACAGGCGACGCAGCGAAAAAACGACGTTCAACAACCCTTGGCTTTAACTCATAAGGAACCCAAGTCCCCTGTTTCTGAATCATTCCCAAAGCATGCAATCGCTTGGAAATGGATTGGCGGGTTGGCGTTTGACACGGATTCTCATTGAGCAATGCCTCCAATTCAGCGTCTTCGAAGGTTTTTGGCCTTCCTTCAAGCGGACGGCCGTCAACATTAAAATCACCGTCTTTGAAGCGACGGAGCCAATTTGCCACGTAGTTTCACTTAAAGCAGCATTTCCATACACTTTTGTAGCTCTCGATGCGCTTTAGCCGCCGTTTTTTGCAACTGAAAGAGAAAAATCAACACTTCCCACAAATGACAATTATTCGGCACAAAATCAGACATTTTCACAAAACCAAAAGTATATGATACCAAAACAAAATCACTAATGAGCCGAAGCAGTTTGTGTCTTGCTTGGTTTATGACGTTTGGGTTATTGTTAGAATCGACTAGCACACACTGCTGGCGGCATCTGTTGACAGAGAACTTAGTTGCGCACCTAATAGTACAAGGTGGCCATCGGGCACAGTCACTTTTCATATGCGAATTAGCCGTGCAACGATCTCGTTAGCAAGATTGAAGCCGGGCTGGAAGCTGATGATTGTGTATTGAGCATGTTCGTGGACATTGAGGGGGCTTTTGGCTCAATAAGTTGCCCTGCCGAACGACACGGAATTGATCAAACCATTTAAAATTGATATATTCCATGCTCTCTGAGAAGGAGAAACCCGGATTTCCGATCCAAACATTACATCTGATAAATTCTTAAGAAAGTTTTGCATGAAAGGGCAGAGAATTCTGAATAAAATCGACGACTGGTGCACGAAAAACGGTCTTTCCATCAATCTGTACAGAACTACCTTAGTCTTGTGCACAAGACAACGGAAACTGGATGGACTTAACCTTCCAGCACTGAAAGGCGTGGCATTCAGTCACTCTGAAAAAGTTAAATATCTAGGAATAATCTCGGATTAGAAGCTGACTTGGGAAACATATGTTTCGGTCAAAGTGGATCGCGCATTGAGGATCTTTCAACAATGTCATAGAGCACTTGGCAAAACCTGGGGACTGAAACCTGCTGTTGTCTGGTGGATATACACAGCAATTATCAGACAAATCATGACTTGTGCTTCTGTGGTTTGGTGGCGACGGACTATGGTTAAGTTCACACTTCGGGAGCTATTCGGGCTGCAAAGAAGTGCATGTTTATGCATTACGGGTGCCATGAGTACAACCTCCGGCGATGCCTTAAATACTTTGCTTGATTTCCTCCCCTTGGAGCTTAAGATGCAACAGGAAGCAATAAAAGCAATGTGTAGGTAGACTCCATAAATATGGTTTGTGGCATGAAGACGGAACTTCGGGACACAGAGAAATCTTTAAGTTGCTATCTGAGCAGTATCCACTGTTTTTGGCATCTAAAGGCGACCTGATACCCATAGTTTCATTTGGAAGGAAGTTTGATGTCAGATTTCTACTGCGTGAGCAATGGAGCAATCGAGACTGCATTCAGGGAGATTCTGGAGCCGGATAGTACTTATGCGAGAGTAATAGGTATCATTACACCATGCGAAGAATGGCAACTGTTTTTGAAACTGAAATTTTTGCCATTCTAAAAGTAGCAGAATGGATAGTTGAGAGGAGATGGAGCGGGAAACAGATTGTAGTCTTTAGCACGAAGCAAACCTCAAAGATTGTTCGAGAATGTAAGAAGAACCTTAAATTTTTTGCAAGGCAGAATAAGTTCTTACTTATGTATATGGGTGTCTGGACACTGCAGATTTCAAGGGCCATGAATGCCGATGAACTAGCCAACTGTGGCACAGCGGTTCTCCCACAGGAAACAGAGGCAATAATCGGAATCAGTTCTACAGGATCATTAATTCGATCAGCGACTAGTAGGGATTAGGTAAAAGCACTTCCTCAGTGAGTGTCTCGCATTTGCTAGAGCAAGGTTATGAATTTTGGGTCCCAATGTCATGGGAACAAGTAAAATTCGTTCTCTCAAATTGGAGGACACTTTTAGATTTATCAAAAAATCTGGAAAATTCTCACGGGTCTAACTTCCTCTATTTTATCCTATATTTTTCCTACTGCTACAACTATCCTCTCCTCCTTGAATAGGGTATATATTCACTTTTCAGATTTTTAAGTACAATGGGCTTTTTAGTCTAAGTGTTTTAGGTATTATCAAATCTCTCTGTACTTCGTGGCTTGACTTTTCAAATTTGAATTTGAATTTCAAGGTGGAACTGATATATTTATGATCTAAGAGACGCATCTGAGCAGCAGTGGTATTTCTGGGCACAGGATGTAAAGCCATAAACTGAGGAAGTTCTAAAGGTGAGTCACTTTTTAGCTTAGGGAATGGCCTTACATTTATTCCTGCAGCAAGGGAAGTGATTCTTGATCTCATTCCTTCCATTCCCTTCCTCATTCTTATACCGGGAATTGGAGAGTGCTTAATGCTTCTTCCTTTTTGAATCCAGGTATATTTAGTTCTCTCACACAGAAACTCGCCGAAATATAACCTCCTACAGGAACCGGAGGAAAGCATATTGCTGAGGAGAGACATAATTTGTGGGACCTACTTCCCGAAACACCGAGGGAAAATCGAGATCTCACGGAGAGGGGATCAACGAACTGGAGATTTCAGCTCGGCTAATATTAGTGCTCTTGAAAGCTCTTATTCATAGGCGAACTACCATTCGGAATTCAGAGAGAAGGTAGGTTTGAATCTCGGTGAAAGCCCAAAAAGGAAGAGAAAGTTTTTTCTGATAGCGATTGTCTCTTGGTAGGCAATGGCAAATTTCCGAGTGTATTTCTTTCAGGAGAAAGCTTCTCAAAAACACCTTTGTGCCGTCCATCGTCGACTTAAAACCGTAGGTCCCTCCATTTGTGGAACAACATCCAGGCGCACACCACAAATAGGAGGAGGAGCTCTGTCAAACACCCAAAAAGTGTGTACGCACCAATTAATTATAAATATATATAAAAAAATTTCAATCGCATACTCCACTACCAGTGAAATTACGAAAAAATGGGCAACCCTAAGCACTTTCGGAAATTAGTTTTGTTTGTTGCAGTTTAAGCCAACAACTTGGGAGCAAAGATTAGGAGTGTGCACCTGGACACTTCTAAAAAGTACACGCACCAGCACAAAAATTTATTGCCCATTTTAAATTAACTGCACTTTAAAAGTGCTTCACTGGTGCACTTCTCTTCACTGGCTTTATTATCTTCAATTTTCGCAATTTAACCACTGTACTCGTTTTTATGTCCCCCTCAATTGCGTACCTGCTCAGTTCTTGACTAAACGTTTCTATGATTATTCAACAAGGAGATGAGTCTAAAGAACAAATGGAATTTTTACTAACGAAATAGTTTTACTCTTTTATTTCGCTTGTGACAGTAAGTGCTCATTCTCAATCATATGTGTGTGTGTATGTGCAATACTTGTATGTATTCTTTATATGTATGTGTGTAGAACAAGGCAGCAAAATCAGCTTCTACGCCGCTCGCAGCAGTAATGCTTCTTTATTTTAGTTCAGAGTTGCTTTTGGAAGAAGTTTCTGCTGCGCCTGACACAACCAACAGTTTTAAAGTTACAGCTGTACTAAAATGGAGGATTTGAGTGAATTTTTCCATCAGCTGCAATAGCCATAGCATTAGTAGCAATTTCTCCTACTAATCCATATTCATCAAATGAAATGTCCAAACATAATTTCTTTGTTGAAAGTTTAGTGCTTGCCTGCTTAGCTGGGCTGTACATGGAAGAGGCTAAAGTGGTGGTCATCAGGTAAATTCAGTCATTCGCTAATGTGAAAATTCGTTAGAAACCTAATGAAGGGCTATAAAATTCAATGAAAATGTAATTTCCTGAAATTTAAGTTGAAATGCTTTTTGGGCGTTAAATGCATATTGCGACTCGGCTAGCGGCTGACGCACTGTGCGGGCACTTACTTAAGCACCTATATATGTATGTATGTATGTATGCAAATTTATTTTTTATGAACGAAAACACATTTGAAATTCGCCATGCGAGCAGTCGTTTGCCGAGAGTAAACTGTTTTTTATTTACTTTCCTCTAAGACAAATTCATGTCGCTGACAGCAGTCGAAATTGGAGAAAGCTACGCAAGAAGGAAGGAGACGGAATTATTACAGATATATTACAGCAACTGTAAATGTGTGTTTAGTTGGATTGATATGGCAAACCATGTTAATCGCAAGTAGAAAAGTGGGTTTGTGTTTACTAAGAATTAATTAACGGCGATCCCTTTAGACTTATGAATCTGAGCAGTGCCTGCCCACGATTAAATGTAATACACCGGACTTTTTCCTTCCGTATGTGACATTGGATGAGATATGGTTCCATCAGTTCACTCCGGAATGAAAATGGTCGTCATCTGAGTGGACAGCAACTGGTGAACCTCCCCTAAAACGCTCGAAAGCACAACAATCGGCTGAAAAGGTTATGGTCTCGGTATTTTGGGAAGTACGTGGTGTAATATTCATCGAATATCTCGAGAACGGAAAAACCATCAACAGTGAATATTATATAGCGTTATCGGAACGTTTGAAGGCCGAAATAGCAATGAAACGACCGCATATGGGAAAGAAAAAAATGTGCTTCGTATTCGCCAGATTTGGCTCCCAGCGACTATTGGCTGTTCGCACACTTCAAAAAAATGCTCGCCGGTAAGACATTTCGCTGGAATGAAGAGGTTATCATTGAAACTGAGTCCTATTTTGAGGCAAAAGTTAAGTAGGCGCTAGAATGATTGTGTTGCTCCTTATAAGGTTTTTTCTACGTTGATGAATACATCTAATTTTGAGCACAAAAAAATATACCAGTCTAACGGTTAGACGCGATAGAAGTGAAACCTTCCATAAAACAAACTGAGAGAGAATGAGACGAAAGCAGCATTAGGAGAGGGATAATAATAGGTTCATTATAACATTGCTATAAAGTTCATATTTTATTTTCTTCATTTTATTATTATTCGTCCTCAATGTTTTCTATTTCAACAAATGATACGAGTGGCTTATGATAGCTAAAATATGATACAAATGCTTTGGTTTCGATGTTGTCAACATATCTTTGAAATACCGCGTCAATTGTTGTTTTCGATCGTGTTGTCGATTCAGTGCGATTGTTACACATTTTTAAATTGAATGTTGTATTGAGAAAGTCAATTAAAGGAACCGCTGTGTCCAATGCAAAATTTACGTTAAAATCTCCACTTAAAATCATTAGAACTTTACCGTAATCTTTTCTAAGTATCAGCGATACTTCTGGTGTATACTTTATTAAATTTTCGTGAATGAATTCCGTGATGCTATTTATTGATTGATTCGGTGAAATATAAATTGCCACAATTAAAACTGTGTTTCCATTGCTCAATCTGATTTCGCATGCACATATTTCTCCCACTTTAGAGAGCTGAACAGACAGTGATTCTAGTTGCTGTGCATTCAGATCTATCTGTGGAGTTACAATACGAGCACCGTCATTTTGATTGTGGTATATTGCAACACCGCCTGCTCTCGTTTTTGGTCTTTTAAATTGAACTACAATATCAAAATTGGGAATGTCGAAAATGTTTTCATAATCCAACCAAGTCTCGGAAAGAATTAGAAAATTTTACGATGTTGCTACTTTGTCTAACGTACTATAAGATCTTTATGTATGTCTCTTTTTAGTGTCGCTTTTTCGTTTCATCGAGTCTCAAATCTCTCAAATCACTCCCAACGATTCTAAAGAAGTTTTCACTTCAAAAAAACAGATTTTCTTTGTTAGGCACGGCACTTTTCCTCCCATGTGTTAACATACATGACAGTAATCTTTTTCCGCATTCGATGTTCACTCAGCAACGAACAGCGTGAAACCAAAATCGTCAATAAATCCACACGCGTGTGGCGAAATGCGTTTCAACTGATTGTTTCTATTTATTTTCCACATTAAACAAAATTTGGACCATCATCTGCCGATTCTGTGAAATGAGCTCTGAAAATTGAGAACACATACAGTGCTTTATAAATGTCCTGCGGAAGGTAGAAAATGGTTGTCGTGCATTTGTATAAATTGTGCGGCCACAAATCCCAAAATGTGCTAAAATTTTTAAAAAGTCTTCAAATATAGGGCAACTCAGCAGGCTTTGTATAATAGATAATAGTAATAATAGTCTATTTTAATTTTTGATATAGAAGACAGCTCAATTATTGTTATTCCGCTCGGCACTCTGCTAGAGTGCTACATACAAATTGGGTCAGCTGCTTCGGAGTTTATCGGGAACAGGCATATGTCCACACATACATATGTACATACATGTGCTTGATGCCTATGTTAAGGGGTCCCGGTGATCTGGAACTTGAAAATTTGCTGTATTTTTTTTTAAATAAAACAATGAAAAACGATATTTAAATTTTTTAGGTGTATTATTTAACTTCTTTTATGTACATACAATTATGAAGCGGCCTCGGTAGCTCAGCGTAAGTTCACTAGCCTGCCATCCCTGAGGTTGTGGGTCGAACCCACGTAAGTAACGGTCCTCGCACTTTTACAAATTTACCTACTTTCCCTCTTTCTAAAAACAAAAAAAAAAATTCGTTTAGTGCCACTCCTCAACCCCACAAACTTATCATTTCCAAGCTTACCCGGCACAATAGCCCGCGCATTATTTGCATTGTGGCTGCTAAAATAAGCAAAAAATCAAAGAAAAACACACAGCAAGAGGTTCGGGAGACCGCAGTAATAGCGCAGACACACGAAATTTAGCGAAGTCCTCAACCATTTGTGCGATCCTTCTGCCGGAAAAATGCGAAACACAGATGGCGTTCAAAGCAGTAAGAAGGCATTGTCCCTAAGCAGCGACAGGTGGGCATTCCCACTACTTAGGACTGGTAGCGGCAGGCTAATCACCTACCCTGTCAGAAAGCAAAAATAGATTAACGAAACCAACGCAAGACTGAGTCTTGTCGAGGCCCTATACTCCCGAGCGGAGTGAACAAGGGGGGGGGGACTGTAGTTATGCCGCGCCACTAAAACAAAAAAAAAAGCATTGTCAAAATGGCGCGGTTTTGAATTTGACTACTGAGAAATCGGGTTTTCTTGCCAGTTTTTTAAACAAAAAAAAAACAAGAAATAATTGAAATAATAATATGACTCTAGTACGGACGATAGACATTGATGTTGTGAAGAACATATTAAAATTTCAGACGATTCGGTTGAAAAGCTTTTCTTTACAACATCAGGCCGAAAAAAGTGGTTTTGAGTTAATTGAGTTTAAAGTTTTGAGAGTAGCCGCGTGGCGAATCTGACTCTACCTGCTAAAACTCTACAGCCGTTTCGAAAACACTGTGAATATCCTTCCCAAAAATTTCACAGTATATTCTTAAAATCCTATACTTTCGAAATATCAAAAAAAAAATAAACTTTTTTTTGAATTCTAGACCCCTTAATACGTACGCCGGTCGTTCAGTTGACGTAGCAAACAATTTATGTACTCGTACTTTCGCCTTGCATTACAAAATTTATTTGGCATGTACTAAATAATTTTTTATGATTAACTCTTAATGGAAATGCCAAAGAAATTTTTACAATAACACACATTTTAGCAGGAATTCATATGCACATACACGCACACACATGTACATATAAGTAGATGCATATGTGCTTTTAAACAGCGTGACATCTACTTTATCCCATATGGTTGCGTATATGCCGCAAAGGCAGCTGCCAGCCAAACAGCAGGATACTTTACTTTTCCACTTCCTCTTTATTAAATATAGTAGTACATAGATGCGTGCACCAACAATCCTCTACTTATGTATGGACTTGTACATTTAAATCACTGTAGGTGGCTCAATTTCTCGCTCGTGACCTTGCCACGCCGCGCCAATGCCCCCACCAAGCTTCACTTGGCTGACTTACTGACTTTGTGCTCCCATCTGATACACTTCCATACCATGCGCTTGGCTTGGCTTGGCTTCGCACAAATTATGGCCCAGAGTGGATGATGGGAAAATTTTATTATTGGCGGCCATAATTTTGCATCGCTTCTCTACACTGTACAGTGATTTTACCATTTTCTAACGCCACTACGCCATTACTCACGCGTTTATTCTCCTTTGCATTTTCTTATTTAATTTCTTTCTTCTTAGCTTTGAAATATTTAACTTATTTTGCGCTACGTTAAACGTTGTATCTTGCCGAGGTTTTGGCAGGGGCAACTTGGAATATGCACGCACAAGCACACGCACGGCCAATTGCTTGTGTTCCACTGCCTCGTCAGCCTGCATCTCACGCCGATAGCCCATTTTCTCATATACAATAATTCATGCAAGGATTTTCTTAGCTATTCCGTCCGTGTATTAGTTTGCGGCCAAGCATAGTTTTTAGCTTGGAAAAGGCCACACATACATACACACATGCATACACGTATTCATATTGTACAAGTGTGCGAATTGTAGGAATTTTGTTGAATGCACTACTCCGTTCACTGTTTAATATTCGCAATAAAATTTTTGAATTATTATTTGCTTTAAGACATTTTATGTGCGTTATTATGCACCCTGCCTGATTTCGCAACTATTTCATGCACAATTTACAGCAACAGCCGCACACAGTCAAGCAATTGGGTGGCGCTGACACACACTTTCTAAATTTATTTGCATGTATCATTAAATGTATGCGTGTTTGTGTGGTTGCGCGCTATTTTATGTGCCAAGTAGTGCAATCTATATTGCAAAGATACGAGTCATAAAAATTGTTCGCTTTCTCTATACTTTATTGCCTTACAGCTATTTTCCATATATATGTGCATGCCTATAACTTATATTGATAAGCTTTCTTAGTATAAATAAGTAAATGATAGCAGTAGTAAACTGACAAGGAGTTACATATGCACGTAAAAATTACAATGAAACCTCGTTTTAACGAAGTTGAAGGATATCCACTGCGTGACAATTATAATTAAGCCTTTCTAGTAAAAGGGTTCTTCCGAAACAGTTGTAACGGCGGAACAAACTCAAAGCGCACATAAACGATACGCTATTTTTATACCCCGAAAATAAGGAGAATGATGCGTTGCACGCTCCAGGTGTATTTTAAAAGATAACCTACTGTCCATCATTATTCTCAGATATTTTACTGCTGGTAATGTCGTGATGCCGTGTTTGTCAACTTGATATTGGGTAGTGACAAGGGAATCGATAAGGTTTTCCTTGTCTTCCTTTGAGAACTTTAAGTCCGCTGGACCTGACGGAATATATCCAGCAATGCTTAAAAAAGGAGGAGACAGGCTGATTGAGGCCCTGAAAAGGATCTTCCCAGCCTGTCTTGCATTTGGTTATATACCATCCCAATGGCGACGCGTAAGAGTAGTATTTATTCCGAAACCAGGAAAAGATGACTATTCCCTAGCAAAAAGTTTTAGACCAATCAGTTTCACATCGTTTGTGTTGAAAAGTCTAGAGCGAGTGGTGGAGAAACATATTCGAATGAGGGTATTGCCGAGAAGTCCACTGAGTAGAAATCAATACGCTTACCAGAGTGGGAAGTCATGTGAATCAGCCTCACACGATCTTGTCAGCGAAATTGAAGCCAGGCTGGAAGCTGTCGAGTACACAATGGGCGTATTCGTGGACATTGATCGGCCTTTTGAAAACGCCACTTTCGGCTCGATGTGTTCTTCTGCCGAACGACACGGAGTTAATCAAGCCATTATAAAATGAATATATTCCATGCTCTCTGAGAGGCTGTTAACCGCTGGTGGGAGCAGTGACGAACAAATCACAGTCAGGGCCAAGCAAGGATGTCCCTAAGGGGGTGTTCTTTCTCCGCTGCTGTAGTGCTTCGTCGTGAACTCTCTATTACTGGAGATGCAGGAACTCGGTTTTCATGTCCAAGCATATGCGGACGACGTCTGTGCGCTAACATCGGATAAATCCTTAAGGAGGCTTTGCACGAAAGTTCAGAGGATTCTTGACAAAATCGATGACTGGTGCTTGAGACAAGGTCTTTCCGTTAATCCGAACAAAAAAACCATAGTCTTGTTTACGAGAAAACGGATATTGGATGGACTCAGTCTTCCAACACTGAAAGGTGTGACACTTGGTCTTTCCGTTGAAGTTAAATATCTAGGAGTAATCTTGGATAAGAAGCTGACTTGGGAGACACACGTTTCATGGAAGGTGAATCGTGCATTGAAGACTTTTCAGCAATGCCGTAGAGCCTTTGGCAAAACCTGGGGTCTGAAACCTGCTGTGGGTCTATGGATATACACTGCACTTATCAGACCAATCATTACTTACGCTTCTGTGGTCTGGTGGCGACGGAGCATGGTTAAGTCCACAATCCGGGAACTATACAGGCTGCAAAGAAGTGTATGTTTATGCATCACGGGTGCCATGAGTACAACCTCTGGTGATGTCCTAAATGCTATGCTTGATTTGCTCCCCTTGGATCTTAAGATAACACAGGAAGCAATAAAAGCAATGTGTAGACTCCATAAATATGGTTTCTGGCACGAAGATGGAACTTCGGGACGCAGAGAAATCTTTAAGTTGCTATCGGAGCAGTATCCACTGTTTTTGGCACCTAAAGATGACCTGATACCCACCGTTTTATTCGGAAGGAAATTTGATGTCAGATTTCCATTGCGTGAGCAATGGAGCAATCCAGAATGCATACAGGGAGGTTTGACGGATATTTTCTTTACCGATGGGTCCAAGACTGAAATAGGGTCTGGAACCGGATGGTACTTAAACGATAGTAATAAGTATCACTATGCTATGGGGGAAATGGCAACTGTTTTCCAAACAGAAGTTTTCCCCATCCTGAAAGTAGCCGAATGGATAGTCGAGAGGAGATGGAGCGGGAAACAGATTGGAGTCTTCAGTGACAGTCAGGCTGCATTGAAGGCCCTGGAGAACGCGAAGTAAACCTCAAGGATTGTTCAAGAATGTAAGAAGAAGCTTAATTCTGTCGCAAGACAAAACAGGCTTGTACTTATATGGGTTTCGGGATACTCCGGTGTTCAAGGAAACGAAATTGCCGACGAATTGGCCAACCGTGGATCAGCGGTGCCCCCACAGGGGCCAGAGCCAATAATCGGAGTCAGTTCTGCAGGAATCAAGAATTGGATCAGCGATTATGTAGGCAATCTACATAAAGAGCGATGGTCCGGTTTGGAACTCTGTAGAACTGCACAGTGTTTTATGACAAGTCCGCACAGAAAACTGTTAAACTTTCTACTAAAACTTAGAAGGAATGACATTCGGTTGATGGTCGGCATCATTACGGGACACAACCCATGGGGCCAGCATATGACCACCATTGGAATCATCGAGGACCCAGTACGCCTGTCATGCTTGGAGGAGGCGGATAGCACTGAGCATTTTCTCAGTAAGTGTTCTGCCTTTGCTAGAGCACGGCTACGAGTAAAGGGGTTCCGATGTCTTGAGAATGAGTAATATTCGTTCTCTAAAACTGGAGGATATTTAGAGATTTGCCAAAGAATCTGGAAAGTTCTCACAGGACTAACTACATCTATCTCTGTCTCTATTCTTTCCTATCTCTTTCTCTGATACTTTTCTCCTTCCCTCCATGACTATCTACCCCCTTTCCAGAGCTTTAAATACAATGGGCTCTTTAGCCTGAGGGTTTTAGGAGCCACCAAATCTCCTGGTTCTCCTTGGCTCGACCTTTTCGAATTTTCAATTTTTTGTTTTTTTTTGTCAACTTGTATAGTTGGCACCTCTCCTTTTTCCTGCTCGATATGAGAACGGACTCCGTTTTTTGCTCGGCGAGTTGAAGGTCGTTTTGCACCAGCCATTAATTAACGGACGCTATGCTCCGACTAGCTTTTTCGCAGTTGTCGCTTAGTCCCTTAGCCGTAATAACTACTGCGATATCGTCAGCAAACCCGATAATGTTGGCTCCATTGGATAAATTGAGGCGCAGAACACGATCGTACATGATGTTCCAAAGCACAGAGCCTTGGTGGATCCCACCTGATGCCTCGTAATTCTTTCTGCCTGCTATTGTGTCGTAATCCAGCACGCGATCTTCGAAATAGCTTCATATAATTGTTCGCATGTAAGGGGATACTCCGATCTTGCCCAGTGCGTCCAAGATTTTGGCTCAACTTGCGGTGTTGAATGCATATTTACATCCAAAGTTACTACCAAGCATTACTCGCCTTTGGCACCTTCGAGCCATCGGGCACCACTTATCGCCTGTTATGCAATTTTTTTTGGCGGTATTCACAGCGTTAACGGTGAACCTTCCTTTTGTGAAACCAAACTGTTGTCAGCTATTCCCCTGGCGGAATGTATTTCGTTCTCGAGGCAATTGTAGATTATTGTCTCCAGTATTTTACCTGCCGAGTCGAGTAGGCAGTTCGGTCTGCAGCTAGACGGTTCCATGGTAGGCTTGCCGGGTTTGCGCAGTAGAACCAACCTTTGTCGCTTCCATATCGATGCGAACGTTCCCTCCTTGCGGCATGTATTAAATTAGTGTACGAAGTTGGATGTTGGCTGGGCCTAGACAAGTTTAAGTACCTGGTTAGGCACCCTGTCTGTGCTACTTATTGTTTTCGAGTCTCTACCCAGCTTGAAGAACATCGTCTGCTGAGATTCTGGGAAACTGATGCGCAGTTTGTGTGCAGGTCAAAGAAACCAACTTCCTTTGTTTGGGAAAACGTGTGTATACCAAAGTGTGCTGATTCAAGAAGATCGGGTGCTTCAAATTTAATTGTTGTTTTTGAAGATCACATTCGTTTAATTCAATGCCACATATAATTGCTGAGTGCTAACTTTGAGTATAACACTCACTAAGTTTCCACTTAGACTCTCTGTAGATGTTAGCGCTGACGAAAGTGAAGTCTATTATTGAGCCGAAGACATTTCCGAGGCCACTTTTTTATAGCCCAAAATTATTTGCTCGTCATCATCATCATCATCATCAAGTAGCGATTACAGCTCAGGGTGAGCTTTAGCTTCATCCACAATCCTCTTCCAATGTGCACGGTTCATAGCAACGGATCTCCCCCTCCTAACTTGTATATTTTTCAGGTCGGCTATGGCTTGATCAAGCCAGGTTAACCTTGGACGTCCTCGAGCTCGGGTCATTAGACAATTCGTTGATAAACGAGATTTTTGGGGGCGGCTGTCTTCCATGCGCCCAGTGTGCCCTAACCATCGAAGCCTTTGGGATTTAACGTATTTCACGACGTCTTCTCCCTGGCATAAGTTTAGCAACTCATCGTTGTAGCGTATTCGGTACGTTCCATCGTTGCAGCGTATGGGGCCAAACACCCTTCGGAGTACTTTACGTTCGAAAACTCTTAAGCTACTTTCGTCCAGCACTCGCAGCCATAGGACAGCACCGGTAGTATTACTGACTGGTAGAGGCGGAGTTTACATTCACGTGTGAGCAGTTTGGACTTCAGCAATTAGGCGTGAGCGTAATACGCTTTGTTTGCTGCCATTATTCTGTCCTATGTTGTGTCGTAACTACTGTTGTCATTTTTTATAAACACTCCTAAATATTTGAAGTGCTGAACACCTTCAAAGGTTAATGCCCCGATTTGCATGTTTTCAGGACTTCGTCTTTCTTCGCTGCGGGAGACCTTCAGATATTTAGTTTTGCCTTCATTTATTCTGAGGGCTACTGCTTTTGCACGAAATTCAATATTACGGAAGGTTTCAATGAGATATCTTTTGTTCCTTGCCACTATTGTGATATCATCCGCGTACGCGATTGTTATTCCTGAGCGACTAAAAAGGTTTCCAAACTTCACTTCGTGTTTTATCGCATAGTGAAGAAAGAGATTAAATAAAGATATGGAAAGCGAGTCGCCTTGTTTTACGCCACAGGAGATTTCGAAGGGCTTTGACACTGCTTGTTGTACAACTACCTTTCCAGTGGTTTTAGTTAGTGTTGTCATGACCAGCTGAATAATTATTTGCCCATATCGTAAACAAATCAAGAATTCGCTATGTAGAGATTTTTACCAGAATAGCTGCACTATCACCTAATTAAGATATCGCTTTGAAAATGGCTATATGGTAAGGGTTTTCCAATAACAGGCGCTATTGGTGAATGGATTGCGATATCGAGAGATGATTAGCGATTTTTTTATGGCCGCAATCGGGTGGTATTGATCTGTACAACGTTTATTTTCAAGAAAATGGCGCTACGTGCCACACAAGCAACGAAACTTGATATTTTACAGGAAAAGTTTCCGATCCGTGTTTTCTCTCGAAGAGGTGATTACAATTGGCCACCAAGATCTTGTGATTTAACACCTTGTGACCTTTTTCTTTGAGGCTACGGGAATGAGAAGGTCTACGCCAACAGCCCAGGATCGATTCAAGACTTCAAAGATGGAATCCGTGAGGCTATCGAGGGCATAGGGCAGCCACTGGTTTATGGAAAATTTCATGAAAAGGATATTGTCCGGTAAGCATGGTCGTGGTGGTCATTCGCCTGATGTTATTTTCCACTATTAACGGCATACCTTCCTCTTTATTATATAATGAAAGAAGCATCTGATCATTTATATTAAAAAATAGCATTTTTCTTTGAATATCAAAATAGCACCTCTGTTTGGAAAACCCTATGTTTCGAAACCCCACTGAGTATGGTTCTTTATGCTATTTTTTGTTCTATTTCCCCCCATCAATATTTATGGCCCTTGTTATATAAAAACTTTCAAAAAAGCGCCTTTATTTAGATACTCGATGATACTATTAATCCTCTTTGGTTTTTCATTATATCAAAGTTCGTTTTATCAAGCTTCCACTCTATTTGTTTCAACCTAAACATATTTGACACTGATTAATTGTCCGTGTGTTTGTGCAGGCCAACAAGGATTATGTGGCGTTCAATTTATATTTACAGCATATCTTTTTAAGGTATACCCTGCCCACCCTTTCCAGAATACGCAGAATATAATTATAATTGGAAACATTTGCAATCATTTAAAATTCATTTACTTGTAAATAGAAAATTAAAAACCAATAATAATAGCCACGCATTAATTACACCATCCCAGAAATATGAATCTAAAATACATTCGCGTGTGATTAATAGACAAATGTTGATAAAATTGATTTATTAAGAAACATGCAAATGGTTTATTTATAAACTAATTCGAAATGACAAAAAAATATAAAATACAACAACTTTATATGAGATATGTAAAGTGTAACTAACTACATATGTATTATTCACACATTTAACTACACTTCTAAAGTATTTCATGATTTCATTTCACTAATTGCTTTCGATTTTCTTGTTTATGGAAAGGTGGCACTTTTTTCTTCTAACAAATAAAAGGTTTTCCAATAAGAGGTGTTACTTTGATATGCAAAGAAAAATTCTATTTTTTAATATAAATGATCGGACGCTTATTTCATTACAAAGAGGAAAGATTAATAGTGGAAAATAACAGCAGGCAAATGACCACCACTACCACGACTCAGAACAATATCCTTTCCATGAAATTTTCCATAACCGAATTGCAAAATGGCTGCCCTATGTCGTTGATAGCTTCCCGAATTCCATCTTTGACGTCTTAAATCGACCCTGAGCTGTTGGCGTAGACCTTCTCTTTCCCGAAGCCTCAAAGAAAAAAGTCACAAAGTACTAAATCACGAGATCTCGGTACCAATTCTGATCACCTCTTCGAGAGATAACACAGTCCGGAAACTTTCCCCGTAAAAGATCAGGTTTCGTTGCTTGTGTGGCACGTAGCGCCATCTTGTTGAAAACAAACGTTGTCCAGATCAATACCATCCAATCCGGCCATAAAAAAACGTTAATAATCTTGATAGCGCAATCTGTTCATTCATAACACCTGTTAATGGAAAACCCTTTACTATATGTTGTTGTAATTTTAATAAAGGGAGTTTTTTTTATAGGTTAGGTTTTCAAGTTGGCACTACTTTTTTCGTAGATGGTCTTTTTGACAGCTGTCACTTGATTTATGCTCAGTTTGGTTTGCCATTTCATAATGAATAGACTTACACCTGAACAACGTTTGCAAATCGTGCAAATTTATTACGAAAATAATGGTTCGGTTCGCGCGACGCATCGAAGAAAATTTTGTTCAGCGATGAAGCTCACTTTTGGTTAAATGGGTATGTCAATAAGCAAAATTGTCGCATTTGGAGTGAGCATAATCCACAAGCCATTGCTGAGACGCCGTTACATCCTCAAAAAGTCACTGTTTGGTGTGCTCTATGGGCACAGGGAATCATTGGTCCATATTTCTTTAAAAATAAAGCCGGCCATAATGTTACAGTCAATGGAGAGCGCTATAGAGCCATGATTAATGACTTTTTCGTGCCTGAATTGGACGATGTTGATGTGGACGACCTTTGGTTCCAACAAGACGGCGCTACATGCCATACAGCCAACGCAACAATCGATTTATTGAAGGAAACTTTTGGTGAGCGCATTATCTCGCGCCGTAGACCTGTGGCGTGGTCTCCAAGATCGTGCGATATAACACCGCTGGACTATTTCTTGTGGGGCTATGTGAAGTCGCTTGTCTACGCAGATAAGCCCGAGTCGATTGACGTCTTGAAAGAGAATATTCGGCGCGTTATTGCTGACATACGGCCCCAATTGCTGCAAAAAGTGGTCGAAAATTGGGCCTCTCGGCTGGAATTTATTCGAGCCAGCCGCGGCGGCCACTTGCCCGAAATCATTTTTAAAACATAATGGCAAACCCTTATCTTTATAATAAAGCTAAATTCTTGGCCATAATATTAAATTATATACGTTTTATTTCACTTGAAAACCTAACCTCTAAAAAAAACACCCTTTATTTTTCGTACCTAATTTGTTTGTTTAACGATGATGCAATTTCATGGAATATCCCATTGCATGGCATCGAATCATATTTTGTCGAAAATATATTTTTGATATTTAAAATCACGAATAGAAAGTCGTGTCAATTTTCATTTTGCCCAATTATATTTTTATCAGCGTTGGTCGGTTGATTGGTTAAAGTGGTGATTTATCCAGAATCCATTTAGCGCTTCCGCACCATTTCGTTGCCACATTCTTGCTACCAACTGGTTTAACGGTTAATTATGGCCTGACTATATCCAGTCTGGAACCTTATTAGGTTCTTGGCGTCACAGCCAGACAGCTGTTTGCGGCTCTCGATATGTGGTTTGCCAGGGGTTGACATTCTCTCTATCCATAAGACAGGCATTCACAGAGAAAATGTAAAACCGTTTCCTTTTACTCTGGTTGTTTACAACTGTGGCAGTTTCTGTTGTGAGACGTTAGTTTGGCTGCTTGTTCCCCGATTGATCAGAAGCCAGTTAACACCGTTCGTAGTCTGCAGGTGTCCCTCTGTTTCATATTTATCAGTGTTAACGTTTGTTTGTGGTTGTGGGTGGGACAAAACTTTCTGCTAACTTTGCATGTCGTCTGGTCACTCCATCTGCATACCGCGGTTTGTAAATAAATGTTAGATATTTTAAGAGAATTGCATTCTTGATTGCACCCAGTGGTGTGAATACCGATGCTGTAAGAGCGTTATTCATGGCAGATCGCCCCTTTTAAGTTCATCTGCTTTTTCGTTACCTGCAGTGTTCCTATGTGCCGGGACCCAGATTAAGGTAACTTTGTGGTTTTCGCTCAAGGTGGTAAGGTTATTCGGGCTTATATACCACCAGTTTAGAGGTTGTCGGATCCGGATTCAGTGCATGAATTCCAAATTGGCTATCCAAAAGAATAGCGATATTACCCTTAAAAGAGAAATCTGCGATTAATGCCGTACAAGCTTTCCTTATTGCGCTACTTGCGCCTGGAAGACACTGCAAGTATTGAGAAGATTTTTTCAATTCTAAGTCTATGCGAATATCTACCAGCTCTAACACCACAATCCATTTTTGAACCATCTGTGTGGACTGTAGTGTCGAAGTTGTTTAGTAAAAGTCCCTTACTCCATTCATTCCTTCTTTAATGGAAAGAGAGTGGCAAAAGTGCTATTAAATCTTACGGTTGGGATAATCTAATAAGTACTCCTCGAGGTGAACTGAGTCTCTCGTATTAAAAGACTTTTGGTAGCTATCTTCTTTCCATATCAGTGTAATTTTACATCTGCAACAAAGTCATGAAAAAGGTGTTTGTTTTTGCTTCATGTTATTTGCTGCAAGAATAACTTTTTAAAACAATTATTGCGCTTAATGCAACAGAGGCCTACTCGTCTACTTCTCCACTGTGATTATTACATATATTGATCGACAACATACGGGCGATCCAATGTATTGCTTCATACTCTTAATGTACCGGCGTACTCTGTCTCCTTTACTTCTACTTAAGGGGGTATTCTACTGTAGAGGCATGAATTTCGCCCGGTTTTTGAGGCCAATTCAGTCCCCTTCCCCCCATTTAGAGAAAAACCCTGCTCCGATTCCATATTGGTGCCGTCAGTAAAGACAGAGGTGAAAGCTGCGGTGCAGATTTTCCCCTCGATCCAATCCAGCTTATTTAGAAACTCTAATCAAATCTGAACTCAAAAATTCAGATTAAAAACTTCAAAATTTAAATTGAAGTTTTTGTAAATTTTGAATTAAATCCAAAAGTTAAAAAAATGTATAATAAGTTAGAAAAAAAGGTAAAAAAAGCTGTAACTCAAAAAACTTGGCAAATCTCAAAAAACGACTTCATACTTGAGTTGTGCTGTAATATCTGTGCCTCATATTTGACATTTGTAAACTAGACATCTTCTGCAGACAGCCAAGGTAGTGTGTAAAAGTCATGAAGAGATTCCCATTACTGAAAATCATTTATATTTTTTTTAGTAAAAAAGTTATCCTAAAGCAAAATTGGATGATTATTTTTGCACAAATTATTGTATAGCACAAAAAATATACCTACTAAATTTAATACTCGGCCTCGCTAGTCTAGGGTAAGTGCACCAGCCTGCCATCCAAGAGGTTGTGGGTTCGAGTCCCACGTAAAGAAAACCAAATCAAAAAATCTCACTCCTCCACCCCAAAACCTTATCCTTTCATTATTGTGGCTGCTAAAATAAGCAAAAAATCAAAGAAAAACACACAGTTACACATTGCGTCATTGGCGCCAGCAAGAGGAAGCGGGCAATCGTGATAATAGCGCACACACACCAAAAGTCCTCAACCATCTGCGCAATCCTTCTGTCAGAAAAATGTGAGACATAGATGATGCTCTCAGCATTTAGAAGGTGTTGTTCCTAAGCAGCGGCAGGTGGGCATTCCCACTACTTAGAACTGGTAGCGGCAGGCTAATCGCCTACCCTGTCAGAAGACAAAATAGATAAACGAAACTAATCCAAGACTGAGTCTTGTCGAGGCCCTTTGCTCCCGAGTGGAGTGAACAAGGAAAAGAAAATTGATACTCACGTTAAACTAATTTACAGTACTTACTAGGGGTGCCTTTTATATGTCGGGATTAGAGAACAAAAACAAATTTTAATCATCGAAAATCACTTTATTGTTTTTCAAAATATTCTCCATGAAGATCTATACACTTTTGCATGCGTTTGAAACAATTGTCGAAGCACTTTTGCCACTCTGAATGAGGTACCTCCAAAACATGCATTCTGAATGCCGCAACTGCTTCTTCAGGTGTCGAAAAACGTTGACCTCTCAGATTGTTTTTTACGTACGGTGCCAAGTCAGGACTATACGGGGGATGACCCATTAATTCGATGTTTTGGGTGCTCAAAAATGCAGTTGTTTGAGCCAATGTGTGAGAGCTTGCATTGTCCTGGTGAAGAGTGATCCGTCTTTGGTGATTGGTTTTCCTAATTTCTTGGAAGACAGCTAGCAAACAAATGGTTGTGTACCACTCAGAATTTACTGTTCTGCGTTGTTCTAGTGGTACGGTTGCGACATGTCCAGTTTTTCCGAAAAAACAGGCGACCATTTGCTTGGAAGTGCTTCGTGCGCGAACAACTTTTGTTGGATTTGGCTCACCTTGAAACACCCATACAGTCGACTGCTGTTTACTTTCGGGCTCATACGCGTAACTCCATGATTCATCACCTGTCCCGATGTCATAGACGTGTTTCGAAGCTCCGCAATCGTATTTTTTGAGCATTTCCTTCGACCAATCGACACGAGCCTTTTTTTGAGCCATTGACAAATTGTGTGGGATCCAGCGCGAACAAATTTTTTTGACAGTCAAATGTTTATGCAATATTGAATGTATGCTGGTCCCACTAACGCCTAAGATTGTCTCAATCTCACGATAGGTCACATGACGATCTTGCAATATCAGTTCGCGCACAGCATCAATGGTTTTCGGAACAACAACTGATTTTGGGCGACCATCACGAAATTCGTCTTGGAGTGAACTACGACCACAATTGAATTCACCATACCATCGGCAAACACTGGTCCTTGATGGAGCTTCATCGCCAAAAAATGAATTAAGTTCATCCATGCAATGTTGCTGAGTTAATCCACTTCGAAAGTTGTAAAAAATAATCGGACAAAAATGTTCCCGATTTAATTCCATTTTTGGACCGAGATGAATCATTTAAGTTACTGTAAGCAACACAAATAGCGCTGGTATTTCAAAACATTCTGAGTACGTAAAAGCCAAAAAATGTCAAACTTTGCGATACAGCTGCCAGTTGCCAGATTACAATACCAGAGTTGCCAAATCCCGACATATAAAAGGCACCCCTCGTATTATAATTGAATTCTTTAAGTCAGATCAAAGTCAAATAAAAAAAAATATATAAATAATTGGCGCGTACACTTCTGTTAGGTGTTTGGCCGAGCTCCTCCTCCTATTTGTGGTGTGCGTGTTGGTGTTGTTCCACAAATGGAGGGACCTACAGTTTCAAGCCGACTCCGAACGGCAGATATTTTTATGAGGAGCTTTTTCATGGCAGAAATACACTCGGAGCTTTGCCATTGCCTGCCGAGGGGCGACCGCTATTAGAAAAATGTTTTTATTAATTTTTGCTTTCACCGAGATTCGAACCAACGACCTCTGTGTGAATTCCGAATGGTAGTCACGCACCAACGCAACCAAAGTCAAATATCTGCGCAAATTTTAAGTTTACGACTAAGCCAGTCGAACTCAGTGATGTCCTTTCCGCGGTATATACAAAAATCGCACTTTGACCCAAGTGAACCAAGGGTGCGCCTTGAATAAAGCAAACACAGATCTGTAAATATTTAGTTCAGTTACTTTTGATTTTTTTTTTGCGTGCATTTTTTAGAAAGGTGTCACAAAGTAACACTTTCCAATTTTTCGTTTCAAATTGCTCTTTGTTCGATTTCAGCCTCTCTTCATTTTCATCCAGACGAGCCACGTGTGAAACATAAACAAAGAACACAACACGTTGTCGGGTGTAGATAAAGAAATTTCGTTACTATAAAATGTACTTTGAGTAAATATGAAAATGAATTTGAATTGTCTATTTCAATGTGATTTTCATTTCATCAACCCAATGGGGTGTTGTGTACTATGAAATATTTTAGAAAAACACTCCTTTATGGATACTACAGAGCTTACACCGCAGATGCACTTGAATATGCACATTTCCTCTTATTTCGTGCCGTAGTCCTTATACTCTTGGCGCTTTATTGCAATTGAATATCCTTTAAATGCTTTTGATCCTTATGAGCACAGTAATTGTATATCTATATATACATATATATCTATATGTATATCCATAATTGTATATTTATTTGGTAGCAATGAAAATTCAAAGGAGATTCCTTTTGGATTACCGAGTTATCAAGTCTATTTGTGTTTGCGGATAAGTAAAGGAATGCATAAATACAAATGAAATACCATGCAACATTATACAGTTGCGAAAAGGAGAGGCTCACGGTGGCTGTGCAATGGGTAAACAGATATACTATAGTTTCGTATTATTGAAGGGGCAGCACAGAATCGAAAGAAATGCATGAAGCAATGCAAGGTGGCTTATGCAGTTAGGCACACAGCCAAGCAGTTAGTCCGTTGCTTTACGGCAAGTGAACAAGTGAAGACCACAAAGTGACTGTAGCTGCAAGTGCCTGGTAGCCGAGCTGGCTATACATAAACGCATTTTCCATTTAGGCGTGTGTAGGTGGAACATACAGGGTGAATAAGCATGAATAAATTAAATTTTAATTTTAAAAAAGTATTAGATAATATAAAGCAATATTTATTTATTTACTTATGAGGCCAATGAATATACATAGTATAAGTTAATTTTTTTCATGTTTTCTGTTGAGTTCACTTGGGCACTGCTGTATGCTGCCGATGTAGCCTTTCGCGCTCGCGACAAAACCATTCTCCAAGAAAATCTGAATCGGTGGGTCACCGTCGTTGAATCGAATAGACTGCGAGTAAACCGTACAAAGACCGAAGCAATCGAGTTTAACTTTGCCGCAGTGGGTGGGTAGAATCCAGCTCTTACATTAAATAACGCTCCCCTCAAAATAGTTGATAGTTTTATATACCAGGGCTCACTTGTCAGCGAAGAAGACACCTTTAAAAGAGAAATTGCCCACCGAATTCAATGTGGATGGCAACGGTGGAGAGTAGCCTTCGGTGTCCTGTGCTACACGAAAATTCCACATAAAAGGAAAAATCCACATAAACATGATTAGGCCAGCAATGACATATGCCTTCATTCAACTTCTGGGCTGTACTACTAGCGGATGCTGGGGTGAGCTAGCGGCTTTAGACTGCTGGACAAGATTGAAGACATCTTTATACTTGGTAGCAATAAAGTTGTTCCAATCAGTGCTAAGCTCCAGGAAAATCGCCTACACTGCTACGACCATGTAATGAGAAGACCAGAGGATCACACAGTGAGGCAAGTTTTGCAGATGGAGGTAGCGAAAAGAGCGACAGGCAGGCCACCAAAAATCTGGAAAAACAGCATTCAAAACGAAATGTTCGCACAAGCACAGCTGACGAATTGAGTTACGGCTAAGTTAAAGAAAAAGATGTTCTTTTTTCATGTAAATGGATTTTATTTATATAAATACTGGGATATTAATGTGTGGGTATGAAAAAATAAACGCATGAACAGTACTTATAAATTACTTGCTTTAAAAAACAAAACGAAAAACAATACTTCAAAACTATCAATTTTTTTTAAACAAAATATCAGAAACAACATCAACATCATTAGCCTTACCGAGTTGAGTATGCGCGTGTCGTAAAATATTCGCTTAGCGGAAAATTTCCAAATATCAATCAACAAAAGGGAGAGACACTAACATTCGAAAAACTCATACCTCGGTACTCTCGATACCCTTGATAAGACGAAAAATGCCATTGAATTTATAAACGCTAAATTATGTGAGTTAAACGATAAAAAAATGAGGAATCCAAGCACAGTGTTCTCGATTCTATGTTAATATACCCATACATTGAGAAAACAAAAAAGTTGTTAAACACTTTTGGCCCTCGAACTTGTGCCACACTTATGGAGGGAGACCAAAAAAAAAAATAGTACAAGTACATTTTAGTTTTCCTTTTTCTACGACTTCGTGCAATTCTTTTTACTAACCCTGTAAATCCAAACATCCAGCTGAGTACTATGCAATGAGTACGAAATGATACGAGCAGATGAGTGTCATTATCAACAACTCATCATCCTCAGTGTCCTTTTGGTTGCTTAGTTGGTTGGTTAGCCTGTTCGAGTACTCGAATTGCAGGATGTTGCATTCGATGTTGCCACAAATGAAAAGTGACAAGCGAACAACCTGATGGATCGTATTAGTCTCCAAAGTGAATGCCAGCACATGCACCAACAAATACTCATACCAAAAAAAAAACAACAAAAAAACAACACACACACACAAATAAAAAGCGTTAAAGTGAAATGCTGCTATGCTGACTGTAGCTATCGACTGTTCACTGTCGTCCGCCTCGTCAAAAAGCGGATGAAGCAGCCATCCTTTTACCGACTCATCGACAAACGGTACATGATGTAGCAACAAGCTGTGGAATTGAATAGTGTCGAAACCCTACTGCTGCGCTGCTGCATTTGCTGGTCTTTTGCGGTTACTGCCGCCAAGACATTTTCCGTCTTGCATAAGCTGCTGCTATTGCCTCTCTCCCAGCGCTGCATACATAGTTGCATATTCTTTGCATCGCTCAACGGAAGCAATGAATGATGACGTTTAATGGTTTTTCCTAAAATGAAATGTACTCAAGCCGAGCTAAATACGAAAATCACAAATGCTCAGCAGGTGTCGGGCGGAATTTCAGTTTTTATGCTGATCTGTGGCTACCCACTAGGGAATATGCCTGTTTTGTATATGGAGCGCTTTACTTTCGACTACTAAAAATATATAAATATTTGTACTTGATATTTGTATGTATGTGTGCTAGAACATTTTTGAATTTTAACACTGAAATATGTAAAGGGAAATTATTGGTTAAGTGGTGGGAAACCATGGCCACCAAGTTGGGAGGAGAGAAGCAGGGTGTTTGTAATTATCTGGTGAAGCAAAATTGATGACAGGTAGTTTGTGAATAAAAGATTCGCTCCTTAGACTTTCTGGTAAAAACTCGTAAGTCTTCCAATAGGCAAAATGGCTCTCACAGAAAGAGTAAAACACCAAAAGTACGGGAATGCTTTTTAGGTAAGAACTGGTAATTCTGTTGAATACAAATTAATTCCGGTCTTTTTTGTCCATGTCGCGTAATCATAGTCGAAAATAAGCAGAATCCATATTCCTTAAACAAAGATTTAAGAAAAACCTTAGATTTAAAAAAAACCTTTTAGTATTAATACTTGGATTTTAGCTTAGATTTTAGCCAAATTTTTTAACGACCACAAACTGATACTAAAGTTGACTTTACGGAAATGTCTGTGCACCCAAATATTGAAACTAATAAAAGTGTTTAATTTTCTGGATATGGAAAGAGATTTTGATAAAGGGTTTTTCAATAAGGCAGGTAGATGTTGAAATGGAATAAAATGGAGTTTGCTGTGTGGCACGTAGCGCCATCCTGCTGGAACCACATGTCGTCTAGGTCCATATGGTTCAATATGGGCCATAAGCAATTGGAAGGTCCACCACGTCTATCGAAAAATGGGCGCAATGCGCGCACCGTTTGCGTTAATGAACACTCATTTTGATAATAAAGTTTTATCATTTGAACGTGCTGTTCAATCGTGTAACTTGCCAAGATGATTTGGCATAAACAACTGAATAATAAACAAAAGATTTGACAGATGTCACCAAAACAAAATGGCTGCCACAGGGCGCCAAAATCGATCCGCGCCAATTGAAAAACCCTTTATAATAAACTTTGAAAGATTGCTAAGGCATCCTAATCCACTTGGGTTAGATAAAAATGATTTTTATCAACAAAAAGAAAAGAAAAACTATTAGAAATCAACAAAATGTGTCCACCAATTTAAACTGCCTTTCTATCATACCAAATTGAATGGACTTTAAGGGGCGAGCCTGCTTTAGAGGCTTCAAAAAATCGATTTTTTAACTATCCAAGTATGCATCCTCAAAATTTCAAAAGCAAATTCAAAATATTTTCGGAGTTATAGAAGAAATTGTGAAATGCGATTTCTCGGTTTTTTATTTTTATGATTTTTCATATTTGCCGGGAAAGACAGGGCAAAAGCTAAACGTCCTATCAAGACGAGATAACATTGATTGTATTCGGAATTAAATTATCTTCTAGTTGAACCTAAAAACCTTAAGAAAATTATGATTAACCCACTTTTTAAACAATCTAAAGTGAATTTGTTTTTCCAAAAAAAATGATTTTTTTTTTAATTAGCGAAAAATTGTGGAATTTCTCACTTTTTGTTTAATTTTCTTAGTTTAACTAGAAGCTATACTATACTCAAATAAAATTTTTTTTGGGTTTTTGGTTTGAGATAAAAATTGCGACCTGCATCTTTCCCGCCGCACGACACATGCACACTCGAGGCGCCTCGGCAAAATGCTTGTACCAGGCATAAGATGACATATATTTTAATGAAAAAATTTGAGAAGACTGCTGAAATATATAATAATAAATTCTGAAAGTTTCGTTTTAATCGAATATTTCTTTCCTTTGCAAAAAAATCCACAAAAAAATGAATTTTTTGAAGCCTCTAAAGCAGGCTCACCCCTTAAAAGTGCATATTTGAAATTTTGGTAAAAATTTGATTTAAGTTCGAAATTTTTATGGTTTCTTTTTTTTAATTTTGTAGAAAAGGCGAAATTTTAAGTTATATTTATCTTTATTGTAGTATGAACTATATTCTTATAAAGAAATAAAAACGAAATAACTACGTAATAATAACTGACCCTAGAAAACAATAAGTCTTCTGCGTATGATGATGAGCAGAAATGCTCAAAAAGCCTATCACACAACTCTCGCTACAATACAAAACCCTATTTTTGTAAAAATATGGAATGAGGCTCAGTTGCCAGATGATTGGTTAAGGGGAGCTTGAGTTACTGCGCCAAAAAGGGGAGACCTAACATCGCAATGCGTAGGCAACAAGCCGGGTTCCGGCCACACCGTTCTTGTGTCGACCAAATACCCACGTTAAGAATAATTTTAGAGCATTCGGCAGATTTGAGAGCGTCAATACAATTTGTTTTCGTCGACTACGGTATCGCTTTCGACAGCATTTAAAGAGGATACATTTGGGACGCCCTATATCGTCGAGGCATGGCACCGAAAATCACCCAGCCAGTTTGAGCCCAATACGATAGCTTCAAATGTGGAATTCAACATAATGGAAGTCTATCGTCCACCTCTGACTCTATATCTAGTGTTCGGCAAGTTTGCCTGATTTCTGTTGCTGTTCCTAATCGTGCTCGATGGCGTGCTTTCACGATCTGTGGACGAATGCAGTAGAGGCATGCAATGGAACTTCACCTTGGGACCTAGATTACGCCGATGGTATCTGCTTATTGTCAACAAAGCACTTCAACATGCAGAAGAAGCTCGGCGTTTTGGTGGAAAAATCAAAGAAAGTCGGGCTGAAGATTAATGGGGAAATAACTAAATTGCTTAAAGTGAGCATCGTGGATATAAGCAGTAGCTTTAGCGCTATGAATTTCAGCATTCAACACGCGAACATTTTCACTTACCTCGGAAGTGTAGTTTCTATGGACAGAGGTGCAGCACACGACATACAAAGCAAAGAATCACAAAATCTCATAGCGCGTTTGCTCAGCTGAACAAGACATGGAATTCTACACCGATTTCCACACATACAAAGTTGCGTATTTCCAACTAAAATGTAAAATTGGTTCTTTCTTATGGCTGTGAGACCTGGCTCATAACAGACTTGCTCCCAAATAAGCTGCAAGTTTTTGTCAACAAATCTTTAAGACGTTTATTGCGGATTTGGTGGTCCAGAAAAATCAACAACAGAAAACTTCGGGCGAATTGTAAGCAGTCACCTATCCAGACTGAAATAAAGCAGAGTAAGTGAAGGTGGATTGGTCATACTCTTCGAAAGGATCCATAGAAAGATGCAGGCAAGCACTTGACTGGAACAAGCAAGGCAGTAGAAAAAATAACGCTTTAGGTGCATTTGAAAGAGATCGATATTGGGAGAGAAGCATAAATATCTTTTCCGATCTTTTCCGATATTCAAGCTGCGGTCCAGGCCCTGTCGTCGCCATGTAACAGTTGTCTTCTGGGCAACTCCCGTAAGGAGGAGATCAAACGTCTGGAATGTGCAGGAAACATTTCTCTTATCTGAGTTCCAAGGCATAGGAACATAGAGTGAAATGAAATTTACCCATCGGTGGACTAGTGGATATCGGCGGACAAGAAACATCGGTGGAATTGGTGGATGAGATTGACCAGGAACAGATGTGATGGATTGATGAATATCGGTGAACAAGACACATCGGTGGATGAGATGCAGCAGCAACATGGCAGGATTAGTGGATATCGGGGTAACAGCAATCTCGGTGGACTTGTGGATGTCGTTGGGTATCGTTGCACCAGCAACATGGCTCGATTTGTGGATACCGGGGGAAAAGGAACATCTCTGGATTAGGGAAAATCCATGGATTAGCAATATCGTTCGATTGGTGGTAATGGGGAGCAAGCAAAATCGTGGGGCTGATGCATATCGGTAGATAAGATGGACCCGCAACATAGGTGAATATATTTGGACAAGACCCATCGGTGGATTGGTGGATATCGGTGAACATATAATATCAGGTGATTTGTGGACATCGGTGTACCAGCAGCAGTAGCGGAGAAGATGGGCAAGCTTTATCGCGTGATTGATGAATATCTATGGAAACATCGGTGGATTTGTGAATATCGGTGTACCAGAACATCAGGCGATGAGATGGACCAGCAATATGGGTGGATTGGTGGATATCGGTGGACCAGAAACATAGTCGAATTGTGTTCGACAAAACCTTAAACATTGTTTAAGGAAAACTGCACAATTTTTTTCTAAAAAAGCGCGATACTGATGGAGTTCTATCTTATCGTGTGATATCTCAAAAACACTTAGGCCTCAGTACGACAGTAGCAGGACAGTCTCTCATTGAAGAAACTGTGGGATCCTGTAGAGACAGAGACTCCACATTTTCTTTGCAAACGTCCGGGTTTGGCGGCTAGGCGCCTGAGGTTCCTTTTTGGAATAACCTGAGGCTGTTCTCCAGCCTAAATCCCTTTGCTCTCCTCCTCTCTACATCAACAGCATCGAATGGCTGTAGATGGTTTTCCTTCCTTTAAGTTTTGTAATTTTTCGCAGGTAGTAGTCTTCATTGTGGTATCAAAACGGCACTCTGTGTACACTTGAAGTGTTCCTATAGCTTTCTTGCTATGTAACCTATAACTTAACCTATACACACTTTATTCGAAATTTACTTACTTCTAGCTTTGCTGCAGTTTTTGAAAAGGGTTTTGAAACTGACATAATTTAATCATTACGCTGACTGATATTATCGAAGATACTCGCGAAAAAAGTCACATCCCTTAATCTACTTGACCATTCAAAGCCATTCGATATTCACAATATTTCGTTGACTGGTAAAACTCCATACATTTTTTGGCTTCTCCCTTCCGAGTCCCTTGTCCCTTTTTTAGAAAATAGGTCTCAAGTTATCTGTAGTGGTCCTAAAACTTCACTTGCTTTAGAATTAAATAGAGGAGTTCCGCAAGAAGCCATTATTTCTCCTCTCCTCTTTTATTTGTGTTCTAGTAACAATTTTTACCCAAATGCGCTCTTATTTGTATGCAGATGATATTCAGGTTTATCGATCTTGAACGCTCAAGGTTATATAGGGTCTGTCCTTAGCTGCATGAGAACTATCGGTATCGATAACAATGGTTTGACAGCTGATAATGGGTAAAAACAGTGGGGGCATTTCTGGTCAGTAAGGCTTGGCAAGTCATCATGAATCATATAACGACAGAACAACGCTTTTGAATTGTGGAAATTTACTTTCAGAAAAATAAATCTGTTCGCGAAGTTTATAGAGCGAAGTGTCAAAGAAGATACCCACATAACAATTCGTAGTGCTGTCCAACTTGCAGACTTTTGTCCTTCGACTTTGTGGAAGATTTTACGTAAGCTTCTTGGCTTTACATGGTTTTAAAATACAGATCGTGTAGGAATTGAAGACCATTGTTTATGTCACATTTTTGCTGATTGCGCTCATTTAGATTTATTTATTTCGATTTATTGGAAAAAGTGGTAAAAATTGGACTGCTCGAAGGGGTGAAAAAGTGCATTCTAAGAGTATCTGTATTTTGTATTATAATCATATTAAGTTCTGAAGCTTTTAAGAAATACCTGATATAAGTAGCTTAGCTACATTTAGGCGCGGACTTCTGATAAAAACAACTGTTAAAATTTCATGAGTGAGTTATTGTGAGTTATTGTGCTAAGAGTGACGCTACTTTTGTTATTTTCAAAATAATGAATCAAAAGGAATTTCGTGATTTAATTTTACACTACTTCAAACGAAGCAATGGCTCCATCGGAAGCAACAATAAAACGATGGTTTGCTGACCTCAAACGTTGTCGTACAGGCGCCCATGATGCACAACGCAGTGGACGTCCAAGTGAGGTGGTGACAGCAGAAAACCTCAAAAAAATCCACAAAATCGTTTCGAGTGATCGAAAGGTGAAGTTGCGTGAGTTAGCTGACATCATAAAGATATCAAGAGAATGCGTTGTCTTATATTGCATGAGCATTTTACTATGAGAAAACTATGTTCAAGTTTTCTTACTGTTTACTAAAAATAAGAAGATGTTGATGATTCTGAGCAGTGCTTGGCCACGTTTGAGCGTAATAAACTGGAGTTTTTCCTTCCGTATGTGACACTGGATGAGACATGGTTCCATCAGTTCACTCCAGAATGAAAACGATCGTCATTTGAGTGGACAGCAACTGGTGAACCTACTCTAAAGCGCTCGAAAGCACAACAATCGGCTAGAAAGGTTATGGCCTTGGTATTTTGGAAAGTCCGTGATGTAATATACATCGACTATCTTGAGAAGGGAAAAACCATCAACAGTGAATATCATACAGCGTTACCGGAGCTTTTGATAGCTAAAATAGCAATGAAGCGTCCGCATATGGGAAAGAAAAAAATTTGTTTCATCAAAACTATATGGAATGAACTTCGAAGTGCTCCCACATCCACTGTATTACCACATCCACTGCTCGCCGGTAAGAAATTTAGCTTTTGAAGAAGAGATTATCGCTGAAACTGAGACCTATTTTGAGTTCGTTCTATTCGTTCTACAAAAGTGGTTTTGAAATGTTAGAGCGGCGCTGGAATAAGTGCATTGTTTTTGGTGGAAATTACGTTGTTGAATAAAGCTAATTTTAAACAAAAAAAGTGTTTCCTTTGTTAGGCCCTCGACTTTTTAGCCCATGGTTATTTGCTATGGGTTGAACGCGGACATATTTCGTAGGCATGTGCAGGAACTTCTTTCAAAATAATCCTGGAACCAGATATACCACATCAATGGACCCCCTTATCGAATAATACTCGCATAGCTTTTGTTCGAAAACAGCGAAAAGGAAGGTTAAATCAGCGTCATTTGAAAAATATGAACTTTAGTCGACATTCGCATACAGAAGTAATTTGAGATCCCCTTTCTCCAGCAGAGAGTTGAGTTCTTAAAAGATATGTAATGCATTTTCTTTAGCTAAAGTCGTCACAAATTGCGCTGGACTACTCAAATGCATTGTGAGACTTTAATTTACTATCTTCATACGCTATCAAAATGCTACATTGACACATTCGGGTACCGATATTATTTACCCTTATTGGCCCACCAGCTCCGGTTAGGTGAAAATTTCAATGGGAAATGTTGTCTAACAAGTGATACGAGCTGCCAATTCGTCTTGCTTTAACCATCAAGACACTCACTCAGTCATTTACTTATGCATACATTTAGGTATGTAGGTGTGTGTGTGTGTGTGTGAGTGTACGTTGCTTTAACCCGGAAAATCCTTGCCTTGAATAAAACACATTCATTCAACAACTTCCGCTTTCGCATTTCATCTTATCTTGGTGCAATTATTTTTCGCTCTTACTTTTCGTGTTTTCTTGTTTTTTTTTTTGTTTTTTTTTTTTTGGCTTTGTTCCAACGGTAATGTGATGTGGTAAGATTTGTAAGTTGATTAATGAACACAAACAGACTCTTGAGTTTATGTGTTTGCCTGAGTGTCGAATGACAGCTAGCGTTTTATTAGATTAAATTCAAAAACTAAAGGAACAACACAACCACGAATGGAATGGAATGGAATATCATCGGAAAGCGACTTGCAGCGATTGAATGAGTTCAACGCCGAACTCAAATGACCGATGTCAGCGCGCACAGCGTGAGATGAGCCACTGTGGCACTGCCATCTAGCGCCATGGCATTACGTGGTGTGTGCGTGCGTGTGGTGAAGGAAACAGCGCTAATGAAATGGCAATTCGTTCGCTCATTCATTCATCCATTCACCCATTCACCCATTCATTCATTCATTCATTCGTTCGTTCGTTCGTTTGCTTATTTGGTCGTTCATGACGGATGCGGAAATGAGTAAAGTGTGAAATTTTCTGTTCTATATGCGCTGGTTACGGAATTGAGTTAAGAACTGGCCACAAGCGCACACCCACAAATACAAGCGGAAAACGCCAACAACCATACACACCCAACTGGCATAGATGTGCACCCAAAAGCAATTTCATCAGCGTGACCAAAAAGAAACAAAAACAAGAAAAACAACAAGAAAAAGAAACAAAAACAGTTTGGGGAAAATCAACAACAACAACAACGGTGGCAGTAACACGTATTACCGCAAAGCTGTGTCTGAGTGAATAAATGAGTGACTGACTGACTGACTTGCTGAATGTGCAAAGGAACCTATCGAAGAATGGACTGTATGAATGGGAAACGGAAGACAGAAGACGTACTTTTGGAACGAATAAATGAAGAATGCAATTTTGTGATGAAGAAAAATTGATTGTCGCTAAAGTAATAGGAAAAGGAAAGAAAAATTAGACGAGCGTAAGAAGTGTGAGAAAAAAATACTTCGCCTGTATAAGGCTGAAAAATGGAATGAGATGGATGAAAGGATTGCACAAAAACGAGAGCTATAAATAAAAAATAAAATTTTAAGTTAAGAAAAAACTACGCACACACAAAAAGTACGAGTATGCCTCCAATCGAGGCTTTGTGAAAATAGTCGCATGAATAAAAAGTGGCACTTCCAAACCGGCAACGACCAAGAATGTATTTTTATGAAGCAGGCTTGAATGTTTTTGTTGTTGGTGTAATTGCATTGCAATAACGCCGAGGCTAAGGTGTGAAAGGCAATCTACTACGGACATAGGCATTTTATATTTGTATATTGTAAATTGGGGTAAATTTGTAAATTTGGATGCGATGCGATGCGGTGTATTGGGTGTAGGCTGTTTAGATATATATGTATTAGGCTGGGTCGATTTGTGGGGAGGCAAAAAAATCGCCCATTGCTCTGTGAAAATCATATTCTAGGGATCAAAATAAGAAACTTTGCCGAAGGAACCATACCTATTAAACGAATTCTGATGTCCCCCAATTTGGGTCGAACTTTTTAGTTTCTTTTCTCATGTAAAGGCCAAAAATGGTGATATTTTGAAATGATTGTATGGGGAACCCCCCAGGGGAGTTCCAGGGGGTGTGCCACTGGCATGGGTGGATCGGCCGTCCAAAGTTAGTGGGGGTCGGTCACACATTTGGACTCGATTGGAGCACTCTAAATGGGTGAAAGTGGGATTTTTCGTTCGACCCAAATTGGGGGACATCAGAATTCGTTTTAGAGGTATGGTTCCTTCGGCAAAGTTTCTTATTTTGATCCCTAGAATACGATTTTCACAGAGTAATGAGCGATTTTTAAATCGACCCGCCCTAATATGTATACACATATATATAAATATATCGCACCCTAAATACAAAAGGGTCACAACTCAAAATTTTCCACACTCGAGCTTGACTTGTTTAGAGTAGCACAGAAAACAAACTATGTGACATATCACGCTGAAATTTGCCATGTAAGCTTATAACAGTCCTACCAAAAAACAAAAAATTTGTTTTTGCCATATGTCATCCGCGGACCGTTTTATTGATAACGTCTCGTTCATATTTGAGCAGAAGTACATTTTGAGTTGTGACCCTTTTGTATTTAGGGTGCGATATGTACATACTTAGTGCTGCCATAAGTTCTGTTACAAGTTAAGTCCGTTATGGATGTGAAAGTATAATACTTTTTTATTGAAGTTAGTTTTATTTAATCACATAAATATTAAAAAAATAATTAATTATTCATTCGAAACGATCACCTTTTGATTTACATTTGACTTCAAACGATTACGCCATTCAGTTATTGCAGCACGCCCAATTTCCATGGATATTAGCGTCGCTGCTCGAACCAAATATTATTTGAGACTCTCCAAATTTCTGTGTGCTCTTCGACAGGCCATGTTCACCAACTCTGACCACAAACTGTAGTCCAAAGGATGCAGATCTGATCTTCCAGACAGCCAATCTTCGTCGGCTAAGAACCCAAGAATGTCGTTTTTTAGCCACTGCTGGGTGGTTTTTGCCTTATGGGCTTTAGCCGAATGTTGCTGGAAGATCCAACGCTCTCCATTGAAGAGCGAACTGCCCAACTACTTCCCCACCTGGTATACTTTTGCTCCAGTCTTAACCCCTTCTTCTCAGATATGAAGAGATGCAACACCTTTACAAGACACTCCCCAACAAACCATTACGGAGGCTGGATGGTGGCCACGCTCTCTCCTTTGGAACAACGTTTTTTGCGTCTTTAGAAGTTTTAACATAGATTATGGGGTTTTGCTTATTAGACACTTCTTCAGCAGTGAAAATTGTCTCATCTGTGAAAATAATATTTTCATGGTCGTTGATCGCGTGCCACCGAAGAGGCTGCTTGCATCTGTCGAGTCTAATTTTCTTGAAGTGCTTTCAAGTGAAGATCATCTCTAATTAGTCTTGACATGGATCTGGTCGCTACATTCACTTCCCTGGACATGATTTCCTGCTTTCTAAGGGGATTTTTGCGATTCTTTCTGAAAAGCATTTATGGCTGCACTGGTTTGAGCCACGCGAAGACGACCACTTCTTTTTTTTTTGTCTGCCAGTTCAGACGATTTGGTAAAAACGACAGTTAGGTGCGGTGGGCAAACCTACTCGAAATACTAAGTTTTTTCAGTAACTCGTGAATCTCACTGACACTTTTGTCACACTTTTACCTCTGTAATGCGAACACTGCAATGCTATCCTCCTTAGTTCTCCACTCTATTGTGAACAAGCGAAATTTGCCATGAAACAGAGTATAATTTATGAGCGGACAATGAATAATAACAAAAGCATAAGTAACTGAACTTTTTTCTGCAAATTTTTTCTCGCCATGTGCATTATTAAATTTGTGACAGAATTTATGGCAAGACTAAGTATATATGTGTATATATGAATTTGGGTATTTGGCCCAGCTTCTCCTCCTTTTTGTGGTGTAGACTCTGATATTTTCCCAGAAATGAACGATCTTAAGTTTAATGCCGCCCCGAAACAGCAGATGGGTTTTATGAAGTGCTTTTTCCTGGCAGGAATTCAATCGGAGGTTTGTCATTGCCTGTTATTTTCCTTTCCTGTTATTTTGGTGTGTCACACTCACAGCAGGTCTCGAACACTCACACTTCCGCATGGAAGTCTTGCACCAATCCATTCCGCTATGGTGGCCAAAGTATATATATTTCCGAGATATTTTTAACTATCAGCTAAAAGAGTTGTAATCGAACTACTACAGCTGTCAAAACGGAACAATATTAACAATGAATCTGAATCCTTAGCTCAAAGCCACCGCTGCCGTAATTTAAAAATTTTTTGTAATTAAGTTTTAATTAGAAGTTTTCTGAATAAAAAAAATCTCAACATTAAATAACCCCGCACAATCTTTTAGCGTAAATTAGTCGTTTAAAATTCAGCAAACCTTGCACTCCTTTTCCTTTTGCTGGTTAGAGACTTGCTGAAAATATTTTTTAGTTTTGAAAGAAATGCATCCCGCTAAATTTATGTCAAATTTTAACTCTCTTGTCAGCACCTCTGGTATGTTGGTATCACTTTTAAATATTAAAAAAACGATGCTTTCCGTTCTGAATGAATTATAGGCCAACAAACAGTAATTACATGGTGTAATATTCTGAGAAGTTTGCACTATTACGTCTAAGAAAGCTCCAAATCGAGTATTTAGGGTAAGTGTCTTGAAAATATTTTTTTTAAGTAGTTCATTTGGGTCAGCCTGGAACTTAAGTACATCCTCTCGGTTATTTATTGTGGCAAAAAGTTTCAAGTCGTCTGCATATAATAGGTGTCTGGCAAATGAAAAGCATCTATGTACTAATATCATTTATAAATAAGTCGAATCGCAGGCGGCCCAGAAGATTACCTTGAGGTACCTCAGAAGTAGCAATGAAGAGGGCAAAAGATTCCCCCACAATTGTCTTCTCAAAAGTTCGTTTCAATTAAATAAGATTTTAACCATAAATAGAAGACCGAGTTATAGCGAAGGGAACCTAGTTCACATAAAAGAATTCTATATGACACAGTGACAAATGCCTGGGAGAAAGTAGTGTAGATGCACTTGAAGTCCACCCGAAAATGATTCAATACAATATTCACGGAAAATGGCCAGGTTGGGAACAGTGGACCTACCTGTTGGAAAAAATTTGGAAATAGTTGCTATGATGGGACACTTCTTTCACCGAAAAGGATTTCGATTGGGCAATTCGGGTCAAGCTGGACCCCTATGCATTTACATGCATTTGTATGGGAATATGCACGCCAAATTTGTAATTCATTTTTAAGTATCGAAGGCATATATGCATATATATATATTTTTAATTTGAGCTGAATACAGAAGCAAAAATAATCGCTGAAAATATGAAACAACGTTTTTTTTTGTGTTGTTATTTATTTGGACTCATTGCGAAGAATGTTGCAGAAAAAAAAGTTGATTACAATGGGATTTATAGGAAAATATGAAATGATATTTATTTATGGATTCGGTAGAAGGTAGACAAAATATGTATAAGGGACTTTTGAGTAATGATGGCATACTGGATTCTTGCACATAATGCACTATAAACGAGTTCTTCGACGAAGCTATTCGCCTCCTTGTAGACAAAGACGAGGGAGTGTTTTTTTGTTTTTATCCGAAGGGTAGATACCGCCAGCTTAGACGGCATGCACGATTCATACTGATCGCTAAAGGTAGATCTCGTTCGGGACCACGCACAGTCAGCATTACCTACTAAACTGGACTTGCGAGACAATACAACTACGAACTAAACTCTAACTCCGACCTCTGTAGCCCTACGGTACCGCTTAAGGGGACAGATACCTATAAACGGCCACATTTTCCCTGATTTTCATTAAAATTATTTAAAATGAAGAAGTCAATATATTTTTTTTCAAAATTAGCATACAGTTTATTTATACATTAAAATAATATACATTTTTTTATTTTAATCATTTAAAACGGCGGATGTACATTCAATTCCTACGAATTTTGCTACTATTTTTGCTTCGAAAAAATTATTTTTTCGAAAAAGGATTATGTTAATATGAGGGCGGGTCAGGGCGGTTCAATAAGTCCGTCTTTTTTGTATTTCTGACCTCTTTACTGAAAAAGAAAGACTGCTCCTGTAAACAAGCATCTGTCAGTTGACTCCTGTCAAAATTTGAACGTGTTGCGCCAGTTAGTTTGTGTTTTACAGCTACCTTTATCAGACTACCCAGTAATTTGAGGAGAAAATGGAAAAAACTGAATTTCGTGTGCTTATTAAGCCGATTCACCCTTAGAAACCCACTGTTTCGACTGTTGTTTGGTCTCTGTCTGGAGATCAGAAATTCAAAAAGTCACGGACTTATTGACCCGCCTTCGTATTTTATGAAAACAAAAATTTTTTTTTTCGAAATTTTACAGGTATCTGTCCCCTTAAGCATTACATCGCAGGGGGAAGCTGGCCGGTACGGCTCTTCATATATGTTTCTGTCTCTGTCTACCCTTCGTTACTTGTTTGTCTTCTTTGTTTATTGCGTTCCGGTTATATTTTCCGCATTTCCTGTAATGCATTTGCGGACCTTTCTCTCATTTTGGCCCCCACCAACTTCGATTGCAGCATGTGATTTACAATGTTGCCTGGGGTTATTCTTTCTTTGATCATTTCTTCGATCGATGGTCATTCAGATGCGTATCTTGGGCAGGAGAAGAAGATATGTTCCACGTTCTCACTACCGTTGCCGCAGAACGAGCAGTCTGCTGCGTCGTCGTTGTCGAGTTTTTGTAGATACTCTCTGTAGCATACATGTCCCGTCAGGAACTATGTCAGGTACTCTGTGTCTATGTCACCGTGTGTTCTCTCAAGCCATGCCTGAGTTGAGTTTTTTGCGCTTATGATGAGTTTTTTGCGTCCAACTCCTATTTGTCGCTAGGTCCCAGCGATTTTGCCATTCAATTATGCTCCCCCGCCTTTCTTCCTTACGCTGTTCCGCCGTTAGTCGCCTGTTTAGGCTTTTGGCTTTGTCGTAGACTCTACCCAGTTTAGAAGCCAATATATCTGGTGGCATGATGCCCGATATGACACACACTGCTTCATACGACGCAGGCAACTCTAAGGGCACTTAGTTTAAAAACTATTTCCGCCTTCTTCGCGTACGTTTTTTGCATCAGGGCTTTCCCCTGTATGGTGCTTCGCCTACTGCATATCACTGCATATCTCTTAGGACCTTGATCTGTATCGTATAGAAGTACTCTTTCTAACAGGTAACTGGTTATAACCCTTACCACGTATACTGGCATTTTTTTAATCTTCCAGAGCCTTCAAAACATGTTGAAAGCATTCTTGACATACAAAGTCACAACAGGAAGACAAGTGAGCGTATCGGACTCGCTGTGAATTTATTAATAAGAAAACAGAAAAAAAAAAAACAACGCAAACTAAAACCAAAAAAAGCAAAAAACAAGTAACAAAAAAAAAAAAATAAAAGAATGAAAAAAACGGAATAAAGCTGAGAACCAACAAAAAAAAATTTAAAAAAAACAACAAAAAAAACTCAAAAAACAAAAAGGTGCAAAAAACAATAAAAAAAAATTAAAAAAAAAAACGAAAAAGCCAAAAAAGTATAAAAAACAAAAAAAAAAATTACTTAAGCAAATTTAAAAAACGAGGCATAGCATGAAGTTCCCGAAATTTGTCAATAAAACAGAAGCGATTGAAGTAATGTTCCCCTGACAGTCGGTTCTACGTTACCGGAACGACCCGGATTTATATCCAGCCCCATACAGCCACTCCAACAGCATTCTCCAAAGATTTATGGGAAATGTTTATGCTGTTACAATAACACATAATTATTATTGCCTTCACAATAGTCGCCCTCTTCCCTTACACAACGATGCCAATAGTGCACCCTAGTTTGGTAGCACACTTGGTAGTCTTACGAATTTAACCCGCTCCACTCCCTTAACCATCAACTTCCTAGCAAATACAAAACGTTGCATTAGTTGGCACCATACGAACCAACAAACGCTGCATTCCACCAGCAATGAAAAAGGACAATTCTCGCCCAGTGCTTTCGGCATTGTTTGGTTTTCATGAAAACCTTGTCACAATCAGCATCTATGCACCAAAGACGAATAACTTTGACACTCAAGCCGCAAGGAGACAATTTTGAAATTACATTAGAAATAAAATTGGGCTTAAAGCTGCTTTGGTTCAGCAAATGAGATATGCTGAAAACAAAACAGAGTTTGCATATGAAGGCAGCTTTTTCCGATACTTTTTCGATAGAATCTGTAATCGTATACTCCAAATCATGCGCAGGCTTTCATCGACGACACGTGCTACTCCACATTGCGAGGCAATCAACAGCTCTAGCGACTATTGAGTGTGAGTTATATATTATGAAATTGCTGCCGTACTACTAATCTGGTAATCCATACATAGGTGAGAGACATATATGAATATGTATATGAGTGTGTGTGTGTATGAGCTGTAAATTGCATTCATCAGCAACAATTGACTTTGTCGGTGGTGTTTATTGGAAAACATCTGCTCATATATTAGCTTACTCGCGCATATGCCAAAGATTTACCTATGTGTGTGTGTGTGTGTGTGTGGATGCATACGGGTGTGCATATGATTTGTAACGATGTGCAAAAGCCAATATATGGCTGAACAAAATGAAGCTATGCCACATATTTCCGCTCTGGTTGCTTACTACCACCTGCTGTCTGTACATTCACAAGCAATTTGCCAGCCTGAGAATATGCCTTAGATGATATTTTTCTTAGTGCCTATACACGTACAAATACCTTGGAATGGCACAGCATGTGATAGGAAGCCTTTATGCGAAAGTAGGTATGTATGCTACCGTCTTCTTGTTTGTGTCCTGCGGCCGTACCTGCGCTGCTCATTAAATACCAGCTTCATAAAAAATGTATGGCCGACACAGCGCAAAGCACATTTACGCACACACACACACATACGAGTCAATTCGTCACAGTTAACAGGAGTGTGCCAGTAGCTATTGATGGTTATGCGGTTGTGTGTGTGTGTGTGTGTGTGCGCGCACTGCAAAGTGAAACTTTTCGCAAAACAAGTCAACCGCGTTGTCATGTCGTGTACTTAAATTATAATCAAAAGACTTCTTTTGTAACCTTATTGCTCCCCGAGGGGCGGCGCAAAGCGTGGCAAAAGTCTGTACTACTGGCGCACTGGCGCACACAGCAGTGGTAGATGGAGATGGAGATGGAGTGTGGTACAATAAACAAATAAAGAAAAGAAAAAAAACGAAAAAAACGAAAAACAAGGAAAAACTCGAAATCCTACAAACTGATATCACTTTTTACTTTACTGCTCTTCCAGCTCAATTTCTCGTTGCCAATTCTTTGCATTCGGTACTTTTTTAAATCTTGAAACCTTGCTTCGTGCAACAGCAATAACAACAACAACAACTGTGGCTTCCTTAATACCGCTGCCGCTACTGCCAACGCTGCTGTCATTGCCAGTGATGTTGCTAATATACTATGGCTCCGCTTCTTTTCTGTTGTTCTTTTTCAAATTCTACTTCCCTCTTACTCCTTTCGCTGTTATTTTCTGTAGTTATATGTATCTTTGAGTGTGCATACATATTTACATACTTTGAAATTCTACTTTATACTTCGTTTTTCGCTTCAGTCATGCATCGGCATTCACTGGTTTTCAATTGTTGCTTGTTGCTTATTCGACATCCTTCAGTGTGGTGGTATCATTGGCATCAGCCACAGCAACAACATTTACTTGCACATCAGCACAACCTCATGTCATCGACAGCCAAAAAACGGGTACTTTTTTAAGTTTGTTGCCAGTTGGGTTGCACTCACCCAATCCGGCTACCCCAATCCGGCCACCTCAATCCGGCTACCTCAATCCGGATGCTCAATCACAACAAACTAAAAAAACAGAAAAACACAAAAAAAAAAGAATAACAACTATGAAATTTCCAGCTTGGTCATTGCTCCACATACCTCTGCATATAACTTTCAACGTTGCCATGCCACTCATTGATTCGCTTCCGTTCGTTAGTCGGCCAGTTTGGCCCGTTGATTTAGCCCAGCTTGGCGGACTTGTCTTGGCTGAGCTGCACTGGCTTTGGTTTGGTTTGGTTTCGTTGGCTTTCAGCTACAGATTCAAATTCAGAATTTCAGCCCCTGGCTTTCGCATCACTTACCTCTCGGAAATGGGATCATCAGCCTTCCACTCCAACATATACTATTTGCATGTGTATGCGTGCTGCGTATTGCAATATATTTTTGTTCGCTGTATGCTGCCTTCGACTTTACTTAATCAGTTCTTCCACATTTTATAGCTTCTTGTGTTGTTACACTGTGCTGCCTATAATACTCTCGTATAAACAAACAAAAGTATGTTTAATATTTCATACGTCTGCATTTATTTTATTTCAATTTCCACCTTGTGACTTTCTATCATATTAAATGAGTTGCAAATGCGAATGCCAAAGCCTCCGGCAAGAGATAGGAGAATGTACTATACTTACTTATACCCATACATATATATATGTACATAAATTATAGATGCGGGTGTGTGAGAGTTGGTTTCTGGTTTATAAATTACTAAACCGTTTGTTTGATTGCGTTGAAAATTTTGAGACTTTTTTTGGGTATGAAAGTGTCTATGCGCTTATATGGAGTCACTAAGCAGCGCTTCTTCTTCTTTATTTGCTATTGTAATTTTACTTTTATAAAAAAATTTGTTTACAAATATGTTTTTTGTTTTTTTTTTAATTAAAATTTTGAATTATATTTGAAAATAATTTGCGGTCTCTAGCTGCTTCCACTGCTTTATGTTCCTCAACCAAGAAAACTGCTTACGCCCGATTCCTCTCCTTCTCTCAATCTTGCCCTGCAATATAAGTTCAACAGTACATATTTCGGGTTTCGTAGAATACGAGGTGTGTTCAAAAAGTATCGGCTTGATAATGATGACTCTGTGCAATGCCGAATAGAAAAATCAAGAAATATTATCTGAAGCCTTTAAAATACATACTAAAATTATTTATTTATTCATTAATATCTATTTTGTCCCCTTCAAAGTAACCTCTATGAGATATTATGCACTTGTGCTAACGTTTTTTCCAATCTTCGAAGCACTTCAAAAAAACATTGTTTTATCTTGTTCAGCTCCTCCTTCGATGCCGTCTTTATTTCGTCAATCGTAGCGTAGGGTCATCCTTTCATAGGCCTCTTCGGTTTCGGGAACACGAAAAAGTCACAGAGGGCTCGATCTAGGGAATACGGTGGCTGTGGCATCATTAGTGTGTTGCTTCTGGGCAAAAAGTCGCGCACAAGCAACGATGTGTGAGCAGGGGCGTTATCGTGATGCAAGAGCCCATTTTTGTTCTTCCACAAATCCGGGCGTTTCTGGCGGATTGCTTAACGCAAATTGCACATAACTTGCAGGTAATGCTCCTTATTGACCGTTTTACCCTGTGGCAAGAACTCATGATGCACAACACCACTGCAATCGAAGAAAACGGTAAGGAAAACTTTTACATTCGACCGAACTTGGCGCACTTTTTTCGGTCTTGGTTCATGCGGCAGCTTCCATTGAGACGATTGAGCTTTGGTTTCCACGTCATAACCATAAACCCACGATTTGTCTCCAGTTATGACCCTCTGGAGCAAATTTGGGTTGTCGCGGATAGAGTCCAAAATCTCATTAGCCATGTTCATGCGATGCTGCTTTTGGTCGAAATTGAGGAGTTTTGGTACGAATTTTTCGGCGACCCGTCTCATGCCCAAATCGTTGAAAAAAATCGAATGGTACGAGCCAATCGATAAGCCTAGGTCCTCAGCAACTTCTCTAATGGTGATTCGTCGACTGGCCAATACCATTTTCTTCACTTCATCAATTTTTTTGTCTGTTGTTGAGGTGCTCGGGCGTTCGGCACGCTTTTCGTCGTTCACCTCTTCTTGGCCTTCTGAGAACATTTTGTACCACCGATAAACGTTGCTTTGGTCCAAAGCTTAGCTTCTTCGTATGACACAGTCAACAGTCGGCATGCATCCGCGCACTTAATTTCGTTTTTCACACAAAATTTGATACAGGTTCTTTGATCCATCTTTTGGAATAAGTAAAAATCGAAGACGAGCCGAAACCCCTGCAAGCAAAGCAGCTGTCAATAATTAACTGAACATTCGGCATGAGTGAGAGACATGAGTACCAACATATCGCCACAAAAAAATCGAAATTCGAAAATGCGTAACCTGCGAAAATTCAAAATTCGCGATACTTTTTGAACACGCCTCGTATGCCACAAATATGAAGTTTTTCTCCGTTTGCTGCACTTGATTAGTTGTCTGTCGCCGTGAACTCCTCGCAGCAGTTCTTCATTAGAAACATGGTCGATCCATGGTATCTTGAGCAATCTCGGGAGAAGCCACATTTCAATTGCTTCCAGTCTATTCATGTCGGAGAGTTTTATGGTTCATATTTCCATGCCATATAGCAAAATTGACCATACATAGCATTTCATGAAGCGCATTTTCAGTTGAAGGTTGAAGTCGCGACATATTAGGACTTTGCCATATTTAAGAAATGGGGATCTGGCCATTTCAATGCGGCATCTTATTTTTGTTGAGACATCCCAGTCTTCGTTGATAAGGCAACCAAGGTATCTAAATTTATTTACTCTTTCTACAGGAGCATTGTTGATTGTTAAGTGAGTGTTTGTTGTATCTATTTCTTCTGCTAACAACCATGTTTTTAGTTTTGCTAATGTTGATTATGAGGCCGTATAGTTTACTGTGCATTGGAACTTTGTCGATCACGTTTTGAAGACTAGCCAAGCTGTCACATAGTAGAGTTGTATCGTCGGCGTACCTGATGTTATTTATTATGACGCCATTTACTTTAATAGCATCCTCAATGTTTTCTAATGCTTCCTGAGATATTCTTTCGGAGTAAATATTAAAGAGCAGTGGAGACGTTTTCGTGACGTTTTCACTGCGGTCACCATCAACTACAATAAGCACTGTTTGGTGGTAATATATGGGTTCAATTGCTTGGATTTCCTTTTCAACTATATTCGATCAGTTCTTGAATCTAAATAAATTAGAGATGATCGATTGGCATAGATTGTGATGAAAGATCAACTTAGAACAACACGACTTCCAGGAAGACCACTAAAGCGCAGGCACGAGTGCTGGACGTCTGGATCCCGATCTCCGAATGATGAAATAATTATATTTTATCAGAAAAAAAAATATAAACAATAGCAATTTTTTCGTTGAAAGTACAGGAAACAGTCCTACAATAAAGATGAAGAAAAAGAAGAAGTTCAGGAAGTTAAAATTCTTGAGCTTCTGTCAGATGCCTTGCCCTATGACATACTACTTTGTGACCTCATGCTCAAAGTTTTTAGGAACAGCATTGATGGACTTAGCCGAAGTTAAAGTAGAAGCGAAACAAGGGAAACGAGAGATTAAATAAGAAAAACTTTAACGAGAAAATGTTGTATCGTTTCAGTAAGGAAAATTTATGAAAGAAAGAGAAAATCAAATAAAAATTTTTAGACCATTTTTTTTCCAATTTTGTTAGCACATTTTATACTGCAATAAGTTTTAGGCGAGCTGAGATTGACTTTTGCTTTTCACTTTTTATAAAAGCGCCCAAATTCGTAAAAAAAAATATTCAAATGGATTGGAGGTTCTTCAGAGAACTGAGGGTAGCTTTTTGACCAACTCTTTAGATCCGAATTCACGATTTTTGCTACAGAGGCTGGAGCACAACCAAAGAAGCGATGATGTACAAACCAAAGCTGGGTGCACTAAATAATAAATGCAATAAGCGGATAGTTAAAATACTGAAAAAGTGAAGATTTAGTCATAATGAAACCCTTATTTTAACTTCCACTAAAAAATTAGTGGTAGAGTATTTTAGTGGTAATGCAAAATGCGTACCCTGGCAGCAACTCAAAAATTTAAAAAAATTTTGTTCAACTTCAAATGTGCATTTTATTATACGAAAATTTAAGGGGGGGTAAGGGTTTGTATTTTTAAAAAAATAAAAAAATTTTTTTCTCTTATCTTATTGTTAAACATTTCAAGAATATATTCCTAAAATTTTATGTCGATCTGAGCAAAAGTCTTGAAGTTATTGTTTATTTAGCCTCTTGTCCTTTATCAGAATATCTCTGGCAGCTACGGGTGTTTTTTAGCTTACAAACTTTCAAACGCGTTTTTCTCAAAACTGCTTTTTCAAAGTCCGTGTTCACTGTCATTTAAAAACTACTTGACCGATTCATTTCAAACTTAGTATACATTTTCTACATATAAAATACCTCCCCCCAACGTTTAGTTAACATTTTTTTTTTAATTTAAGAGTGTTTTACACCCTCAAAATGGCGGAATTTTTTGCGGAAAATTGTAGTTTATATTTTAGATGGCCATAAAAAATTTTGAAGTGAAAAAAAAATAATCAGAGAACGTTGGGGGGAGGATTTGATGATACTTTAACTAAATTTTAATGCTTTTTGATTTCAGATAATTTCCGACCGAGATATAGTGAACACCGCAAATTGTTTTTTTTTAAGACGTTCTGGGAAAAGCTTTGTCACCGGCTGGTTTTTCAAAATTTTCTCATAAAAAAATTACAGAATATTGTTAAAAGTATACTTAATAATATACAAAAGGTTTTAGTAAATTTGCTCAATCCACATTTAAAAAAAAAATTCACAAAAAAGATGATTTTTTTACGCTGAAACCCTTACCCCGCCCTTAATGTGCTTTGAAACTGCGTATCCCATTTTAAGAAAAAAATGCATTTAAATTTTTTTTAATTTTGTTCAAAATTTGCTAAATTTTTCTAAATCTTGAATAAAATTTTAAGCTTTCATTAATAAGGACTTTGTTATAGAACGAATTAGCGGCCGCCGTAGCCGAATGGGTTGGTGCGTGACTACCATTCGGAATTCACAGAGAGAACGTCGGTTCGAATCTCGGTAAACCACACCAAAATTAAGAAAAACATTTTTCTAATAGCGGTCGCCCCCTTGGCAGGTAATGGCAAGCCTGCGAGTGTATTTCTGCCATAAAAAAAGCTCCTCATAAAAAATATCTGCATTTCGGAGTCGGCTTGAAACTGTAGGTCCCTCCATTCGTGGAATAACATCAAGACGCACACCACAAATAGGAGGAGGAGCTCGGCCAAACACCCAAGAAAGGGTATAGGCGCCAATTATATATAATATATAATATATATAGAACGAATTATATTTTTAGAAAAAAATTATTTAAATTATAACATAAATAAATAAATGCTTAACATTATCAAATAATTTGGGGGAGTGCATTACTTAGCAGAGTGCAAACACCTTCGACACTCTGACTTCTGACCAAACGTGCGTACACCAGAACGTCCTGCGCCAGCGCGCTTGTCTGAGCTCTATCTGCATGAACTCACTTTGGTTCGAATAATTTTAAATATGCTCCTGCATATTGACCAAGTGTAAGTGGCATAAACTGCATTAACGGCAACAACAACTACACAAAATTCTCTAATGTACGGTTGACTATCGCACCACTCATTTATAAGTTTCCACACCAGCACATGCACATAAAAAGGGGTGGAGCTCTGTTGCAAGCTCCAAGCTTACTTCTAATAATTTAATTTTTTTCTTGTGTTTTTTTTTATTATTTTTTTTTTTTTTTTTTGTTAAGTCGCAGTTCATTGCGTACCCACAAACATTTCCTCGCTTCCGCTCACCTGCCGAGAAAGGTAGAAAAGGCTAATGCATGCGCTCAAGGTTCTAGTCGGTTGCAAGTAGACAGGTAATGGAAAAGTTTAGTCAAGTTTAAAGGTAGTATTATAAAAAGCTTATTAGTATGACTGCCAAGTGAACTTTACTAGTATTTTAGGACTTTTCACTGGCAATGGTGATGGCGGTACATTTAGCAGGTGGCAAATATCTATAAGTAATGCGTATATCCCTTCCTTTTGCGCACTTCTGGCTAATACGGTAAGATGCTGCAACAGCTGAAATTGAAAAGTTATGTGGAAAATGGCAACACGTGAGAAGTGCAAAGAAATAGGCGACAGCACAAAAAGAATGCAAGGCAAAAACTTGTATAAGAAGAAGGCGAGAAGTAATGGAAATTTAAATGAAAATAATGTCAGAGTTTTAAGCGTGAAATAATTTAGAGTCAGAAATTAATTAAATGAAGAAAAAAGAAATGCGCTTATTAAATACACAACTCAGTTACGCGTAACGAACTTTCATGAAAAAAGCAAATGAATTCATTGTTGCCGGGTGGGATTGTGCGCGACTAGCAGAGTACAGCGTCGAGGTTCGCATACTGCTTTGGATAAGAAACATCAAATTTAAGAAATATTCTGTGTATTTCTACTAGCTTCTGTATATTTCTTCTACTTGAATATATTTCTGCCATGGAAAAGGGGGCGTCCATAAATTACGTGAGGTGTTTTTTTTCAATTTTCTGAGGTGAGATGTCGTGAGATTTTATTCAACCCCCTCCCCCATCCCCCAATCTCACGTGAGAGTTTTCAAAATGTGGGTTTCTTATGTAAACGCGTTGGATTGTTATTGTAAAAAGAAAAAAAAATTGCTTCGTGCTTTTATTTACGACTAGTTAAGACTAGTAATCAATATTGCTGAGAGTTATAAGTGTAACAAAAATTTAACAACAGAAGACTTAAATCGTAACTACTGCGATTAAAAAAAGAATATCTACTCTAATTCAGTCCATGGAGAATCATGCGCGGTTTCAAGAGAGACTATTGGGACCAAGATGTCCATATGATTTTCAGTAAAATCATGTGCTCCTTCAACTTCGTTCTAATCTAGCCACTCTAAGCCGTTGACGCTTGGGCACAGTAACTCATTAGCTCGTCTTGTGACAATCCGTGAGGGTCGCACTTTGCGGTACATACGCGCTTGCTTAGCTGGTGCAATGTGAGCTGCTTTCCTGTGCTCTGCAACTCTTGTGATAGATGCGAATTAAATACCGCATGTACTGCAGCATATTTTCTCTAAATCATCACGTATACTTGGGCAATAGAGATCATAAGGCGTGCTGATAAGGGCATTCAGCGGTTGAATCGGTAGGCGTATTAGAAATGGAGCAAATGATTTTCCGTCATGTTCTTTGAAGTCCGGAATTGTCAATCGTCAACCTGAGTGATAGGGCGTTCGGCTGATAGTGGCGCGAAAACAACCGATGGGCTACACTGTACCGCAAATTCAGATTAAATTGAGCTATTTGGTATAAAACAAATATGGTGGTTTGACAGTAGTAATGTATAACGTCGAAGTATGAATGAAATTATTTTTTTACTACGATTACGCTTGAGATTAAATCTTAAGCATGTACAATTTTTTTGTTTCAATCAGAAAAAAAATTGCGTGATATTTGCCGAGACCCCCCTCTCTCCAACGTAAGATTAGATGAGATTTGACTCGACCCCCTCCCCCCCTTAAACATCTCACGTAATTTATGGACGCCCCCAAAGCTACTCAAAAAATGTCATTCGTCTTGTTTCTTCATTTGTAGGGCAGCAATAAGACGCACACCACAAGTTGGAGACGCAGATCGGTCAAATAACTAATACAGCTTTTTTTATATTTATTTATTTATTTCCAGTTTATAATATTAAATGCGATAATTTGCAATGATATGTCATACAATATCCTTAGACGAGCCCTCAAGTAAGTACATTTTCTGATATCGAGTAAGTTTTACTTAATTAAAGAAATTAACTTTGCTTTAACTCTGAACTAATCAAGGACTTCAGCGGCTCTTACACTGCTTAGTGTAATAACAACAAAAAGAATAATAAGGTTCTGACAACGGCTTAGGGTAGAAGAGTCCAGGAAGTAGTACACGTCATTTTCTTCTTCTTCCTGATTGGCGTGGTAATCGCTCAAGCGATTTTGGCCGAGTTTACCAAGGCGTACCAGTCGTTTCGTTCTCGTACTAACCGGCGCCAGCTGGACACACCAAGTAAAATCAAAGCCTTCTCCATCTAATGTTTCCAACGCAGGGGAGGCCTTTCTCTTCCTCTGCTACTACCAGCTGGTACCGCGTCGCATACTTTCACAGCCGAATCATTTGTATCCATTCGAACGGCAGGGCCTAGCCAACGGTTTGATAGAACTCTTTCTGCTCTACAAAACTATGTTTACCTATTTAATTTTTTATTAGTTTTGAGGCTTTGAAATAGAATACCCAGGAGGCAAAAATCAATAGTCTCGACACCTGCTCTACTTTGATTTTCATCGAGCTACAAAAAGCTACCGAAGCGGCCCGGGATATTTGTGACGTGCATGAAGAAGACGTCATAGGCGAGTCAATAGTGCGGAAATGGTTTGCAAAGTTCAAAAATGGCGACTTTGACGTCGATGGCACGTTCCGCAGCGGAGAGCCTTCTGAGCTCGATGAAGAACGTCTCAAACCTCTTGGTGATTTGAATTGGCGAAAAAAATGAACTGCAATTACAAACCGATTCTCAATCACCATCATTCAATGGGACTTACCGCAACACTGGGAGCCAGGGTGCTCAACGATAACAAAGAAAGAAAATCGTTTCTCAGCAGCTCGTCCGCCATCGAGCAACACGCGATCATAAGCAACGCGTTTTTTATCGAATCCTTACGAGAGATGAGGCATGGTGCCTAAACATCAATGAGTAGCAATGAAAGGAGTGAGCGGCTCCATGAGATATACCAAAGCCGTGAGTCAATACAGGTCTTCATCCAAAGAATATCATGATATGTGTTTGATGGGACTGGGAGGGCATGGAGCTATGCAATATACTCGAAAAGAATGCCACGGTCAACGCCAGACCCCATGTTACACAAGTCGTCAAAGCCATACTCCAAGAGCCCGAATGGGAGGTCCTTCAGCATACGCCGTATTCTGCGGACCTTGCACCGACCGATTACCATCTTTTCTGCGCCCTATCAAACCATATGAAGGGCGTTACATTCGGTAACAAAGAGGTCCTCGAAAACTGGTTCAAAAGCTTCTTTGACACCAGACTGGGCGGCTCTTGGCGGAACGATATCCACAAATAGCTCGAGTGGTGGGAATAGGTTGTAAATAGCAACGGCGAAAATATAATTTATTAACTTATTGGTATAATTATTGCTTTTTGTTTAAATAAAAGTCTTCGGTAAAAACGCTACGAACTTGTTCTCCAACCAAATAAAATTCAGAAAAAAAAAACCCAATTTTGTTTCTTCAAAACTCATTATTTTTAGTCTTATGAGATGTAAAGGGTTTTCTAATAGCAGGTGTTATTTTGAATAGGATTGCGCCATCAAGAGATGATTAACTATTTTGTATGGGGATTGGATGGTATTGATCTGGACACCGTTTATTTTCAACAAGACGGCGCTACGTGCCACACAAGCAACGAAACCATTGATCTTTTACGGGAAAAGTTTCCGGACCCTGTTATCTCTCAAAGAGGGGATCACAATTGGCCACCGAGATCTTGTGATTTAACGCCTTGAGACTTTTCTCTTTAGGGCCACGTGAAAGAGAACGTCCACGCCAACAGCCCAGAATCGATTCAATACCTCACAGATGAAATTCGTGAGGCTATCGCGGACATAGGGCAGCCACTTTGCAATTCGGTTAAGGTAAATTTCATGAAAAGGATATTGTCCTGTAGGTCTGTGGTCGTGGTGGTCATTTCCCTGAAGTTACTTGCCACTATTAACGGTATACCTTCCTCTTTATAATGAAATAAGCATCCGATCATTTATATTAAAAAACAGCATTTTTCTTTGAATATCAAAGTAACACCTCTTATTGGAAAACCCTTTAGTGAATAACCATAAAAAAAGAACCTTAATTAGTAGTTTCCTTCGGCGGCTATATTAAAAGATTTGTTTATTTAATCATGCGCCTGTTATCTTTTCGAAATCTTCTAATAAGAAATTGTAATAGTCTGAAGATAACGCGATCACAATTTGATTAAAATTTTAATGCACATGTAACCGTCTGCTCATACTCATTTACTCACTATTCCACATTCTTAATTTAATTCACAATGTTCTTAGTATTTTATGAAGCTCACTAATTTCTTAACTAAATAAAATACATACATCCTTTCAGTTCGTGTTCTTAAGAGTAAGTACTTCCTTCCACTATCCTTTACTTCACGCTGCCTGTTCATCCTTACACTCTCCCAACATCAGACACGTTGCTGCATTTGCATTAAGGTGGAGCGATAGTATATGGATTGTTTTAAATACCTTTTTGTGTAATTACTCGGCACTGAAAGCTATTTGGTGTCACAAACTTCATTAAATAGCGTTTCAAGTTGCCTTAGAAGGCCACAAAGATACCCTAAAATGAATCTAAATACTAACAACAACCCGAAGTGAATATAAGTGAATAACGCAAAATTAATAATCAAATTTTTTTTTTTAATATTTTTGAAGTGAAACTTCTTAGGCTTCGATGGACGAGCGAGAATGGAGAGTAAAATTTCGAGACCATGCAATGGGCATTTTCGTTCCGCGAGAGAGAAAATAGATATAAAGTAGAGGAAAAGGAGAGAGAGAGCTATATACAAGGCAATATCTAAAAGAGAGTTTTTCCTTGTGGTTGCTAATTTCTAGCGAGAAATAACACTGCCTACTTTTTGGCGCTTGTTTGTTGGTGCAAACTTGTAGGAAATATATTTTTGGTGCCTACTTTTTGGCATTATATTTCCTTGGTGCCCACTGTTTGGAGTTTTTTTGGTCCCAAATTTTTGGCGTTTTACTTTGGTGCCTATTTTTGGCGCTTATTTCCATTTCCTAGCTACTGCTTGTGCGTACTATAAAGCGCTATCCATTCAGGCCACGGATTTATTGGCGTAATTTGTGCCGTTGTTGCGGTTCTGGAATCGCTGAGTTAATGCGGGTGATAAACGCTCGGAGTAGTGCGTGTTGTTCCCACGGTTTGTGTCTGGCGTTTACCTACACCGGTCGACCCTTCTCTGTTTTTTGTAAATTTTGTCTATTTGTATTCTCTGCAAATGTTGTGACTTTATTTAGATATATATTCTTTCTCTTTCTCTCTCTTTCTCTCTCTCTCTCTCCCTCTCTCTCTCTCATTCTCTCTTCATTCTCTCTCGCGTCTCTCCCTCTTCCTTTGCCTGCCTTGAAAGTTTCACTTCTGTTATGTGTACTACGCTACACGCACTTTTTTTTACCAAATATAACAAAATGATTTTGAGTGCTTACTTGCATCATAAAATTGTTACTGCTAAGTGGAAGAATGATATCCGTCAGTTTCCATACGCTCGTGTTCCCGGCTTATCATATATCTGACAAATAGTCTCTTAAGAACTGCGATTATCTGAGATTTGTTGACATAAATCCACGACTTCAAGTCGCCCCAAGGAAAAAGGTATTGGTGGGTAAATCTGGCAATCTCGTTGGTCATGTAAATTCGCCTAAAGGGAGATTACGCGACTAGACAGCGCTTTCTTCAAAATATCCATGGGGTCCGGTGCTATGGGTACGGTGTGTTCACCAAGCACTGCTCATCCGATTAAGGTTTTTTTTTTTGAGTACCACACTCAGAAAGAAGTTAGTCCATTTAACTGCACTTGGGTGCTCTTTTTAATTTTCCTTAAGTCTACCAGACCTCCGAAGAAATCTGAGTGGATTTTGTGGTGCCAAGGAGCCAAGGTGGCCGCGATTTAACATATCAGTGCCAAAGGCCTCAAGCCTGACTCGAGCGCAGATCGGGCAGACATACAGAAAGTGGTCCGCCGTCTCATTCTCCTCCCCACATGCTGGGCAGAGTGCAGTGTCTGAGATGCTTATGACAGGTAACATTAGTTTTGGCCATCTACAGCCCCGCTCAACCTGCCAAGCTCGCTTGTGGGTTGAAGTAACTCATTTGCTAATCGTGGCTTTGATGGCTGCAGAATGAAGTAGCAGAACGAACCCAGAGCCCCTCCTAGCTAAAGAGTCAGACGTCTCGTTAGCCGCGATACCCATGCGTTCCAGAGCCCATGTAAGCATCATGATATTATGACTACCAATATAATTCAGCCTGGATTTCCAGGACTCAACTACGCTTGAAGTGGGTGGAAGGCTGCCTAAGGCCATGAGCGCAGCTTTGCTGTCACTGAAGACAAATAGAGATCTGCCTCACCTCTTGTTTTCCACAACGAAGTTCATTGCTCCTTGAATAGTTTACACCTCCTTTTAAGACACAGATGCGTACATTACAAGAGCAAAGTGCCGTTTTGTTCCGTCAGGTTTCACGTAGACGTAGGCTGCTCGGTCCTGCAACCAATCGTGAAAATGCGAAAACAGTGTTTGCCGGGCTCATTTTCAGAGGTCTTAATAAAGATCTTGCTCTTCCTCTTCGTTGTAGAGATTGAGGGTGGCTTGATAGTAATTCACACACAACTGATGATCAGTAGGCATTAGCTGATGCATTATGTGCGCTTTGGACGAGAACATGTGTAAGTTTTCCACGAAAATTTGTTGTACAGTCCTTTGCTGTAGAGTCCTTTGTTTCTCTGGGATAAGGCCCGTGACAACGAAGCTCTCGTGAGTGCAGTCATGCCGTCATGCAGGTATGCAAGACTTATAGCCTCACAGCTACACCTACGTACTAAATACCCCTCAGCAACCTACCACTCTGTCCGTGGAACTGCCAAAACGGTATCACTTCGCCGGCTGGTTAGCTCAAAGGCTCCAAATTATTGTTGACATCTACGAAACTCCGCGGGTCTTCGATCGTTATGAATGTGTGTTACATGCGCGCATATTCTCTTCCAGTTCGAGATCAGAATAAAATCTATAATCTTTTCTCCGCTTAAAATTTTAAAGGTTTCAGGATCATAGGGTGGGCATTGGAACAAGACGAAATCAACATCTTCTTCCCTCTTCGTATAGATTGGGCAATTTGCTAAACTCTCATGGCCAAATCTATGGAGGTATTTTGTAAATACAAGATGCCCTGAAAAGAATTGGATAAGGTGGTAGTTTGTCCCGTCATGGTTCCTTTCTAGCCACGTCGTTAGGATAGGTATTAGCTCATGCGTTCATCTACCCTAAGGTGACCTGTTTCACCGGTCCTGCCAATGGACGATCGAACGACGCCTTTCTGCTGCAGCAATTTCTTCACGCCTTGCTATACTATCATGTTACCCTGCCAGAATGTCTACCGAGATTAGTACAGCAATGACGAAGGGTGCGTCATCGGAACTTGAAGAGATAGTTCGCAAAGCGCTTAGCCGATAGAAGGCTATTAGTTTTTTTGCGTAGCTATTTACGTTCAATGTATCAGTTAAGATCAATGCCGCGTCCAAAAGGACCGAACTGACTGTCTGCTGATGCATCGGCAACCACAGCCACGATATTCTCGGCCGAATAACCACTCCGATAGCGGTCTTGCATGGTGTCGTGTGGCTCCAGTATGTTCGCGTCGAGCAGCTAAGCGCCTGAATGCTTGCCCTATTGGCGCGAAACGGTTAGGAAATCAGCGTCAATATTCTACCTGCCCAAACACCACCCACTAACGATTGGTAAAAAAATCGACACAAATATTCCACGCTCTTATGAAGTATAGCACAGCATTGTTTGCTTGTTTGAATACTGCAGGTGTCAAGTTCACAAGTGACAATTATGATTAGCGTACGATGCCATTTCCAAAAATTATAACTACCGCCGGTAGGGTGATTAATTTTGAGCCACTTTGTTGGGAATAGAAAATGAAAAATCTGAATTTAAATTTTTTTAAAAAATTAAAGCCTCAAAATGTGTTGCTCTTGTTGGACTACTGGGCTTCTCTCATAAGAAGACTAAAAAAATTAAATAGAAAAAAAAAACACCCCATACATATGGTTCAGAAAGGACACCAAAAAAGTTTCTATTTATTTTTTCCTTTGAAGTTCTCAATCGTACATTTTTTCTGCTAAAATACATCGAAATCCATTGTAAAGTGTAAACGATCGTTTCTCGGTTCTGGATAAGATTCAGTCAGATTACAAAAGGGTACATTAACATCAAGGCTCCAGCGCTTGAACGAAACAACTAAGTTGGAAGAGGGACACCTCTTAATATGCGTTGGGGCAAATAATACTCTGTACCTTTATTTCTGGGATATTAAGCCAACTTTCTGCAAGTCTAGCAGAGGTAATTTCACAAAAAAATAAAATTAAAAAAAAAACGCACTCCACCCTAATATGCCTACAAATATTTATTTGCGCTTTTTGGATACTTTTGTGCACGAAAACGGGTATAAGGGTATAATTTTCCCGCACACAACTTTTGCATATTATACCCATGCGCACACTTTGCCATGCATCTGCATACACTCGCACACGCCTACATACAAATACAATATACAAAAAAAAAAAACCAAAAAGCATTATCCCTTTTCATGCGATGCTGCATAATCTGCGCTGCATTGTATTTGCTTACACGTACATATCTACGTGTTTGCATTCACCCACGTCATCTTAGATGCTTGAAATTTCGGCAACATTTTTCCCCTCTTTCGGTCGCTTCGTTTTTTCCTTCGCTATTTCTTCCACAGTGTCATGTGTTATTTACATATTTACCGTTGTAGGTATGGAAGTTTACTTGTCTGCCTTCATGTTCTTGTTGAACTTCTTGCAACATATACCACACTCACACACACACACACATACCACATCAGCAGCTTGCTCGCCTTGATGTATGTACTATATTGCGCTTGACATCTCTATGCCACGCATGCTTGCAGTGTACGGCACCACCGTTTATCCACCGCTTCCACCGTTTCCACTGCTTACTCTGCCATGACTTTTAGTATTTACTAGTGTTTTTCGTACTTTCAGCTTGTTAGTGGTGCAGCGAAAGTTGCAACAAACGCAGTTCTTCCTGGCATATTCTTGTGCTGTTTTTTTCAGCCTTTACGCGTTGAAATTTTTCGCTGCTGGTGCTGGCTGTAATTACAAGTTTTCTTATAACATGCTAACCCGGTGTATGTTGCTTTTCTTAACACAACTAATTATTTTTCGCTTGACACAGAAAATGTTTAACTTTAATTAAATGGCGCCCGGAACTAACACTTTCGTGTTCTCGCACCTGCACGGATTTATTGCGTTTGTGTATTTTGATTTTTTGTTTCTTAACATTTGCACGCATGACATAGGAGATGGAATTTCGGCTTTCTTTTGCGCTGTTTTTTTTTCTAAAATAATTCATTTTCAAACTTGTTCAACGTATTTATGGAAGTATGTATGTATGTATTTATAAAGTTTAATCTGCTTCCAATCCACTGTAAAACTTGCCGCTAAGAATCTAATTCTTTTGCGCTCATTTCAAAGGTTGCTACTACGCTAGAGGTAGGTTGAATGGGCTGCTCTTAAAAAAAGCTCACGCAGTTGCCAACTTACCCAGACCTTAAGGGGCCCAGGTGGTCTAGAGCTTGAAAATTTAGGGTATTTTCAGGAATTTATTATTCGTATTAAATTTTTGAAAGACTTGCTGGCTTGACCACCCGACTTTTCACCCAAGTTTCAACCAGAGCCTTTTTCTATCGCGTCAACTCGGTAAAAAATTGTGACTCTAACATAATATAGGGGCTTTCAAAAGAGACGCTTAGGATACAGTAAGGAATAGACGCTACCTTTTCCTGATGTCATATTGACATTTTTCCAGCTTATGGAATATACACAAAACCTCGGATGAGAATTACCTTTACTGTTGACGACCTCTGCAAACAAAATAAGGAATATGATTTGAGAGCATGCACCTGGAATGTCCGGTCCCTTAATGGGGAATGTGCCTCTGCCCGGTTGGTTGATGTCCTCGTGAGAGTAAAAGCTGACATCACTGCTATTCAGGAAATGCGATGGACGGGGCAAGGCAAGAAAAACATAGGACATTGCGACGTCTACTACAGCGGCCATGTAAAGGAGCGCAAATTCGGTGCTGGATTTGTTGTAGGAGAGAGACTTCGTCGCCAAGTACTGTCCTTCACTCCGTTTTTTTAACATCTCGCTAATTTGCTTCCACGCCCCGACGGAAGAGAAGGACGATGCGACCAAAGATTCCTTCTATGAGCGCCTGGAACGTTCCTATGAGCGCTGCCCCCGCCACGACATAAAAATCGTGCTTGGCGACTTCAACGCCAGGGTGGGCAAGGCGGGAATTTTTGGTCCCACAGTCGGAAAATTCAGCCTCCACAACGAAATATCCGGCAACGGACAGAGGCTGATCGACTTCGCCGGGGCCAGAAACATGGTAGTCTGCAGCACCAGATTCCAGCATATGAAGATTCACCAAGCCACCTGGCTGTCTCCTGATCGAAAAACATGAAACCAGATCGATCATGTTGGGATAGATGGAAGACACGCTTATAGTGTATTAGATGTACAAACAATCCGAGGATCCAATATCGACTCGGATCATTACCTTGTTGCAGTCAAACTGCGCAGCCAACTGTTGTAGCCTCTGTGCAGCAAAAAACGTACATCTACCTACGCAAAAAATGTTCAACATCGAAAAGCTGCAATCACAACAGACAGCCAGAAGATTCGCCACCCGACTCTCCCTCCTGCTCTCAGAGAGTACTGCCCAACAAACCGGCATGCACGAGCAATGGAGCAACATTTCTCATTTTCTATGTACCGCCGCCGAAAAAGAAATCGGATTCCGACGAGCCCGAAAAAACAGTTTGTGTGACTTCTTCAACCTGATGCTGGAGAGCATCGTACGAGCCGCAGAACTTAATCGCTCAGGCACAATTTTTTATAAGAGCGTACAATTGCTGGCGTATGCCGATGATATTAACATCATCGGCCTTAACAACCGCGCTGTTAGTGTTGCTTATTCCAAACTAGATAAAGAAGCAAAGCGAATGGGTCTGGTGGTGAACGAGGAAAAAACGAAGTACCTACTATCTTCAAACAAACAGTAATCGCACTCTCGTATCGGTGGTCATCAAAAGACTGCAACGACATGTGAAATGGTTGAAAAAGTGAAGAAGCGACTTGAGGGAAATCTCCGACGAAGTGCCAATCAAATGGCGAAAGAACTGAAAATATCCGTAGCATCCGCCTCAAAATCAAGCCTTACAAGATCCAAAAGCCACATGATCTCACACCAAAGGAACAACAAGTTAGATTTGAGAGAGTGAAGAAGTTGCTTCGCTTGGCCGAAAGCGGTCAATTTCCGAACTTTGTGTTTTCTGACGATAAAACTTTTCGAATTGAGCAATTCGTAAACTCCCACAACGATAGGGTTTATTTAACCAGAAAGCAGCACCCGCCACAGGTAAAGGTTGGGGCCGCTGTAACCGCAAAAGGGCGCTCTCCAATTGTTTTCATCGAGCCTGGCGTCAAAGTGAATGTGAAACATTATCGGGAAAGTATTCTGGAGGTTGCTTTGAAGCCGTGGGTAGACAAACATTTCGAACATGTACGTTATAACAGGAGTGGGCACTGTCTCACAAAGCTCGAGTGAACCAAGAATGGACAAAAAACAAGGTTCCGAACTTCATAACGTCCACACAATGGCTGTCAAATGCACCAAACTCCAATGCGATGGATCATTTTCTTTGGGTCATTTTGGAGAGCAAGCTCCGAACCAAAAGATTCACCAGTCTCGAGGCTCTAAAAAAAGCCATTGCCCGCGAACGAGTGGGCCAAAATACATGCAAGTCACATTCGGCCAGCTTGCGATTCATTTCTGGACCGTCTCAAGGCCGTAGGTAAGGAAAAAGGTGATCATATCGAGCAAAATTAATTTATTGTTAATTCTCTATTATTTTCACACATTTTTTAATTTGAACTGAATAAGATTAATTTTCGAAACTAAATTTGTGGCTTTTTTAATTGATTGCACTTCGAATACCGGACCATGTAATATTTATATTAAAAACTACTAACAGGGGTGCCTTTTATATGTCGGGATTTGGCAACCCTCGTGTTGCAATCTGGCAACTGACAGCTGTATCGCAAAGTTTGACATTTTCTGGCTTTTACGTACTCAGAACGTTTTGAAATACCAGCGCGATTTGTGTTGTTTACAGTAACTTAAAAGATTCATCTCGGTCCAAAAATGGAATTAAATCGTGAACATTTTCGTGCGATTATTTTTTACAACTTTCGACGTGGATTAACTCAGCAACATTGCATGGATGAACTTAATTCATTTTTTGGCGATGAAGCTCCATCAAGGACCAGTGTTTATCGATGGTATGGTGAATTCAATCGTGGTCGTAGTTCACTCCAAGACGAATTTCGTGAAGGTCGTCCAAAATCAGTTGTTGTTCCGAAAACCATTGATGCTGTGCGCGAACTGATATTGCAAGATCGTCATGTGACCTATCGTGAGATTGAGACAATCTTGCATAAGCATTTGACTGTCAAAAAAATTTGTTCGCGTTGGATCCCACACAATTTGTCACAAAATTCGCTCAAAAAAAGGCTCGTGTCGATTGGTCGAAGGAAATGCTCAAAAAAAACGACCGCGGGGCTTCGAAACACGTCTATGACATCGTGACAGGTGATGAATCATGGATTTACGCGTATGAGCCCGAAAGTAAACAGCAGTCGACTGTATGGGTGTTTCAAGATGAGCCAAATCCAACAAAAGTTGTTCGCGCACGAAGCACTTCCAAGCAAATGGTCGCCTGTTTTTTCGGAAAAAGTGGACATGTCGCAACCGTACCACTAGAACAACGCAGAAAAGTAAATTCTGAGTGGTACACAACCACTTGTTTGCCAGTTGTCTTCCAAGAAATTAGGAAAACCAATCGCCAAAGACGGATCACTCTTCACCAGGACAATGCGAGCTCTTACACATCGGCTCAAACAACTGCATTTTTGAGCACCCAAAACATCGAATTAATGGGTCATCCGCCGTATAGTCCTGACTTGGCACCGTACGTAAAAAACAAACTGAGAGGTCAACGTTTTTCGACACCTGAGGAAGCGGTTGCGGCATTCAGAATGCATGTTTTGGAGGTACCTCATTCAGAGCGGCAAAGTGCTTCGACAATTGGTTCAAACGCATGCAAATGTGTATAGATCTTCATGGAGAATATTTTGAAAAACAATAAAGTGATTTTCGATGATTAAAATTTGTTTTTGTTCTCTAATCCCGACATATGAAAGGCACCCCTCGTAATAATTAAATAACTATTAAGAACTTCGAGATATCGATGCTGAGGATTGTGTTACAGCAGCAATATTCTGAACAGAACGTCCGGTTTTTTGGTCTGCCAGTCCTTTGTTCCAGTTTTTGGAAAATTTTTCAGCAACCTTTGAATTGCCGACTCGCTTAGATGATTATTTTCTCCAACAAAATCAGAAATTTTGCAACATGTTTTGTGCTAAAGATTGATCATTTTCATAATAAATTTCAATAACTTCAACGCGTTGTTCTATTGTCTAAACTTGAGTTTCTCTTCTTATGTGGCGCGATAACCGCTTACGTGAGTCTGTGTAAAGAAACACCATCGAATTATGTCAGCTTTCAGGAAAAGAAATTCGTGCTTGTAAGACCCTGTACATCAACCAAATTATTGTAGCTTTATTTGACTTTGTTTTATTTTCACAAGCATACATATTTCGCACACAAATTTATTAGAACCTCTTACTCATGCGCCACCAATAAATAAAGTAAATCAATCTTCCTATCGCTGGTTCATACATACAAACATACATATTTACTCATATTTCATTAGAATTGCTTTAAATGGCACCAAAATCTATGTTTCCGAACGATATGCAGCTTTTTTAAATTTATATTCAGTTTTTACTATAAATATCAGCGTTCAGCACACAATCCCGCACCTTCACCTCCAACCCAAGCCACTCGCATGTGGCTTTCACCATATGCAGCGAAATATTGGCAACCGTAAATCAGGGATTAAATTTTACACAGGTCATTTGTATTTACGTTTTAAACCATGTCCTGATATGGATTTCTGCTAAAAAAACTAGACAGCTCTACGAATGCATTGCACTCACATATCACATATTGTATATCTATGTATGTGTGTATATGCGCTATGGATTTATTTACGCGTATCTATTAAAAATATATATGTATGTATATGTTTATGATCCTGTGTGGTTTTAAATAAATTTTTTATTTAATTTTTCACAAATTTTTTAATTAAGCTCGCACAAATGCACACGTGTATATATATGTATATATGTATGTACATATGTGTGTGCGTGTGCGTGTAATTCTGAACTTTAGCTTGCATTTATTACATGGTTTTATTATTTATAACAGGATATGAAGGATATGGAATCTAATACTAATTGCTCGGTTACATTAGATGGAAAACGTATAAAAAATGCAAAAAGAATGAAATTAATTAAAAATCGCTGATGCTCCAATTTCATACCAAATAAATGTCATTTGTTTTTAAACACGCGCACTTGTGCCCAAGAGTATTATGATTTTGTTCAAATAACGATTTTATGTAACCGCATAAAGAAATCGCATTAGTTGTAGACAGATGAGCCAGCCATGTCAAGTGACCACTATATAGAATCCCAGAAGCCTATAAAATATCCTGGCATGTACATTGGTGCCAGACTAACATTCAGGGAACATCTTAAAGCTGTTAGTGTGAAGGCGACAAAGGTTAACAATGCACTTTTGGGCATGCTATTGAACTTAGGAGAACCACAGGGTGCCAGGGGAAAAATTATTTCCACTGGGACAGACTCCATAATGTTGTACACCTCTGCAATCTGGGCTGGAGCAAAAAAGTGCCACTTTAAAGAACTACTGCAGGTCGATGCAATCGGTGTCGGACGATGCAATCTTCGTCATAGCTAGCAAACTGCCTATAAACATCCGGGCAAACTTACAGAAGAGGTTGCACGGTATGAAGCCCACAGACGAATTCAAACAAGCAGAACGTTCTACCTCGATAGCTGACTGGCAATCAAAGTGAGACCAGTCATCAAAAGGCCGGTGGTGGACGCATAGGTTGAGCCCACGGTACAGGATTAAGAGTGAAACTGTCGGAAACACTGAGACGTTGATTTCTTCCTAACGCAGCTATTAAGTGGGCACGGATGCTTACAAAAATATCTGCACCGCCTAAACTTAGCTGGTTGCCCTTATTGTCCAGAATCCTTGGACGCAGATGAGACGGTCGAACATGTGGTCTTCTATTGTAGCAGGTTCGTTAAGGAATGCGTTGACCTAGCAAGAACAACTGGTGTGTTTCTGACGCCCATTAACCTAGTTCCACAAATGCTTGAGTCGAATGGAGGGCAGTGCCAGCTTTTGCAACTCGAATTATCGTGAAATTTCGCAACATTGATTGGAGGCGAAGGAACAATGCGAGACGAACGCAGCAGCAACTATATACAACTGTCACATTGATAAAAAGCAGCAAGATGAACAATAGACGAATATAACTGACGGCCTCCAGACGTAAATACCAAAACGGTATCCCTGTAGGATGAACCGTTGGACTTGAGGTGCTTTTAGTGGCGTTATAGTCCCTCCCTGACTAAGGCTCTCGATTGCTTTTACACCTCATAAAAAAAAAAAAATTCAAGTGACATTAGTATTTTGGACATCGTTGTTAGTTTATCTAAACATTTTTTTGCATGTTTGATGCCCGATTTCACCAATAAATTCGAAACTTTATCGGGCTGTTAGAATTCAAAATTGTAAAGAAAATTAATCATTAATTAATTAAATAAAATTCAATGCTGAAAATTAGTTTTCTTATATAGAGTTTTTCGAAAATTTGTTTTAACAGCTATGTAACAAAAAGATTTTAAGTTTCTCGGTGAAAAAGATACCTTAAAAAATTATAAAAAAAATTGAATAAAAAGTTAAAAAAAAATTGAGTAAAAAGTTAAAATTTGTTCAACGCTTTTTAGAAGAATTGATAGAATTTTATTTTTGTTCCAAATTTTTTAGACACATTCAAAAATTTTGTTTGTGCCAAATGCGTTAAAAATATTTATACATTTTTGTTGTTCAAAATTTTTTAGAAGATATTATAAAACTTTTATTTTATATATATTTTTTTTAACTCAAACTTTTTTAGAAAATATTCTAAAAATTTTATTCTTATTTACAATTTTGTAGCAAAATTTATAGCATTTTTTTTGTTCAAGTTTTTTTTTTTGTTCAATAGTTTTTATTAAAAATTCTAGTTTTTTTTCAAAATTTGTTAGAAAAATTTATGTTTAAAAAAAAATTTTACGAATTTTGATGAAAAGTTTAATAAATTTAATAAAAATGTTAAAGCTTTGTTTGTTCAACGCTTTTTACCAAAGAAAAATTGATAGAACTTTATTTATGTTCAAAATTTTTTTGAAAAATTTAGAAACATAAAATTCAAAATTTGTTACAAATATTTATAAATTTTTGTTTAGTTCTAAGTTTTTTAGAAAATACAATATACAAATTTTTATATAAAATTTTGGTTTGCCAACTTTCTGAGCGCTCGTTACACGTCAGTGATTTTTAGAGACCAAACAGAGGAAGATCAAGTAAGGTGTTCCGCAGGGTGGTGTCCTTTCACCCTTCCTGTTCAACTTCTATCTATCGAAACTCCCCCAACCACCAGAGGGAGTCTCCCTGGTCTCACACGCTAACGACTGCACGTTAATGGAGTCGGGCAATGACATTAATGGCCTGTGCGCCAGAGTGAACAGCTACCTCACCAACTTTCCCCACAAAGTCCGCGTCGACCCTCTTTACCACCTGGTCAAAGGCGGTCAAACTGCAATTCAAGGTAAAAGTCGATGACACACCAGTTCCGACTGTTAACAAAATTTTGAACCCAACCCAACAGAAGGTTACACCCAAAATTTTTTACAATAGCAAGGCTCCCTTTTGGCAAATCTGGTTAACGATAAGAATAAATTTGCCCAAACAGAGATTAAAAAATCAAAAAAGTTTGTTATGATGCGGAATTAGCGGTATAAAGTGTACAAAAATGTTGATGACTTTTCCGAGCGCGGCTTGAAGCGAGTGACAACAAAAAAGTAGAATAATTTAAGCGGAGCCCTTCTTTGTGACTACGCCAAGCACTATCAGTTCTTGCTAGAAAGGGAATCGAACGTCGACTGAAGGAGGCGAACATATCCTACCGCCCCACATTATCAACACCACTGCTCTTAGAAAAACACATTGAGAAGCAACAAAACAAGCAAATGGCGCCACAATATTGGACTAAACATTGAAAATATGTGGGGAACTATGAAAACGCATCTTGTCGGAAGGCCAGTCCATGATTTAAAGCAACTCGTGCGTCGACGAGCTACGCCGAAAAGCTGGTTCAAAGCATGAAGAAGATGCCAGACTATACTTGACAACGATGATGACTATTGCTTATTGAGTAATTGCGATTACTAGTTTTGTACATACATACTTTCATGTAAAAAAGGTGCGTGTAGCGTAGTACACATAACAGAAGTGAAACTTTCAAGGCATACAAAGAAAGAGGGAGAGACCCGAAAGAGAATGAGAGGGAGATAGAAAGAAGGAATATATATCTAAATAAATTCACAAAATTTGCAGAGAATACAAAGAGACAAAATTTACAAAAAATCAAGAGCAAATAGCATATATCTAATAAATGTATGTATGTATGCATACATGAATACACATGTTGGAACAATGTATGTACGTAGATGTTTCTATTCTAAGCAAAACAATGCATATTCGCATATACATATGTATGTACATATAACCGCACACACTCACTTTATGCCTCTACATGCGTATGTTTCCAAAACTAAATTCTAATCCGAGTGACTACAAGAACAAAATGCATTGATAGGCGTAGCCGTAGCGGCCATCATTCTAGTTGCCATAGTGCTGAACAGTCTGAAATAGTAGGGGCGGCGCCGAAGAGTTCCAACTATTGCACTGTACAACAAAAACTCATCATCAAATATATATAAGGTATAGCTCTCTCTCTCCTTTTCCTCTGCGTTATATCTTTTCTCTCTCGCGGAACGAAATGCCCAAAACGTTGCATGTCCTTGAAATTTTACTCTCCATGCTCGCTCGTCCATCGACGCCTAAGAAGTTTCACTTCAAAAAAATTAAATATATATCTTTTACACCTCATGAATAATCGTGGTTCCTTTTTCCTGACACAGACTGTAGATACTCAGTATATTATTAAAAAAAAATCGTCTATGTTTTCTACTACACATTCATTTACATACATACCTATGTATATGTATATAGCCGATAGTAAGAAGCCCATCCATATCTCCGCATTGTCGAAAACTATTTAACTTCTCTTAGCTTTTTATATCGTGCGCTGAACTCTGAGGCCTCAGCAACTGCTTTCTATGACACTCTCGTTTTTATTTTTATCCTCTTAGGCTTATACGCAGCAGCTATTTTTACTACTGCTTCGGATGTTGTTGTTTTGTTGATGTGCACTCCTTCAAATGAGATTTTATTATTTATGAAATGGATATATCTCAGGCTTATCTCTTTATTATAAAGTTTTGTACATAAATTCACTCAAAATATTGTGCAAATATACCGTTGCACATATGCGGAAGCCTCGCTTATTTGCATGCACATACTCCTATGTATCGTAAGTATAGGATATGCATTTATCTATGTGAGCGTGTGTGTCAATATATGTCATGCTCACGCACAGTTACATAAATAACCAAATGGCCGCAGACGAAATTGCACAAGCCACAGGATACAGAAATTTTCTGCGTTGCACTTAGTGCGGCTCGACAGTGCGGCAATGTGGCAACGCTGGTAAAACAACTTAAGCCTTTGACATGCGTCACCCATAAATCTTCAACGTACGCACACATATACATACACATACATATGCCGGCATAAGTGGACAAATGGACATATTGTGTGTAAGGATGTGAGTCATTGTGTGACCAATATGCTCGTGTGTGTGTGTGTGTGTGTAAATACAGAAGTAGCCATACACATATTTATTTATGTGTGTATGTGTGTTTAAATTATATCTTGTATGTTTGCTAAATTCTGCCAATTTATACAGTGCACAAAAACTATGATAAAATTTTTAAATTTGAATTTGAAGAAAGTGCATTTCGAAAATGGAAATACATTTGAACTGCTCGAATTACTTTATTTTTACTTATGATTATTTTATTTATTTTTAGAATATTTACTATTTAAAATTGAAGGTCATGTTTTTCATACATCCCTATTACGGCTATGCTTTATTTCTAAGACAAAAAAGTTGAGATCCCAGGCAAACGGTATTTGAATGCTGAGCGAGAGGTTTACTTTAAGGGGGTATTCTTGTCTAGAAATTTGAAAAAATCGAATTTTTTTTTTTCAAAATTCGATAGCTTAAGTATTCAGAAATATCGTACTAAAAGGATTTTTCAAAACTCGAATTATTTTCGAAGTTACAACTATTTTAGTGACGCGATAGCTAGACTGGTTTAAGCGGACGCCGAACTTCAAACGTCTTTTTCTCGAAACTACTACCTTCGATATGATTGGCGCGATATCTCAAGTTCTAATCAACTGATTTCCTTGAAGTTTATCACGAATATTCTTTAAATATATCTCTATCGGATGAAGCACGAAAAACTGGAAATTTAAATTTTTTAATATATGTAAACAATTCGAGAAGGCTTAAAAATTAGGGAAAAATCGTGCTCAATTTTTGAGTAGCCGCCATTTTATGAAATAAAACTTGTTCCCTTTTTTTCTTGGTCATACGATAATGGCATTCATATTAATTAAGAATTTGTCATCGTTTTTGTTTTCAGATGATCACAAGTGTAGAAATCGTGACGACGAGGACACTGCCTTTTGTTTTCCCTTTCCACTTCAAGGACGCATAATTCCATGACATTTGTTTTACTATTTTTTTTTTAAATTCTGTATTTCTGCCATGAAAAAGCTCCTCATAAAAATATCTACCGTTCGGACTCGGCATGAAACTGTAGGTCCCTCCATTTGTGGAACAACATCAAGACGCACACCACAAATAGGAGGAGGAGCTCGGTCAAACACCTAACAGAAGTGTACGCGCCAATTATGTATGTACCTATGTATAAATGATAAAAAAATGAATAGTAATCAATAGCTTTTTTTCATTCACCGTCAAAAAATGCTCGAGGGCCTTTAGACTAGAATACCCCCTTAAAACGAAAAAACCAAATCAAAAATGACCCTTATACGAATCCTAAAACATGAATACAAAACTACCGTGAAAGTCGTCCTAAATTATCAAATTATTATTTAGTGATTTCTGAAAAGTGGGACCGATATTCGACTTTAAAAGTGTACATTTTTTTCAATATATTATGTAGTTCAAGGCTCCGAATTTTAATAATACATAGGTTTAAAGGTTGTGCCAATTAATAAAAATCAACAATAAAAATTTAACCAACCCCTGATGGTTAAAAATAGCTTCCTGGTAAAGTCTCGATATATATCATAAAAAAATATTTTTTTTTGAGCTATTCTGGAAAGCAATTTTAGAACTAGCAAGTCTTTTCAGCTATCCAGGTATAATATTCTAAGAGGATTGTAACTGAATAGACTTAACATGGTTTAATAAAATCCCATTTCCAAACCGTACCTATTTAGCACCCGGCATCATTAAAATAAATGAAAAAAATTCCACATACAAATTAAAAAAAAAAATGTGAGTCAAAAAATTAGAATTTCTCTCAAAAATATAGGCAGTTATATCGAGAATTTGTTTTAGTTACGTATTTTTACAATATTTTCTTCTTTCTAAGTTTTGCCCTTCTTATGAATGGAGCGAGGATTGTGTGTGTCACTTTCAATAACAGCTTTTCTCGTGCGTAAAAACAATTTCGTATTCGTCACGATGTTGTCACTTCTGGCCAGAAAAAGTCATCACGTTTCTGATACGAGTCCTTCATTTTAGGCACGGAAGTAGGATCACAACTCCAAAACGTTGTTTTAAAGCAAAGATGTGTTTTCTTTGTTCACTCCTCTCGGATGAAAGATTGTAGCCTCTGTGTGATGGTGTTAGAGGCCAGACATGTTTTGCTTCCGTACAACAATACGAACTTCACGCATGAGCCGAATATTCGTAGTTTAGTGCGCCTCAAGATTTGTTAACTCCCCCGTGATGATGCAGCCGAGGAAGCAGAAGCTTTCTACGAATTCCACCGGGCATCCGTCAAACAATATCTGCCTTGCGTTATTATAGTTAACTATCATGGCCTTGGTCTTAGCGATGTTGACCTCCAGTCCGACAATGTGTGCCAGTGCGACTAGTTTGTCCGCCTTCGTTTGCATGTCAGAGAGTTTGTGACAGGGGAGGCATGAGAGGAAAAAATAATACTGCGCTATGGTAACTCTGGATGTTCAAAACGCTCAGCAAGCTGGCAGTGTATACTTGAAATCCCTATAAAAGTAGAGGCTCATAGCTATATTACCAAAATAATTGGGAGCTATTTTTAGGACCTTAAACTAAGATTTAGAACCTACAAAGGCATTGAGGAGTACAATCTGATAGCAGGGGTTCCACAAGGATTAGTTCCAGGTCTTCTACTATGGAACCTTATGTACGACGGGGTACTTGGACTAGGCCTATCTAGACAGTATATCCCCGAACGAAAGTCATTGGATTCGCGGATGATATTGCGGTGGTAATAGTGACCAAACTCACCCAAGAAATTGAGGGGATCGCCAGCTATGCAGTAAGTAGGATCAAGCCTTGGCTGACGTCCATGAACCTGGAATTAGCTGAGCACAAAACTGGTGTGGTTCTAATAAGCAGCAGGAAGGCAGTCGAATCCTTGAAGGTAAAAATTGAGACTGTAACAATCAATTCAAAACCCGCCATTAAATACCTAGGGGGGATGATTTATTAAAATTTAAAACACACGTAGAATACGCTCAGAAGAAGGCAGCGAGTGTGCAGTCCTTTCTGGCATAAACAATGCCAAACAACGGTGGCCCTAGCCATAGTAAAATAATACTACTGTATATAGAGGGTTATCAGCTCGGTCCATTTTGTAAGCACCGATCTGGGCTGATGCAATGAACCTCATGAGCTACGCAAAAAAAGTAATAGGCGCCTATCCGCTAAGCGCTTAGTGAAGTATCTGCGGGTTTCGCACAATTTCTGACGACGCATCGTTCGAGTTGACATTCTGGCTTGACAATTGCTGGCGTATGCCGATGATATTGACATCATCGGCCTTAACAACAGCGCTGTTAGTTCTGTCTTCTCCAAACTTAATAAAGAGGCAAAGCGAATGGGTCTGGTGGTGATCGAGGACAAAACGAAGTACCTCCTGCCTTCAAACAAACAGTCGGCGCACTCGTGTATCGGCACCCACGTCACTGTAGACAGTTATAATTTCGAGGTTGTAAAAGACTTCGTCTATTTAGGAACCAGCATTAGCACCGATAACAATGTCAGCCTTGAAATCCAACGTAGCATCTCTCTTGCCAACAAGTGCTACTTTGGACTAAGTAGGCAACTGAGCAGTAAAGTCCTCTCTCGACGAACAAAACTAACACTCTACAAGACTCTCATCATGCCCGTCCTAACGTATGGCGCAGAAGCTGGGACGATGACAACATCCGATGAAGCGACGCTTGGAGTGTTCGAGAGAAAGATTCTGCGTAAGATTTTTGGACCTTTGCACGTTGGCAACGGCGAATATCGCAGACGATGGAACGATGAGCTGTATGAGCAGGACGGGTAGAGCAGATCCCCTAAGGGTAGATGGAAGCATGAGCTAATACCCACACTTACAACGTGATTAGAAAGGCACCACGGGGGAACAAACTATCACCTAACTCAACTCTTTTCAGGGTCATTTGGTCATGATAGTTCACTAATCTGTCCAATCTGCGCGGAGAGCGAAGAAGATGTTGAACACGTCTGGTTTCAAAGCCCACGCTATACTTACGAAACCTTTAAATTTTAAATGTACAAAATATTATGGATTTTATGCTGAAATCAGCTTATTATTAGAAGATAATATGCGCGCATGTAACACAGATTCAAAGAGATCTAAGACCTGTCAATTAGTTTGTTTTTGGCATTTAATTATATCAGTCAACCGCAGGTGTGCACTGTGATTCTCACTATGGATAAAAATATCGAACAAAGAATTTGTCTTAAATTTTGTGTGTTTGATCGGGATTTCATATGCCGAATCATTGAAAATGTTACAGAAAGCCTATGGTGAGTGTGCTTTATCAAAAACACGTGTGGTATAAGGCTTTTGAAGTGGGCCGAGAAGTCGTGGAAGATTTGTCCCGATCTGGTCGCCCATCAACGTCTCCGACGGATGACGGATGAAAACGTCGACAAAATCAAGAAAATGATGCTGAAAAACTATCATTTATATTTCAGGGAGGTAACTTGTGACCTTGGCGTGTCTCATGAAATAATTCGCAACATTTTACACCATCAATTGCTCCTGACACGCGTGGCTGCTTGACTCGTTGCAAGAGAGTTCGAGTTCTCTCAAAACATTCAGCGAAAGAAGGTGGCTGAAGACATGATTGAGCAAGTGAATTCGGAACCAACCATAACTCAATTCCAGCGTATCATAACAGATGGTGAGACGTGGGTGTACGAGTTTCACATGCAAACCAGTTAACAGGCGGCTGAATGGCGCTATCCACATGAGCCAAAACCCAAAAAACCACGTCAAAGTCGGACAAAAGTCAAAGTCATGGTACTCGTTTTCTTTGATTATCATGTAGTTGTGGACTTGGAATTCATTCCAAATGGTTCCACGGTAACTAGAAAATATTATTTGAAAGTTACGCGACGTTTGAGAGAGAATTTGCGTAGGAAACGGCTCAATTTGTGAAGGGGACGCACCGTCTCATAAGACTCATATTGTGAACACTTTTTTGACCAAAACCTCGATAAATATAGAGTCCGCCATATAACTTTACGGAATTAAAAATGCTATAAAAAAGAAACTACTCAATATTTTTCCAAACTGTTTTTTTTTATTTTGAAGTACAATCTTTCCGGTTAATGATGGAACACAACTTCATTCATATGGCTTCCTCGGCTAGCCATGCACCATCCCATACGGTCATCCCAAGGTCTTTACGCAAAATCCGTCTCAATGATGTCTCCGAAATGTCCAATTGCTGAGAACGACGGTGAACTGATGTTCCTGGTGATTCACGAACACTCTCGGCCACAGCAGCAATATTTTCGTGTGTACGCACGGTTTTTGGCCGGTCACGCGTTGGTTTGTCAATGAGCAACCCAGTTTCTCTTACTTTTTTCGCAAAGTAACGCACATACGCTTCATTCGGTGCTTTCTTCTTCGCATTGCCGTACGTAATTTTCGTACACATTCTGCAACATTACCATGATTTTCAAAGTAATGTCCCAATATTTCCCAGCGTTCTTTGAGCGTATACACAATCATTTTCGTTCAGCGGAAGAATAAAACTAATTTTCTGTCAAATCAGATGACAGATAAGTGTTACCATTTTTCAAATAATAGTTAGTTCAAATCCGTAACGATAGATGGCGGGCGCTGTATAATCGAACAGCCACCGTATTCAGCAGATTTAGCCCCCTGTGACTTTGTCCTTTTCCCAAAGCTTTAATTGACCGTCCACGGGAGCCGCTTTGGGTCGATAGATGCCATTAAGGAGAATCTGCTGAATGAGCTGAATAATACCTTTTCAAATGCGTTTAAAAGGTGCTTTGATGACTGGATTAATCGTTATAATATTTGTATTGCCTCGAATGAAGCCTATTTTGAAGGCGACAAAATAAATATGGATGATTAAACAATTATTTTGAGTTTTGATGAACAACTCCTGGTATTTTTTTGACATAATGTACATGAACATATCCTCACATAAGCCACTCACAAAAGACATTTTTAAAAAACTCTTTTACTAAAAAAGAATACCTTCAATTGGTGGGAACCTTTATTTTGATCTTTGCGCACTCCATTGCTTACCTGTTTCTATACTCCAGCTGCCCAGTTCACAAATGCCACAGCCACATTTGCGGCGTCGAACGATATATTAATTGGGGCAGGACTATGTTTCGAGTTAGGCAAAGTGATTTGATAGAATAAATAAATCTGGGAAAATTTGTAGACGAAGTAGAATTTTTTGGGAAAAATTTTAGCATCTAAGATTTCTCTCATTGTATAAGTTTATTCCCATGCACATACTCGTATGTGTGTCATACTTCCAATTGCTGTCCTGCACTTTTGTTTATGGTGCCGAGGTATTTGCTGACAACGCAACGCGTTGAGTGCCATCCATGTATATGTGTGTGTGTGCGTGTGTGACCGCGCAGAAGCTGAGCCTTAATCCATCCAATCAACTTGTCCATTTGGTTATTTGCACTGCAGGGCAAACAGATACATATATGTCTGTATGTCAACAGATATAATTTCCCTGCAGCAAAGGGGACTGTCAAGAAACTAGCGCGTAACTAGAAGCTTTTGGGGTAGTCCAAACTTAGCTTCCAGTAAATGCCTCTAATTATATATTTTCGTGCAGTGGGAGTAATATTTAGAAGGTTTTATATCTTTTATAAGAAAGAATTATATATATTCCATTTTTATTCATTTTTTTTTATAACCTTTTAACAAAACTAGTCAACTGGCTGCTAGGATACTTCCTTCATTTGCGTTAATTGCAAATTGTTCCTGTTTCAATTTTGATAAATTTTGCATGCTGAATGCATTTCCACTCAGTAAGGGGCTGTCGCAAACCTCAACTGCACAACCTTGCGTCCGTTTGGGATCGATTTGAAAATAGTGCAGAAAAGGCAAATACAGAAGTGCCTACCCTTTTCCTGAAGTTGTCCCACTTTTTACTGTGCACGAGCATATGTGCACTCATACATATACAGACTTACACATACACGTTCGCAAAATATCGGCAAACATTTCGCCAAAAATTCACTTTGCCGCCCGTCATGGCCACCATTCAGCCATTGCAGCTGCTCTACTACTTTACTACTTTTGCAGTTTTCTGTTTCACAGTTTTTGTTTTCCTTCTCTACCGTCGTCCACTGTTTGCTGAGCTATTCTTTCGCCGCATTGTGCTTTGCCGATTTGGTGTTACGCGATGCTGCGTTAAATTTGCCGCATTGTTTAGCTTTTGACGCCATTGACAAGTGGGGCCTTTGTAAATATTTAGTAAATGAATCAGCGCTTTGCCGACGCGTTGCTGTTATCATTTATGTCCACACACACATACACGCACACTCTGAACTGAGCTGGCACCCTGCAGGGAAAAATACAAGTTGCGAACTAAATAGAATACTACCAGTTTATTTTTCTGCTCAAAAAGTTCGTGTTCTACGTTTCTAGAGTTGTATGTCCCCATCGAACGGCATAGGGTTTTTTAAGAGGAGCTTTTTCATGGCAGAAATACTCTTAGAGGTTTGACGTTGTCTGCGAAGGAGCTTCAGAAGAAGTATTCTGGCATGTGGTGTTTCATGTTCGAGATTTTGAACTTCAAATATTATAGTAAAAAGTAAATTAAAGGTAGTCAGCCACCAACTCATTCGGCTACTGCCGCCATCTTCTTGTTTCTAAAATAATCAACTAGTTAAAATATGAAAAAAAAAATATATATGGAAAATAGAATAATTCGAAGCTTTGAAAATATTACATTTCATCTTCAAAATGTATCAAGGGACCATACCAGTTCCCATTGTTTTTTAGTCTGCAGATGGCCTTCAAGGCCTCTCCTTGGATGAAAACATCAAATGGTGGTAGACTAACCAGAGCATCCAATAGCGGATCTGAAGTAGTCGTAAAAGCTCCGGTGCAACAGATGGCTACAGTGCCTTGTAGTCTCGATAAGATCCTCCTGACTCCCAGTCTACTCATCCAGGTGATAATAGGTGTTATCATAGCCGAGTAGGAGATAGACCCCACGTTTTCCCAAAAGCACTCTTGCACTGCCAGAAAGAAGGCTGTCAGTGCTTTGGATGTATGTATTTGTTTTAATGTGTGATTTCCACAGGAGTTTACTATCGAGAATAATTCCAAGAAATTTACTTTCCTTGGACAGTTTGGTTGTGACTCCTTTTTGCTTAGGCAAAACGAGTCCATTAAGCTTCCTCCTTCTGGTGAAGAGAGCAATGCCAGTCTTGGTGGGATTTGCCGATAGCCCATTGGCACAACACCAATCGTCAATCATAACCAGGGTTTTCTGCACTTTTTTACAGGTGCTCATAAGCTACGGGCCTGTTAGCAAACAGACTACGTCGTCCGCATATTCTTGTGCATAGACTCCAAACTCATTTAAAATGGTGAACAGCGGATCGATCACCATGCACCAGAGCAATGGAGGGAACACACCTCCTTTTTTTATTCGATAGAACTCTCTGCTCTGCAAAACTATGTTAAATGTATTTTTGAGTTATTTTTATTAGTTTTTGAGGCTCCGATGGTACTCCATCCAAGGAGGCAAAAACCAACATTCCGACACCTGCTCTTCTTTTCTTCTTATCGCGGTCAAAAAGCATCCAAAGCAGCTTGGGACATTTGCGTCGTGTATGGAGAAGGTGTCACAGATGAATCTGTAGCTCGGAAATGGTCCGTAAAGTTCACAAATGACAACAAAGACGTCGATGACCCGTCCCGCGGCGGAAGGCCTTATGAGTTCGATTAAGAACATCTCAAATCACTTATGAATAAGAACGGACGCCAAACCAGTCACGAATTGATAAAAGAATCCTCAATCCCCTTCACTCAATGAGATTTACCGAAAAATTGGGAGCCTGGGTGCTTCACGAACTCTACGAAGAAAACGAAGATATTCGCCTTCAAATAGCATCTCGCCCGCCATTGAGCAACACATGATCATAACCAGCGCTTTTTGCACCGCACGGGAGATGCGAAATGGAGTCTATAACTCAATATGAAGAAATGAAAGGAGTGGATGGCTCCAGGAGATACGCCAAAGCCGAGAGCCAAGCCTGATTTCACCCAAAGAAGATCATGTTTGGTGAGACTGGGAAGGCATGAAGCCCTGAGAAATACTCGAAAACAATGCCACGGTCCCCGAGGAGCTTTACATTGCCAAGCTACACCACGTGAATGAAGCTATGTGACTGAAATCGACATTGTAAACCTGATCATACCTGATCAACACGACAACGTCAGTCCCCATGCTGCACAAGTCGTCAAAGCCGCTCTCCAAGAGTTCGAATGGAAGGTCCTTCAGCATACGCCGTATTCTATGGACTTTACAACGACCGATCTTTTCCGCTCCCTGTCAAACCATATGAAAGGCGTTACCTACGATAACAAAGAGGTCCTTAAAAACTGGCTCAAAACCTTCTTTGACACCAGGCCAGGCGATTTTTAGCGGGCCGACATCAACAAATTGGTCGAGAGGTGGGAAGAGGTTGTACACAGCAACGGCGAATATAGTATAATTGATTAACTTACTCATTGGTTTTTGTTTAAATTATTGTTTTTTTTTTTAATAAAAGTCTTCGATTATAACTGTACGAACTTATTCCCCAACCTAATACCTTAATTAAGATACATATTTAAATTCTAAAAAATTATAATAAAATCGTATTGAAATTTTTATGTTGCGTGAACTCCTTTTTCGGTGGGTCCAGTTTATGTCGCATTCCATTATACATAATATCGGTGCTAAACATGTTTTTAAGGTTTTTGTTGATAAAATGCTAAAGCAGTCTCCTTTTTATTGTTGTTTGCCACACACAAAAAGTTAATACTTTTTTGTTCTGTGATCGAAAACAATACACACCATCATAGTACGGTTTTCAGGTACCACTTTTTCATTAATCTTATTAAGTATTTCCCCGAACCAATTTCCTCAAATCTTCGCTATGCATTGGAACGAGTCTAAAACTTCCTTATCTAAAAAAAAAAATTAATAAATTTTCCGCCAAGTTTATAATTTTACTACTGGTACTTTTCTAGTTAATGATTGATTTCTTCTATTCTGTCTCCATATAAATTCCGTTTTTCCCCACAGGGCAGTTATGACATACTCATAGCGCGGATTGTGGCCCTCACTACTACCACTACTCACTCACTTAGGCAAGAAATATGCGCACACGCACGTCGCACTTTTCCTATTATAGAAACGACTATAACCGTCATGGCCAATGCAAAGGCCTGTGGATGTGGTAGATACTGGTGGAAACTGCAAGTAAAGGGGTTTTCAGTAGAGATAATTTCTCATAATTTCTTTATGCTGCTAAAAACCTATCTACATTGTCGACTTAAAATAAATGGAGAAGTTACAAATCTCTATGAAATCAATGCAAGTGTATCGCAAGGAAGTGTCCCGGGACCAGTACTTTTCACGAGTATTTCACTGCCGACACACCTATAATAGTTAGCACACATACAGCTACATACGCAAATCACACTTGGGAAACGCCTAGAAATGGTCACGCATTTACTGCTTCTAGTCAACTTCAGGGAAACCTGATAGCTTTAGCACATGGCTGAATAAGTGGCGTACGAAAGCCAAAGAAGCAAAACCAGCGCAAATAACTTTCATGCTCTACATAGGTACTTGTCACACAGTGCATCTAAACAACAGCGAGATAGCCCAAACAGACCACACTAAATACTTAGGCATTCATTTTGATCGACGTCTTACGTGGCGAAAATAGTTTCAAAGTGGAAGCTGCTTGGAATAGAGCTTTGTTCAAGCTTATAAGCTGCTATATATATAAAGCAATATTGAAACACAAACAAACAGCAATACTGAAATACGAATGGACATATGCAGTAAAAATCTAGGACTTAGCTTCAAAATCAAATCTTAACACCATACAGAGATTCCAGTCAAAAATGTTGCGTATGTGTGCCAACGCTCCATGGTTTGACTTCAACGATGTATGATAATTCATAGTGATCTTGGAGTGCTATCGGTACATGAAGATTTTGGTAACGTCAGCATAAAATATAACAACCGGCATACTAACCATCAAAATCTTCGGGCGTCAAACCTATTACAACGCACCAACACCCCACGCAGACTTAAAACTTTTATACCTACTGATCTGACGCAAAGATTTGAAATGTAGACATTAAGGAATGGACTCTATGGGGAGTTCTTACACAAGTTATCTTTTCAAAATTTTAATTTAATGTAATACTGAATGCTATGTGTGATAGATTTTATTTAATAAATGGAGTAAAAAAAATTGGGTTATTAAAATGAAAAGCTGATCAAAATGTATAGAGAACAGTTCTGAAGTCCAATTCGAAATTCATTGACTCAAATTCCTGAAATAACTCGTAATGTCAACTTATAGAATTTTTTTTCTAGTAAATTGCTTTAGTTTGCAAAAATAAAAATATAGCATTACTACGTTTGTTTCTGTGAAGCCTGTTTCTCCAGAATTCCCTTGTGATGATCATCACCAGTCCTTGGAGATTCATCTAAAATCAGTCGGACGAAAAGAGTAGTAGAGGAGATATGAAATGTAGGTTGGAGCAGAGCAAACCAGTTGATCCCGCATTTTGTGCTAACTACTGTACTACAAATCTGTTAAAGTTCAGAGCAGTAGTGGAAGTAAAGTATGCCCGATCCATTTTCACTTACGATTCTGGATTTTTATGTGGATGTGTGCCTGCTTGGTCGCAGCCGCAGGTCAACAATGTCGGTAATATCCACATAATCTTACGAAGAAAACGGTTCAGGAAAGATTGTAACGTTTGCAGGCCGCTTCCTGTTATATTTCATGTTTCACTTCTATAAAAGACTACTGAAACAACTGACTTCACATCAGCGCCGCATATTCTTAGCTTTGTAGGTCTAGAAATGTGAGTCGCAGTCCGCTCTAGTATACCTAACGCAGCGCCTCATTTAGATATTCGGGTACCGCTGTATCCGCTGCTGACCCGCGAGTCTTTGGCAGGAGGTTAGATTTTTTGGGGGTTGGACAGGTCCAAATACTAAGTCAGGAAGACCATTATACAATGTACAACCGGATAGATTACAGTTGAAGGAATACAAGGTGACGTCCAAAATAAATAAGGCTGGCGTCATAAAAATGTTTTTAATGGCGCATCTTTTTAATGAGTTAGTGCTTTGGAAGCTACATTTCTAGCTGACTTCTAGTGAAAACTGGGTGATATTCGATTCAGTGGAAGCGATCTTATTGCATCTAAAGTGTCAGTATGTTTGTGTCATCGGAACAAAACAAAACAAACTAATAATACCAAATTTTGTTTTAAAATCGGTGAAACGTTTACTGAAACATTTGAATTGATGAAAAAAGTTTATGGGGTTGATTGTCTATCTCAAGCCAGAGTTCAAGAGTAGTTAATACGTTTCAGGGATGGTTGTGAGGGCTTAAATGAGAATGAAGATACGGGCCGCCCAAAGTCAGTAATCACCGAAAACTCCATCGAAATTGTTCGTAAATTTATCAGAAATGAACCGAAATTATCGTTGAAATTCATGAAATCGGAGTTGAATATCTCCAAAACATCGCCTGTGCACGTTTCATTCCGCACAAGTTAACTGAGGACCGAAAAATGCTCAGAATTTAACATTCAAAAGACCTCATTAAAGAGGTGAGTAAAGACGAGAACGTCCTGTAGAACATTGTAACTGGTCTTAAAACGTGGTGTTTCAAACATGAACCTGAAATGAAGCGTGACAGAGCTAAATGGAAGGCCCCCGACGAGCCAGCATTTTGGAGAAGTCAAAAATCAGGTAGATGTTCATTTATTTTTACCATTCCACAGGAATCGTCCACAAAAAGTTTTTGCCAATGGGCCAAACCGTCAATGCAATTTTCTATTTTGACGTTTTGAAGCGTTTGTTGCACCGCATTCTCCGAATTCGCCCTGAATACCGCGAAGGAGGAAGCTGGCGCTTATTGCATGATAATGCATCATCTCATCGATCCACTCTTGTGATTGATTTTTTGACTAGAAATCGGATTTAAACCATCAATCGCTTACCGTATTCGACTGATATGGCTCCCTATGACCTCTAACTATTCGAAAAATTGCATTTGGCTATGAAGGGAAAATCTTTTGATTCCGTAGAGGCCATCCAAAAAGTTTGTACCGACATCCTGAAGGACATTCCAAATTCCGGTCAATGACCTGATACACTCTTTCGAAAAGCTTTTAGATTGCGTAAGACAGTACATCGAGGCCGGAGAGGACTATTTTGAATAAACAAACTTGAAGCCATCAGGACAAAGCTCCTGGCGTTTTTATTTGGATTCAGTCTTGTTTATTTTGGACTTCACCTTGTTGCTACACAGGATAGATATTATATGGATGGTAAGCCTGACAAATTGGTTTGATGTTACTTTTCCACGAATCTTTTGGACTCATTGATGAATATTAAGAGGTCTAGAAGAGGAAGGGTATGAACTTCATTCATTCTGAGTACTTCACACTCCAATAGACTAAGTCAGATTACAGGAAACGCCGGACAGCTACCGACAAAATGCTCTGTAGTGTTCTCAATCTTGAGACGAGATAGACATATTGGGTCGACAGTGATTCCCATGGTAGCCATGGGTCAGGTCTGCTGACCATAGACGTTATACCTTGTGTTTCCATCTACCAGTACTCTCAGGTCGTACCTACTAAGTTTCATGATAAAGATACACCGCCTTCATTGCTTTCTTTCGAATTTGAAGAACTAGAGATGCAAGCTCAGGATAGCATTAGGGGCATCGCCACATGTCGTACTCATAGCACCTATGTTGCCCAAGCGCACACTTCCCTATAGTCTGGTTAGGGGTTTTTACACTGGAATTAACCACAGTAGCTCTCCACCAGAACAAGATACTTGACGCCAATGAACTTAAGTACATAAAAAGTGTCTCCTCGCGACAAGAGCATCGATATATCAAACTTTGCCTTGCAAAAATATCGTCCTTTAGACTAAGTGGTACACCTTTTTTTGGCAGGGTCTAATGCGCATTCAAGTATTTACGCACGTTTCCTTGTTTTAATGTAGAAAAATCACAGGTAGCAGTAAGCAGAAATGTACAAGGTGGCGCAAAAGTAACCTTGGGATGTTTTTTGGCTGTAATTTCAAAAAAAATGAAAAACTTTGATTCTTCTTGTGGATTATTTTTATTTGGTCTTTTAATTTTTTTTACATCAAGTCGAGAATATGATGTCATGTAAATGGCTGCCGCCACAGTTGATTGCCATTTGAGCCCTTTTTATGGCATTTTCCATCACTTTGGCCAAAACTTCCGGCGATAGGTCCTCACATTCTTGACGGATATTGTCTTTAAGAGCTGCAAGAGTCTGAGGCTTGTTGACATAAATCCCCGACTTAAAAAGTCCCACAAAAAGAAGTCTGGAGCGGTCAAATCAGCATCCTTCAGCATATCGGTTGTGGCACGTGCAGTGTGTACCGTTGCACCGTCCTGTTGGAACCACATATTTTCCAATCCCAATTCATCAAGTTGCGGCAAAAAGAACTCGTTGATCATTGCTCTGCAGCGCTCACCATTCACAGTAACCGTTTGGCCCGCGACGTCTTCGAAGAAAAAAGGTCCGATGACTCCTCCAGCGAAAACAGCACACCATACAGTGACTTTGAGCGGGTGTAATGGCTCTTCGTGGGTTACACGCGGATTTTCAGTGCCCCAGAAGCGTAAATTTTGCTTATTTACGTACCCGCTAAGATGGAAATGGGCCTCATCACTCATAATTATTTTTGATGAAAAATCATCTTCCTCTTGGTGTTGATTAAGGATGGCTTGAGCGTATGTTAGACGCGATTGGCGGTAAGCAGCTAACAGCTGATGCACCGTCCGGACTTTGTACGGAAACATCTTCAAATCTTGTACCAAAATTCGCTGTAAAGACCGTCGACTGATACCCATTTGCGTGGCACCTCGTCTGGTCGATGTCGACGGCGCTTCCATGACATCCTCGGCTACAGCAGCAATATTCTCTGCAGAACGGCTAGTCCGGGGTCTGCCACGCCTGGCAGCATCTCGTGTTGTGCCAGTCTCTTCGAGGCGAGCGGCTAAACGTCGCAGTGTTTGACCAGTAGGCGTTGGACGGCGAGGAAATCTGCGACGAAATTCACGTTGTGCCAAAGTCACCGACTGATTATTGGTCAAATAAATAGTCAGTTATATTCCGCGTTCTGGAGCAGTATAGCGTAACGTTGTTTATTAACGTGTATTTCGCATGTGTTTACTACACAAATGTCAAAACAGAACTGACATTAGGGGCCAATCGCAAAATTTATAGCATTTTCTGATAGGAGGATTACTTTAACGCCACCTGTTATATATGTAAGTATGTAAATCACGCACAGCATGTAAATATATTTATCCGGCAAATTTTGCCTGCATTTCATACCCTTTTATTTGAGTTGTCAAGCTGATTACTTACAGCGCCTCAAATGTATACAACCGGCGAGCGGACCCAAGGAAGAATGCTATGCAAAAAAAAAAAAATAATAAATTGGAGATGCTTTCTGATACACGAGCAAACATATGTATGTATGTTCAAAAGCGTATTGCATACAAAATGGAAACAAAAGTAGCAACAATAAAAAGTTTATTTTAAAATGGAGAGAAGAAAAAATTAATTTCGCTAGTTTTTTTAAACATTCCAGCATTCGTGCATATGTGCACATGCATACACACATGCATACATACATACATGTAAACATAAGCTATATAACTGCATACATATGACCACATATTCATGCCGCTGCAACAGCAATCAAAGAGGAAAAATCAGAATCGAAACGATAGCAGTTTTTCCTGCTGCTACTGTTGCAAGTTGCCGCCTTAATATGATACAATATGTGAAATTCATATGTATGTATGTATATGTATAAGTATGTTGCAGTCGCAACCACACCAAAATCAACAATTACAACAAATTTGTACACGTTGCCTCAACTGAAGCAATCTGTTGTTGCATATCTTAAAATGTATTGCAATTGCAATTGCGGCGACAGCGACATTTAATACCAAGCACTTGAAGCCTCTCATTAAGGCGAACGCGCGCGCACACAAACAAACACCCACACATCCACACACACGCCACTCATGTGCACATTTATGTGTGTAGTTAAACGCAAATTTGTATATCAGCTTGGCATATGGATAAGGAAACCGCATATGCGCCGCCCGCCGTACCTCCCACAGCACAGCAAAGCGAGTAGTCGAAATCGCAATCATCGCCGTCACTCCTATCATGCCACACTGGAAATCGTTTGCAATCGAGGACGCGGCAAACACATACATACATACATACATTCAGATGTACTTACTTGCACTCATATCTGGTTGCTTATGAGTTCGTCTCCTTGCATTCTGAATCGCATTATAGCACAAGCAAATGCAATGCATTTGTAAATTACAAAAACACGGTCACTTAAAGGGGTGTAAAGAGGGGACGGCTTCGAGGAGCAACTTGCATGCAGCATAACTATTGGACATAAATATGGACGTACATACGTATGTATGTATGAATGTATGTATGTATGTATAATATAACTACCTGCATGTGTGTGCTTGCATGTACCAGCAGTAAGGCATCCCTGCACTCAAGCATACTAACTAGTTACTAATGAACTACTTTGCGGCCACTTTGCGTCGTTGCTAAAATAGTTCGTCTTTTTCTGTTTTCAAAGCTAACAACTGAAATTTTTAACACAGCAATGTCAAGCCAAGTGGCCGCCGTAGCCGAATGGGTTGGTGCGTGACTACCATTCGGAATTCACAGAGAGAACGTAGGTTCGAATCTCGGTGAAACACCAAAATTAAGAAAAACATTTTTCGAATAGCGGTAGGAGCTCGGCCAAACACCTAAAAAGGGTGTACGCGCAAATTATATATATAGGTATACATATATGTCAAGCTTTTTTTGATTTTGACTACACAGACACCATTTCGCTAATTTTTAGTACTTCGATATATATTTTTTTTAATGAAACTGTTTTTATAATCCAAAAGTGGGTGCTTTATTTACTGAAAATAAAAAATTGATATTGAATAGCTCTCGAATATTTTTTAAAACTCAAAAAAATTTTTAATTAAAAAATAATTTCATTAAAAATTTTTTTTTTTATTTTTAAATTTTTTATTTTTTATTTTTAAAACTTAAGTTAAAAAAAAAATTTCTAAAAAACTAATTTTTTCTAAAACTTTTTTTTTGTATTACCCAAAACCAGTATTTTATTTACTGAGAATGAAAGTTTTGATATTTTCGAATTTTTTTTTAAACTCACAAGAATTTAAAATTTTTCTTTAATTAAAATTTTTTTTTAATTTAATTTTTTATTTTTTTTTAATTTTTAAATTTTTAATTAAAAAAAAATTTTTTGTTGTATTACACAAAACCGGTATTTTATTTACTGAGAATGAAATTTGGATACCATTTTATTAATTTTCTTTTTAATCCCTCGATTTTTTTTTTTAAACTCACAAAAATTTAAAATTTTCTTTCTAAAACAATTTTTTTTGTATTAGACAAACCAGTATTTTTATTTACTGAAAATCAAAATTTTGATACTATTTTATAGAATTTTTTTTTAAATCCCGTGGAACATTTTTTTTTTATGAAAACTGTTTTTTAACCCTAAAAATTGGCGCTTTACTTAGTGAAAATTAATATTTTGATAGAAAAATATGTATTGATAAAAAAAGTTTAAAAAAAAATTTTTATCTAAAAATCTTTTCTCTATAAATTTTGTTTTTGTAAAATAAGACTGGTTTTATTATTTACTGAAAATCAAATATTTGATAACATTTCGTTAACATTTTTTTGTTTTTAAAACCTTCGATCAATTTTTTTTAAAAAAATACTGTATTTCTATGACCAAAATATAGGCGCTTTATTTGCTGAAAATTTATAACCTGGCTTTGACTAGCCGCCATTTTGTAAATTTTTGTTTTTTAAATCTAAAAAAAAAATTTTCTAATAAAAATTTTTTCTAAAATTGTTACTAAAATTTTTTTTCAAAATTTTTTTTCTACAATTTTTTCTAAAGTTTTTTCTCTAAAAGAAATTTTCTTTTCTTTCATAAATGTTTATAAGACTAAAACGGTATTTGTATTTATTGAAAATCAAAATTCTCATAATATATTATTTTGTATGTTTTTTTTTCTGTCGCAAGACAAAACAGGCTTGTACTTATATGGGTTCCGTGACACTCCGGTGTTCAAGGAAACGAAATCGCCGACGAATTGGCCAACCGTGGATCAGCGGTGTCCCAGAGCCAATAATCCGAATCAGTTCCGCAGGAATCATGAATTGGATCAGCGATTATGTAGGCAATCTACATAAAGAGCGATGGTCTGGTCTAGAATGCTGCAGAACTGCAAAGTGTTTTGTGACAAGTCCGAACCGAAAACTGTCAAACTTTCAACTAAAACTTGGAAGGAAAGACGTTCGGTTGAGGGTCGGTATCATTACAGGACACAGCCTATGGGGTCAGCATATGACCACCATTGGAATCATTGAGGACCCAATGTGCCTGTCGTGCTTGGAGGAGGCGGATAGCACTGAGCACTTTCTCTGTGAGTGTCCGGTGATAGCTAGAGCACGGCTACTAATTTTGGGTTCCGATGTCATGAGAATGAGTAATATTCGTTCTCTAAAACTGGAGGATATTTACAGACTTACCAAAGAATCTGGAAAATTCTAACAGGACTAACTATCTCTATCTCTGTCTCTATTCTTTCCAATTTCTTTCTCTGACACTTTTCTCTTTCCCTCCTTGACTATCTACCATCTTTCCAGAGCTTTAAATACAATGGGCTTTTTAGCCTGAGTGTTTTAGGAGCCACCAAATCTCCTGGTGCTCCTTACATCAACCTTTTCAAATTTCGAATTTCAATTGTTTTTTTAATTCTTCGATAAATTATTTTCTGTAGATCCAGCCGCCATTTGTTTGGAATCTTTTTAAACTCAAGAAGAATTTGTCTTTCCAAAAATTATTTCATAAAACAAAAACGGTCTTTGAATTTACTGAAAATCTAAATTTTGGTACCATTTTGTTCATATATTCTTTTAAATCCCTCGCCAAATTTATTTTTCGGAAGAAACTTTTGTCAAAAACTTGGTTTTGATTTGCTGCCATTACGTCAATTTTTTCACACTCTCAAATATTTTTTTCTAAAATTATTTTTTTTTTGTCTTTATAAAACAAATCTGGGATCTGTATTTACAGAAAATCAAAATTTGTATTCCATTGTCTTAATATTTGCTATTTAAATCCTTCGGTAAATATTTTTTGGAAGAAACTTTTTTTTTACCCAAAAATTGGTGCTTGATTTACTGAAAGCCAATATTTTGATTTTCTTAGCCCCCATTTTGTCGAATTTTTTTTATAACTCCAATAAACTGTTTTGGTATTTACTGAAAATCGAAACATTGAGTTTAACTTGCCCCCATTTTCTTGGAATTTGTTATAAATCCATTTTAGAAGATTCGAAAAAAATCACCAAACTAGACATACGGGTATATACTGCATTCATTTGAAGCAATTGCCAGAATATCATTTAAATATGAAATGAAATTCACTCTGAATTAAATTACAGCACCTGCCCAGTAGCCCCTCAAGCTCTAAAAATGAGGGACGCAAATCGCAATATGAGTAGCAAAATGGTTCCAAATTGGTGAAATTGACCCAATTCTAAACCAGATATTCCTTGCACTAGTTCAAGTTTTCTCTGCAAGGGTATTGCAAGTGCATAAATGCGCACTCATACACAAATACATATACTCATATGCACATACGCACACACTCATATGGGCGAGTGTATCTGGCGTGCTTATGTGCGGCGCAAAAGATGATGGAGCGATACTGGCAGCAACAGCAGCCATGGTTTTTGCAGAGCAGAAATATTCTTCAATGCGTCCGAAGCACGCCCGGTTTGAAATGCATACGCCGCGATGGAAAAAAATCCAAGTGTAATAGAACAGTGAAGAAATGATAATTACGATTGTGGTTTCAGCTAAAAGTTGTTGCCACACTCACACGCAGAAGGCTGCGAAGAACATACGTACGTATAAGTAAGTGAGTAACGGCTGTATAAAATGAGATTTAAAAGTACAATTTCTCATACCTATAATGCAGTATTTACATACATACATATATTTGTCTTCATCTTTAGAGCAGCGCAGCAATTTCGAAACAGTGACGGAATAAATACATAAAAAAATATTTATACTCATTTACTATGAAGCTGTATTTAATTTATTTCAACGCTTAAAGGTTTTATGCAAATGACTGAATTCGATTGGTTGTTGCATATTACACAGCTCGGCATAGATTTTGTGAATCAAACGGAACCGAATACTTCAAATTTCGCGCGCTGCATAGGAATTTGTGGTCAAAAACCTTCTTTTCTTTTGCTGTTTCGAAACAAAATGGGCTGAAATTCTAGAAAACAGTTTTTGGTTATTTTCGATTTATTAGTATAAGCAATCTGAAATCTTTGCTACACCTTTTTTTTGTTGAATCGTCAAGAGCCATAGTTAAACACGCGCTCAGAGCGATTAGAAATTTATTTCCTCAAATGTGCCGAAATGGTATCTACGGAGTGACTTTTTGAATTAAGAAACTAACAAGAGCTTCCCTTAGCCAAGAGAGGTTAAAACGGTAACTGTGGAATTATATTTATTAAATTTTCAGGAAATGCTCTAGAAGAGCTATTGTACCAGCTCTTGAAATTCTAAAAAAGTCAGTTTGCTTTGGACCAAAAGATACCCACTTTCTTCAGCCACAAAACATACATATGGGCATTTCCACAGAAATGTCAACCGAAGCCAAAAAATTCAAAGTCTATAAAATTATGTTGTTTTAACATATTTTTATAGGGAATCTATCAAATGTAACTAATGTGAACAAATTTTACATTTGTACAAACCACATTTTGAAATATACGAATGCAAAGTCGAACCAGTGCAAAATTTCCGTTTTAAACATTTCTGTTGCATGTTTTGTTTTGATTAATGATCTTGATGAGATATATTATGCCGTGACATTTGCATTTTTAAATCTCGGTTTATATGTAAAGAATGTAAGAAAAATGTAAAAGGAACGATGCGATTGCCAATTACGGTAAATTTTTTCTTTAATTTACCGTATAACTCGATGTCGCGTGCGACATTGAAAAAGAACATTTTTTATCGGTGAGTCGAAGGTATTTGTACAATTTGCATCAAATATTAGTAGCAAATAGATATTTTTATTGCTAATTAAATAAACAAAACTTTGCTGGAAAATAATCAGCGCTTTGCTCTTTTTACTTATTTAAAGCTTGTAGCGTGCGACATCGTAAGTGTAAAATGTATAGATTCAAAATAAATTTTCGTTCGAAAATATCTTTATTAGTATATGTAAATACAAAATATAAAATTTTTGAATGAAAAATGGCGGCGAGAAAAATAAGGCGAACTGTAAACGGTGGAGAGAAAGGTTAAAGGATGATGAAACAAAATTACAAAACTATAGATAAAGAAACAAGGAAAGAATGCGGAAAGCTAGACAGACGTGGAGAGCACTGGCTGAAGGCAAAGAAGATGTAATTCAAGAAAAACGGAAATATAATCGCATACGACAACGGGAGAGACGCCAAAAACTCTTAGAAAATGGAATGCCATATGCACATCAAAGCCAAAACGCATCTTACGAATGTAGACAAACCTTGGCGAAAGCTATTAAAAAAGTGGAGAAAGCGATGCCAAAAGACATGCACAGAAGGCTAAAAGTTCTTGAAGTCCTGGTAAAAAAATATAAGCAGTTTGAAGAAAAGAAAAACGTTAACCAATCCAGCAGAACCGTACCAGAAAGCCTAATTAATGCCATCAATGCTTTTTATCAGAATGATAATATTAGTGTGCAATCTTTGGGAAAGAAAGACGCCATTATAATTGAAGGCAAATTAGTAGCTAAGCGCTTCATGTTAATGACTAGTAATGCCAGTTCTCACGGAAAGGGAGCCGTTGATGGAGTTGGAGCCGTCATTAAAAGAAAAGTGTGGCAAATAACAAAATCTAAAAACGTTATTTTACCAGATTCACTATCGTTTTATCAATGTGCACAAAACAACACAAATGGAATTAAAATGTATTTTATGCCATCTGCTCAAATTGAAAATTTGTCTCTTGATTATAAGTTGGACGAAAAATAGAAGGAAGTGAAAAATATTCCAGGTATATCCCAGTTGCATTCGTTTTGTTGCGATGGCCAACAGTTAGAAGCAGCTAGGACTGCATATTCCATTAAAATAACTTTATTTGACATTAGTAATACTATTCTCAGTTAAGTTAGTTTCCGTTCTTTGTTTTTACATAGTATATAAGATTAATATACTTATTTTTGTTTTTCTTTATTGAAGATATTTTGTTAAGTTTATAATTTTGGTTGTGAAAATAAATATATTGAATATATTAAAAATCATGTATAATCATCTTTTGCATGTCTAATTACATAAAAAGTAAAAAAATAAACATAAAAAGTATGATGGAACAAAATGTCGCATGCGACATGTCGCGTGCGACAGTGATTAAAATTAAATAAAAAATAAACTACTTAATATTTTTGAATAAAATAAAAAACATTATTAAGATACATCAATGCACAACATTTAAAAATTAGTCGCATTAATATATTTCTTCAGGTTTCGCTGAAAAAAGTGTTTGATTTTTTTGCTTTGAAAGCGACTTCTGTTTTTGTCGCATGCGAATGGCTTGATTTTTTGTAATTATCTTGAAAACGAACAATTTCCCAAAATCAACCTTAGCACCAATCATAGTGCTAATCAAGTGCTATAGCTTATACTTGTTGCTGTTTTTTGCTGTTTATCATTTGACAAACGTGTATTTGGCGTCATCACTCGGTGATTCGCAGTATATGCACCTGAGGTCACTTACCTTACCCATGCGTTAGAGGTATTTCCGAAAGTATTCGTGACCCTAGAAAAATGGAGTCATGAAATAGCCCACTTCCCCAAGGTTCCTTTAAGACCATTTGCCTATTGTAGGAATCAGCTTTGCCGTTCATCTGCCACTCGATTCAGTGCCCCATCGGCTTTGGTACCGCTGCATGGTTTGGCAGTGATCACAGGTATAAGTTCTCTAATAATAATAATAATAATAGTGTAAGTTACAACAAATTACACAATGAACCGTTGAACAGTTGACCCCAATTGGGGTCGATTCTCTGCTTAAACGTGGCGACTCAGCGACTAATTTGTAATGAAACATAAGACACATGCGAGACTAGAAATAGAAAAAGATCATTGCAAAATCACGGTTAGTCCGCCCAAACGATCACCAAGCCGCTATGAACGTCGAAAAAGGTTTTACAGTGTGTTTGCCAAGATTGTAAGGAATCGTCTATACCCCCAGCTGTTCATAAGTATGTGACTAACCACTTAATTCGAACTTCCACCATCAAGAGCTGACTCGATTGAAGAAGGTGATTGAAAAAGGGCGGTCTAAATTGACCAAGTGAAAGAGTGTTGTATTGCATTACGTAAATTTAACTTTGAAAATTTGCTTATTTGCTGGCTGTTTCTCATGCCACTATTCGAAATATTGAAAAGAAGCTATATGGGAGTAAACAGGTTAAAGCTGGTAGGCGCGGAAAATGTGCAAGAAAACTCATTAGAAGAAGGGCTCAGAAGAATATGAAGTGAGTAAGGGATACACTATCACGACAGACGGCGGAAGATGTCAACTGCAGGCTAAACAAAGGAAGGACGACGGTCAGGGGAAAGCATTCAGTATGGGCGGGTTCGCAAATCTCCAGGCGCACTAAACTGCGCATATTCAGCTTATAGGGTTTCATTGAAAATTAATCAGCCTTCTCGCGAGGACCGTCTGCCAAGCGATCAACTGAATCCGCTGGTGGGGGAAAATGATCGTTGGACCTTCCCCTTCCACTAGAAACCGGTCCTAGTTCGCAGGCAACAGCGGTGCAGTCAACATCGCTCCGCGTGTAAAAGCTGTTTTAAAAGCGTGTTAGGATTTTGCAGTGGCAAAAATGCAGCGATCGTTGGAGCAACGCTACTCGATCAAATTTTGCGTAAAGCTAAACAAAACGAGTACCGAAACCATTGGGCTACTCAAGGAGGCTTACGGGGACCAATCTCTGTCCAGTGCCCAGTTAAAACGGTGGCACAAGTCGTTCAAGGAAAGCCGGGAGGACGCCGAAGACGTACAGCGATCTGGAAGGCCTTCGACGACGCAAACAGACGAAGATGTGAACCGGGTTCGTGAATTTTTGAACATTGACCGTCGTGCTAGTCTACGTGAGATCAGTGAAGAGTTAAATTTAACTTATTACAATGTGCGCCTGAAAAGAAAGCTGAAGGGGGGCGTTTCGACTCCATCGAGGCGATCCAAAAAACTGTGACAGCCGAATAGAACGCGATTCCGGCGGATGAGTTTAAAAAATGTTTCCTGCAGTGGAAGGACCGCTACCAGCGGTGTATTGATGCTCAAGGGTCCTATTTTGAAGAATATTAGTTGTATAAGCCAGAAGGTTTAATAAAACTGCTTAAAAAAAATAAGGCTCATTACTTTTCAAGCAAACCCTGTATGTGTGAATGCAGTATTGTTGTACGAAAGTGAAGCATCCCTGGTCTCCAACACCATCACACAAAGACTACAATATTTCGTTAATAAATGCCTTCGCATCATCTGCAGATTATTCTGGCCGAACACCATCAGCAACGATGCGTTGTGGGGATCAACGAATGAGGAGTTCATCCTATGGCAAATCAAACGCAGAACGTGGCGATGGGTAGGTCACACATTGAGAAAACCACCAGATAGCATCACAAGAATGGCACTGGACTGAAACCCACAAGGGAGCAGAGGTCGCGGTCGGCCAAAAATGACTTGACGAAGGTCGAACTAATGCAGACTAACAGATGCAGATAAAATGGGATGCCGCAAAGCCAACAGCCCGGAACCATGTGCGATGGAAAAGTTTTGACGAGGACCTATGCTCCCGAGCGGAGTGAGCAAGAAAAAAGGTGATAAAGAGTATGCTAGCCGTTTTTCACTTTTTGTTGTTGCAGCATAAGCATTCCCCATGCATATGCGGAGAAAGCTGCTAAAGTGACAGTTCTTGGCCAGGTTTAAGTGCGGGTCATTCCGTTTACTTAGAACCGACTGTAGTGGAAACGACAGTTGTTGTTGTTGTAGCAGCATAAACATTCCCAATACATGTGTATATGGGGAATGCTGCTGAAGTGACAGTCCTTGGCCGGATATAAATCCGGGTCGTTCCGGTAACGTAGAACCGACTGTCGTGGGATCGGTGGAAACGACAGTCCTCCTCTTTGCAGGGTATCATACGAAGGAAATTTAACCGAAATAAAGTGAGCTAGAGTTCTAAGAAAATGTAGACTTAGGGCGTCTTAGTTATTCTTCGTTGAAACTATTTTTTCTATACTTATTAAAATTTTAAGGCTACTTACAGCAAAATCACTTATACTATATTAATATTATATAAATCTCAAATGTCCGACCCTTAATGGAACAACACTTCAACTCTCGACAGAAGCGAACTATCTTGCGGTCAGTCTTGACAAAACACTTACGTGGAATTCCCATATTGAGAGAGTTACTTCAAAAGCCACAAGGGCGTTCTTTGCCTGCACAAGGCTTTTTGGTAAGACATGGGAACTAAACCCTAGAATGACCTTCTGGACATTCACCACAGTTGTGAAACCCATACTCACTTATGCATCCTTGGCATGGTGGCCCAAGATCAAGCAAAGAAAAGCAGTAAACGAATTAAACAAACTGCATCGCCTGATATGTGTTGGTATTACAGGGGCTATGAAAACATGTCCCACGGATGCATTGAGTGTGCTCCTGAACACACCGCCGCTTCCAATCTTAATTGAAAGGGAAGCTCGCTCGAGTGCCTTAAGATTAAAAGGTATATCTGAACTTAAAAGTGGGGATATGAAAGGACATTTAAAGATCTTAGAATACTTCCTACATAGTCCCATTCTTCATAGGGATGACATACTATCACCCAAACCAATACTCTTCAGGAACTTCCAAGTTATAATTAATGAACGAACAGACTGGAGAACTAACTCTATCACTTTCAAACCTGGCTCCCAGCTATGGTTTACTGATGGATCCAAATTGGAAAATGGTAGAACAGGGGCAGGAATCAATGGGCCTATATTCAAAAAATCGATTCCGATGGGATTCTACCCAACAATATTCCAGGCAGAAATACATGGCAACGAAATATGTGTGAGAGGATGGGTTAGCAGGAAAATGAGAGGTACTCTACATACTTTCAGATAGCCAAGCGGCTCTAAAAGCCCTTCTATCAACAACTATCACCTCCAAATTGGTAAATGATTGCCTAAACCTTCTCAACACGTTAGGGAACCTCAACATAGTAACACTATGCTGGATTTCGGGACATGAAGCACATGAGGAAAATGAAATGGCTGACCTTGCAAAACAAGGAGCAAATATGCAACTTACTGGTCCTGAGCCTTTCTGTGGACTCACAAAAGGCCACATTAATGAATTCCTTAGGAAATTGGAAGAAAGAAACTTTGCTGCACACTGGCTAAACTGTGCCGGTCAGCGTCAAGCCAAACTATTCCTAAGTCTCAGCAAAGGAATATCTGACAAGCTCCTCTCAATAAGCACAGTAGATCTGCGTCTTTTGACAGGATATCTTTCAGGTCCCTGCAGCCTGAGGTATCATCTAAATAATATTGGTCTATCTGAGACCAATCTCTGCCGCTTTTGCGAAATGGACATGTGAGTGTCCTGCTTTGGGCAGACAGAGACTTCATCACCTTGGTGGTATCGTAGTATCTCCATGCAATCTTTGGAACAACAAACCCAAAATTGTGCTAAAATTTTTAAAAAGCCTAAAACTCTGGGTTACAAAAATAGGCCTTTCACAATAGATCAGCTCTGGTCGCAGTGCGTAATGGCCTTCTAATAATAATAATAATTATATTAAATGCATATTTCTTCTACCACTACAGAAATAGTAAATGTTTTTTTTTATTATTTTAATATTTTTTGTTTTTATTATTTTAATATTTTTTTTGTTTTAAAATTTTTTTTTTTAATAAGTAAATGGATGTGCAAAATAGAGAAATTAATATTCATATACGTGCGCGTATGCTTGTATGCAACACTTTCGCTTCTGCATTCGTGAACAGACTCATCACAGCATAATCGAGTGTTAAAAGAATATCGTGAAGTGACGCCTAGGTTCACATTGCTGTGAAGTGTCGTCGCCGTGTAGCGAAAAGATTGCACTTGCTTACACAAGCTTCAACTTGGCACACAACTTTGTGCTTGTAATGACGGCGATGTTGGGGTTGTTGACAAAATCGTTCTAGCATGTTGTTGATATGCTTGGCGTGACGCGATTTTTAAGCGATTATGTACTACGTGTAGTATGCTTTCGCACCCACCTACACAAACACCAATGAGGGCTGCCTGCATGCCATGCAAAAGCAGTGTATAAATATATGTGTATGTATGCAAGTACGTACAGATGTGTGTGTATATTCTCATGTACAATTGTAAGCGCGGGAGAGAGCAAAAGCTTGAACAAACATGCATGGCTGCATAGAGGCTGCATAAACATATGTACATACTCGTACATACACACCTCTATGACATTGTCCGTGTATGCCATTGGATATTTTTCCGCTTACTTAACACATTAAGAATGCGAGTGTAAACTGACTAAAAATATCCACTCACCTGCATACACACTCAACCACTCGCTTCAGTGCTTTCAACCAGCCAACAGTCAGTGCCGCTAAATAGTGTCGCGCTGCATCGCAATATGCTGTTACTTACAATATACCCTATGATCCAAAAGTACCGAGAAGGTGCTGTTGACTGTTTTCTTCGATTGCCAAACACCAAGTAAATACCATCGGGCAAGCACCGTATTCACCTGATGCGTGCGACTTCTTGTTGTTTCCCAAGTTGAAGGTACCACTTCGTGGAAGGAGATTTCAGTCGATAGAGGAGATGAAAGAGAATGCGACGAAGGATTTAAAGGCCATCCCTTCGTCGACGTAACAGGGGTGCATGGAGAACTGGGTTAAACGTTGGCACATGCGTGTTGCTTCAGACGGGTTATATTTTGAAGGAGATAAACTAAATTTGCCTGAAATTTAACTTTGTTTAGTTTTATTTAAACATTCACGGTACTTTCTAATCATAGGGTATCTATGTATGTATATGTACCTATGCACATACATGTAAATTGGGGATGTTATTTCTTTTTTTGATTTTGACAATCCCGGGATTTTCGTGATCACGTGATTAGTATTTCACGATCTCGATATCTGGATATTCGCATGCACATTGGAGATGCAAATTTTTTTTTAAATTTCACAATTTTCAGGGTCACGTTATTACATTTGTGAGATTCCAAGATTAGTCCCGAGATTTAGACATTCGCATGCATACTTTGGACGTTACTTTTTTTAATTTCGGCAATCATGAAACTTTCAGGGTCACGTTATTACATTTGCGGGATCCTGAGATTTAGATATTCGTTATTTTGGCATTATTTTGTTGTTGAAGAGGTGAGGGGTAGTCAGAGGCCCGAAAAAAAGATAATTTTCAATAATTTTTTTTTGCTAGCCAGATGCTTTATTTTTGCCGGATTTGTTTTGGGAGAGAGACTTCGTCGCCAAGTACTGTCGTTCACTCCGGTGGACGAGCGTCTCGCAATAATCCGCATCAAAGCGCGATTTTTTAACATGTCGCTAATTTGCGCCCACGCCCCGACGGAAGAGATGGACGATGCGACCAAAGATTCCTTCTATAAGCGCTTGGAACGTTCCCATGCGCGCTGCCCACGCCGCGACATAAAAATCGTGCTTGGCGACTTCAACGCTACTGTGGGCAAGGAGGGGATTTTAGTCGGAAAACTCAGCTTGCACAACGAATCATCCGTTAACGGACAGAGGCTGATCGACTTCGTCGGGGCCCGAAACATGGTAGTCTGCAGCGCCAGATTCCAGCATAAAAAGATCCACCAAGCTACCTGGCTGTCTCCTGATCAAAAAACGCGAACCAGATCGATCATGTTGTGATAGATGGAAGACACGCTTCTAGTGCATTAGATGTACGTACAATCCGAGGACCCAACATCTACTCGGATCATTACCTTGTTGCAGCCAAACTACGCACACGCCTCTGTGCAGCGAAAAGCGTCCATCTAACTAGGCAAAGAATGTTCGACATCGAAAAGCTGCAATCACAACAGACAGCCAGAAGATTCGCCACTCGACTCTCACTCTTGCTCTCAGAGAGTACTGCCCAACAAACCGGCACGCACGAGCAGTGGAGCAACATTTCTCGTTCTCTACGTACCGCCGCCGAAGAAGAAATCGCATTCCGGCAAGTCCGAAAAAACAATTGATACGACGAGGAATGTCATGCTGCCGCAGAAAGAAAGGATGCCGCCTATAGATCCAGAGCTAAGAAAAGAAGAGAGACGTATTATCCGAAAGAAGAAACGAGAGGCCGAAATACGTGAGTGCGAGGAGCTTGATTGCTGGCCAATAAGAACAACGCCAGAAAATTCTACCAGAAAGTTCGGCGGCTTATAGAAGGTTTTAAGATCAGGGCATTTCCTGTAAGAACAAAAACGGCGAACTGGTGACTGACATCCAGAGCAATCTTAAGTTATGGAGGGAATACTTCTCGAACCTGTTAAACAGTGATAGCTGCGCATGTCACAGAGAATGTGAAGATCCAGATACCCCAATCGTCAACGACGGAACTGACGTTCCGCTACCCGACCATGACGAGGTGAGAATACCGATAACGTGGCTAAAGAACAACAAAGCAGCTGGCGCCGACGGACTGCCGGGTGAGCTATTCAAACATGGCGGCGAGGAGCAGGTAAGGTGCATGCATCAGCTTCTATGCAAAATATGGTCGGAAGAAAGCATGCCTGCCGATTGGAATTTAAGTGTGCTCTGCCCAATCCATAAGAAGGGCGATCCTGCAATTTGTGCCAATTACCGCGGGATTAGTCTTCTAAATATCGCCTATAAGGTTCTAGCGAGCGTATTGTGTGAAAGGCTGAAGCCCACCGTCAACCAATTGATTGGACCTTATTAGTGTGGCTTCAGACCTGGAAAGTCTACCATCGACCAAATATTCTCAATACGCCAAGTCTTGGAAAAGACCAACGAAATGAGATTCGACACACACCATCTTTTCGTCGATTTCAAAGCTGCATTCGACAGTACGGAAAGGAGTCACTTATATGCCGCGGTGTCTGAATTTGATATCCCCGCAAAACTAATACGGCTATGCAAGATGACGTTGCTCAACACCAACAGCGCCGTCAGAATTGGGAGGGACCTCTCCGAGCCGTTTGATACCAAACGAGGTTTGAGACCGGGTGACTCGCTGTCAAGTGACTTCTTTAACCTGATGTCGGAGAGCATCGTACGAGCCGCGGAACTTAATCGCTCAGGCACAATTTTTTATAAGAGCGTACAATTGCTGGCGTATGCCGATGATATTGACATCATCGGCCTTAACAACCGCGCTGTTAGTTCTGCCTTCTCCAAACGGGATAAAGAGGCAAAGCGAATGGGTCTGGTGGTGAACGAGGACAAAACGAAGTACCTCCTGTCTTCAAACAAACAGTCGGCACTCGTCTATCGGCACCCACGTCACTGTTGACAGTTAAAATTTTAAAGTTTTAAAAGACTTCGTGTATTTAGGAACCAGCATTAGCACCGATAACAATGCCAGCCTTGAAATCCAACGTAGAATCTCTCTTGCCAACAAGTGCTACTTTGGACTAAGTAGGCAACTGAGCAGTAAAGTCCTCTCTCGACGAACAAAACTAACACTCTACAAGGCTCTCATCATGCCCGTCCGAACGTATGGCGCAGAAGCTTGAACGATGACAACATCCGATGAAACGACGCTTGAAGTGTTTGAGAGAAAGATTTTGCAGAAGATTTTTGGACCTTTGCACGTTGGCAACGGTGAGTATCGCAGACGATGGAACGATGAGCTGTATGAGCGTTACGACGACATTGACATATCGCAGCGAATAAAGATTCAGCGGCTCCCCTTATATTTCATGTCATTCGAATGGATACAAACGCTCTGGCTCTGAGAGTATACGATATGGTACCAGCTAGTAGTAGCAGAGGAAGAAGGATGCCTCCTTCAATTTAAAAAGCTCAGATGGAAAAGGACTTTGCTTCACTTGGTGTGCCCAACTGGCGCCGGTTAGTACGAGAAAGAAACAGCCGGCGTCGCATTGCTAAGCACGATCAAAATTTCCTGAGCGGTTATCGCGCCAACTGAGAAGATGAAGAATAATTTGATGTGAAATGAAAGCATTCGCTGAGCTGATAAGGTAAAAATACAGGTGACCCAGTGGTTTACTCCTGTATAGATGAGTGATAGATTAGTATAAAGTGGCAAGATTATTCAGGCCACGGGTAGATCTGCGGCACTCGAGGAACTTTTTAAGGCTAATAAAGACCGACATAGCCGAATGGGTTGGTGCATGATTACCATTTGAAATTCATCAAAATGAAGAAAAAGTTTTTTTTATTAGCCATCGCCCCTCGGCAGGCAATGGCAAACCTCCGAGTGTATTTCTGCCATGAAAAACCCCCTTATTAAAAATATCTGCCATTCGGAACCGTCTTAAAACTGTAAGTCCCTCCATTTGTGGAACAACATCAAGAAGCGCACCCTAAATAGAAGGAGGAGCTCAACCAAATACCCAAAAAGTATGTACGTGCCTATTATATATATCTATATAATAAAGAGTGGTTAAGTTGAAAGGGCCGGTGTTGATTTTGAATAAATACAATATTTTTAGGAAATTATTATAATTTCTCTTTTTTATGATAATATTGATATGGCTCAATTACGTGGGGAACAAAATATCGGCCAAATGGACGCCGCGGGTTCGGCTGCACACCTCCATCCGATGGTCCAAATTATCGATGACGCTGAGGCATAATTAAGGTTCTATGCCGTTAATGTGCCGAATTATCTCATCCTTTAGCTCTTGAATTGCTGCTGGCTTATCGACGTACACCTTTTCTTTCAAATAACCTCAAAGAAAGAAGTCCAACGGTGTCGTTGACGCTAAGGTGTGGTTCACATTCAACATCGGCCCTGGAAATTTAACCACCTTTTATCTAATAGTAAAATTATTTGATTTTTATTTAGGTTTATTTATTATTTGGATCAGTGGAGGTTTTACATACAGAATTTTTTTCAATATACATTACAGTCAACACATATACGAAAAGAAAATTAATTGCCGCATTCACTCTGTTAGGTGTTTGGCCGAGTTCCTCTTCCTATTGGTGGTGTGCGCCTTGATGTTGTTCCGCAGATGGAGGCATCTAAAGTTTTTAAGCCGACGCCGAACGGCAAATGGCTTTTTATGAGGAACTTTTTGATGGCAGAAATACACTCGGAGGTTTTCCTTTGCCTGCCAAGGGGAGCCGGCTGCGGTGATGCTTTGACTTTAACTGAAGTTAAAACTTACCCAAATTGGGCCCTTGACGCAAAAATTTACAAAACGTGGACGCTCTTATTCCCGGTACAAATTTTCATTATTTTCCTTTCAGAAATGAACTTGATAGACTTTCTTGATAACCTTATTTATGTCATTTATGTCATTGTCGTGATCCTTTAAATTCTAGACATAAGAGTAGATATCGACTATTTTGTTTTCCTTTGAAATTTTTTTTAAATATTTTTACTCAATATTGAATATTTATTGAAGAATAGCTTGAATATTGAAAAGAGAATTAAATAGCAGGCTATATAAGCTAAGCATTTTTTTTTGATTCTGAAGAAAAAATGGTGCTCGATTTACAATAGTTGTGCACTTTATTTAATCTGTGTATGTTGACAGGGTGACAAAAAATAAGTGTATACCACATTTTTTAATGAAAAAAATTTATCATTGATAGTAGCTCAAAACAAATTGAGAAACTTTAATAGACAATATTTGAGTAACATTATATTCAGCCGGTTTCGAAGTGGTCACCTTTAGCACGAATACACAAGCTCAAACGTTTCAAAAAATTTTGGGCTATAGGCCGTAGTTCGTCTACCGTTATGCGATCCCACTCTCAACGCAACGCTTGCTTAGGAACTCCAAAGTTTTGTGGCGTTTTGCACAGGCCCTTGCTTCCAAAAACAACCATACGCTGTAATCTAGCGGATTCGGATCCGGTGAGTAGGGTGTCCATTTTTGGGAAGTAATGAAAGAGGGGAAATTGGCTTGGACCACTCTTGGGTCTTTTTGCCCATACCATGACAGATAGCGGATATTGACGATGTTCAACAATGGACGAAGGTCCAGGGGCTTCTGTAGACCAATTTCTGTCCTTTTGATGATTGTAAGCTTGTTCAACGGTAAAAAGCTTCTCATCCGTAAAGACGATTTTTTCCCATCGACATCTTTCGAGCCTTACTTTCTTGTTTTCATCCGTGAGCAGCTGGCATTTTTGTAGTTTATAAGACTTTACTCCAACTTCTTATTTTGCTATAAGGCGAACTGATTCACGATTGATGCCTGTCTCACCAGCAATTTTCCTCATCGAGACCATATAATTTAGTTAAACTCTTTTTTTTATGATTTTTCGGTTGTTGGAAGTGTTAACAGTTCGTTTTCTTCCTCTTCCAGAACGGTCACCTTCATTGCACGAGAAACCAATGAACATGGAATTCCAATCTTCCGTGCTATCTCGCAGTTGCGTGCTCCTAGCTGATGCAGGGCTATAATAGCTGGGCGACTACTTGACACCGTTACGCAAAGTATTTAAAAAGAGCTGGAACAGAAACGAATACTTTTTCTTGTACACACAACAATCACAAAATAAGAGCATTCGCTAAAAAAAATTTACAGTCATCTAATTGCACAGGGAAGTTTGTATACAGTTATTTTTTGTCACCATATAAGTAATACATCTTTTTTTTTTTTAGTTCACTTATCATCAGTCCATAGTCCACTTAATTTTAAATATTTGCAGTACAGAGGAAAGTGAAAGCGTTAGTTTGGCATTGCTAGTAATTATGCAAGTCATGGCATAAATTTGCATATACATCTTTGTACGCTCACACACACACACACACACATACACTCATTTGCAAGCATAAAAATTATTACCAACTCAAACAATATAATTTCACAACCACATTTCAACAAAAGAATAATGAGTTCGTACACTTTGCCAGTTGGGGGTTTTGAGGACAAAAAATGGAAAAATCAAGTAAAAACAAACAAATTTCAAATATCATGCATGGGGGGCTAGGGGGTCGTATATTTTATGTGCACAAAAAATTAACAATGTCATCAAAGTGAATTTCCATGCTTGTCCCCTTATGCTGATTACATAGAAAATCTTGTCAAAGCCTTTAGCAAATACGCACAAGCGTAAGCAAGTTATTGTTAGAGCATACTTCCAGGCGCATGGACGAACGGGTGGTAGCCCGATGAACGGGTGAGTTGCATAGCTAGCGTATGAGAGTGTGAGTGTTGAATACGACAAGCACCAGCATGAGAAAAATATTGTACACATGCTTGTGTATGTATATATGTAAACGCATCTGTGTATGGGTGTGTGTGTGCGTATGAGCGTGCGTGAACTCACATAACCATATGCGGCATGTGCCGAGAATCGAGTTCGTGGGAATATTTGTCTTTTTCGCTGCTGTCCGCACTGCCTCCACGTCCTCGCTGCTTTGCTGGTGTTGGCTAGAGAAGATGCATGGCCGAAAGAGTGGTGGTAGATAGAAAAAAAAGTAGAAAAAAAGAAAAAAAATCCTAACCCAAATAACTGCTAAAACTATTCAAAACATTTACTTAATATTCTCATAGCTCCACGCGCATGTTGAGTGTTTTTGCTGCTGCTAATGCTGAGTTAAGCTGCTGAGGCCAGAAAGTGGCTTTTGCTGTTTGTGCCAATGGCAAATGTGTGCGTATGTACTTACAAGTAGTAGTGCGGACGCGCCCACAATGTACGCCCATCAACAAGCGTGGCCCGAAAGCGGCAAATATACACTGAAGCGCATACAATGAATGTGCTAATATCTGCTATACGCACACATTTTAACTACGCATGTATGTACGTGTGTGTGTGTATATTTGCACACAAACACTTTTTGGCTGTTACTACGCCTTACATGCACCTACACATTTACATATATACAAATGAAAGCATTTTGTAATCCTTTGTTATCTTGATCTCTCACTTTTCGGCACACGCACACTTGTGGAGCGCAGCACACACTCACACACACACACACACATACACATTCACAAGTGCTCAAGCACAGCAGCCATTCATGTATAATATTAAATCATATTAAAATATTCAAAGGCTCCTGGTACTTTCTTCACACTTCAGCGTTTTGCAGCCATTGTACTCGTGCTCGTATACTCGCATCGTCATCACCCCCCCGCTTCATCGTACATATTTATAAACATTAACGAGTAAACATAACACAACCAGCGACAACCTAAAAACACGTTCAATATATGACCTCCTCTCGGCGTGTAGCTAACGCCCACCAACCAGCATCTCAGCCATCCACAGCTAGCCGGCCTACCCGGCGTGCTTTGCCAGAGCCTGCCATGTTGCTTGGCAAAAATATCGACCAGGAACTAAGTGAACTAGCGAGCGTGCTGTGGCCAAGCCACTGACTTGGCGAGCGTTTTTTGTGGGCGTCAAATGTGAAGCAACAGCATCAAAAGAGGGTATATGGAAAAGCTGACTTGGTGACGATTATAGGCTGGTACGCGGGCGCTGCCAAGCAGGGCAAACAACAGCTTAGGCAGCAGCAATAGCTCGTAAGAGGCTTACTTTTGAGGGCGCGTTTTAGATTTTTACATGCAAGTATACACCCGCACACACACGCACACACACACCCTTATGTTTGGGGGCAGCGCATGTAACGAGTACTTTGAGAACGATGGCAACCGCACTGTTACTGCCACTTTCCCATAGCTCTAAGCTGTTCGAATGGGTGTCGAGCGTAAATTGAATGTAAAAATTTTGAATAATTTCTACAACTCTCGTTTGCAAACGTCTTTCCCTCATGCGTTCGCCTTTCGTGCAGCAAATATTTATTTGTAAGAGGCTGTGTATGATTATGTAAGCCCAATCTAATGTTTTCAAGCACATACATACGCACACTCGCCAGCCGCATACTCTACATTCTTGACAAGTGTTTAGAAGATGCTTGAAAATTTATTAAGACAAGGTTAAAATAGTTGGTTGGGTTAGAATTCTTTGCCAAAACTTTTAGTGCATTGATGCAGGGTCTTTCAAGTGCGCGTTTCTGTGTAGGGTGACTGAGTGACTTTGACAATTACCCATCTTTGATAGCACATATTTTGCGTCACTACCATTCAGGAGCACGTACATTCGAATCTCCGTGCATTAACATCAAATAAAAGAAAAAGTGTTTTTCGAACAGCTGTCTCCCCACGGCAGACAATGGCAAACCTCCGAGTGTATTTCTGCCACGAAAAAGCTCCTCATAAAAATATCTGCCCTTCGGAGTCGGCTTGAAAAACTGTAGGTCCTTCCATTTGTGGAACAACAGCAAGAAGCGCACCACAAATAGGAGAAGGAGCTCGGCCAAACACCTAACTGAAGTTTACGCGCCAAATATTTATTCGTTGTTTTTCTTGTTTAGGTGAAAATCTAAAATTTATTAAGTAGAAGGCGTAGCTTTGGATTTTGAGAGATTTTAAGCAGGTAATTTACAATTCAAATTAATTCTTTGCTACCCGCAAGTATAAAAATAACCAAATCCACGACAAAAATGCTGGAACTGCGAAATTTCGGATTTTAAAAAATGTATTATATTTACTTCGGTTTTTAATCAACATCGAAAGATGCCGAAAAAAGGGAGAGTAAGAAGTTGAGAGAAGATACCTGAAATTTTCAGAAACTAGATTATTTGGTTTGCTTAATTTTAAGATTTATACTCTTAGGAGTATCAAAAAATGTAATGAATATTAACTTCATCATTTTATTATTATCAAAACGTTGGGTATGATAACCCAACCAGTTTTCAACGAATTTACTTAAAAATTGGTAGATATCTTCTCAAATATATTCAACACAGAGTGAGATAGGACTTTTAAGTTTTCGTAAATTTTTTTAACACAACAGAAAAAAAAGTGCTGCTAATATTCTGGGACTTCGCCGGACGAAATCCATATTTCGAGGGTCTAAGAAAGGTTAAAAGCTCATAACCCTCCGCAAGAATAAACTGAGAATGCTCACAGGCATTCTCACGGGCCACTGCAGACTGTGTAGTACTCTGCACATGATCGGGTTAGGGTCCACTGATTCTTGACGTTTCTACGACTAATTTCAGGAGACTCCAACGCATCTTCTCTTTGAATGCAACGCTATAACGCGGTCAACTGCAGCCAGAAGAAAGACACATACGGTCAATCCAACCCAGTTCTATCTTAAGTTTAATAAGCAAACAGGGTCTGGGTGAGGTAGTGTGATAGGTAGAGAGCACAAAAGACTATTAGGTCGAAGTGCCAACTTCGAAGTAATCTAATCTAAAATGTCGTGCATTTATTAAAGGGAGAAAATAGGCAACGCCGTCAAGGGATAAACTGAAAAACAAAATTGACGGCATTTTCGTAAGCTTTAAAACTGCTCACCGAAAACTTCTTTGAAAATTCTTATAAAAACCGTGGAATTGTGATGGAAGCTCAATAGAACTTTCTAATCTTTGTGTAAACTTCAGTTCTGTGTGTTTTAAACCCAAAATGTTCGCAGGTAAGATCATGACGCTACTTCGCCATATTGATTGGGAGCGCAAAGCGATGCAGCCAAAGAGAAAGCGGACAGTTTCTGGTGAACCGACGACAAGCACAGACGACAATACAGTATCGTACAGAAGAAAAGACGGTAGTGAGTTAATATAAAATTACTTCAAATTTTCCGATGTCTCCTTTACTTTGTAACCACCTATAAACATAGTGGGGCTAATTGGGACTATCGACGGTGGATAGCCTTCATATGCCTACAGGATAGGAACCTGAACGCAGGTACCTGTGGTGTCTGTGGACATAAACGCGGCTCTATCCAGTAGTTATACTTTTGTGGTCCCAGGGTTGGATTAGCCGAGGTGAGGGATTGTTATTATTATTAGTGGGAGCGCGTCCCACATAGCATTGGTGTGACGGCACCTCTGAGATATTGCTGACATTTTGATTTCAAACTCCTTCCAAAAACAAAAAACAGTACCTTCTATTCATAAAAAAACAACGAACATTAAAAAAAAAAAAAAATGGTAAAAACTGGTGAAAATGTTGTAAAGATATCGTTTTATTGCGGGTGCATGGGTTTTAAAAACCGGGAGACGACCGCTGTTGTTATAGCAGCATAAGCATTCCCCATACTTAGATACGGGGAATGCTGCTGGAGTGAGCCATAGCCAGGCAAAATTGAGTCGGCATGAGAGCATCAATATATGCATATTTTTCTTTGCAAATGGTGTAAGTGTAATATATTTTTTATGAAAATACATATTTAAGGTTTTACAATAGAGTAATTTGAAGAATATGGTTACCTGTTACAACTTAAGTTTCGCATTTGTTCAATATTAAATCGATTTAAATTGAGATTTTTTTTATGTGATTAACCCTAGAAGGGTACTGTGAGTAAAATTTAGTCACATAAGGAATAGATTTGTTCGTAAATCTGCAGGTTGGCCACACTGAAAGCCAAGCCACTAGCAGTGCTTGGCCCACTCTGTCATTAGTCGGCTGCCGCAAGCATTGAATGGTGTTGTTTGATTTATCGCGCTTGTGGACAATTCAAAAAAAGTTAGTGAGTAAAATTTACTCATCGGTAACCTTTACGTACTAAATTGTGTAAGTCAAATATATTTATCAGTAACTTACTACGTGTCTAAAAAATATATTTTGTGCTGAATTATGACAATTATGTTTATGTTTTGTATTATGTTACCGTAAAGAAAACTACAGAGCATACAAATGGCAGGTCGCGGGCTATCAGAACAAAATATTTTGGATGCAATATTTGAACCAGAATCTGAGGAAGAAGACAATTTGGAGTTGGAGCTTTGTAACTTTCATGAGAATTCTTGTGTTGTTGATCCGGAATATCAACCAGAACCGGAAGAATTAAATGATGTCGAAAAAAATTTGATGCACGGAATCATAAATGCAGAAGAAGCTGAAAAGGAAGAAAGGGTGGAAACACCTGGAAGCAGCAAACGAAAAAAACAGAAACTTATTGAGGGGAGAAGAAATGAAAGATCAGCTGCCCAGAAGAGGTAATTACAATTATTACACCTAGTACCAAGTATATGTTGGATGCCATTGTTTACCTTGGAAAAGGAAGTGTTCCAATCTCTACACAAGGAGTTAACGGAAGGATTTCAAAGTAAAAGATTAGCAACTAATACAAACATGAGGCCCATAGCGCCGGAGAAGACCAAAAGGGGCCAAGAAGGTACTGTAATTTTTGTAGTTATACCAAACGTAGATACACCACCACTTATTACAATTGTGTATTAGCTATTTGCGGTGAACATGCACAAAAAAAGTGCCCTGAATGTGCTTGAAAAACAATTTTTATGTATTCATAATCGTCAAAAATCAATAATAAAGTATTATTTTTGCTTATTTTACATATTATAATAAAAGATTACACTTATATTATATGCTGGCTTTAAATTTTTTTATTTAAAACTACCATTTTACAAAATAAATCAGATAATAACGTAAAAATTCTGAAGCGAGTACTAAAATTTATTCATCGGTACCTATAAGCGCCTACAATTTAATAGTACCCTTCTAGAGTTAACAAAAATGTATACCTTTAATGACTTCAAACGGACTTACACTACTTTCAATGTCAGAAAAAAGGCTTATATTTTCAAAATATTAACTACGGGATCTCAATTAAAGCAAACCAGTTTCTTTTTATGAATTGATTTTAACCCTCTGCGACTGACGTGACTTAATTTTCACAATTACACTGACATGGTAGTATATGAGGCATTTGCCGATACCTTCGACGACTTGCCTTTACCAAGTTCCGGCTTGTAAAGTTGGTGAAACTATTCTAATTTTTTGCTTAAAGACTTATTTTTTTATGTATTAACATAATTATTGAATTTAAAATGGCAGTTTATGTTAAATAGGTTTTGTTCTCATTTCACAAATCGAACCTTAAAACTTACATCTATACAAAAACAACGCAAAATATTCCATATATTATTTTTTTTCAACAAATGTTTTACATTTACTTTTGTTTAAACTTAAACTTAACGATATATTAGAAAAAAGATAAATTCAGTGGTTAAGTTAGAAATTATTTTATGTTGAACATGACTTAAAAATTCGTCTTCCAAAATTAATGTATTTAAAAAAATACTATATTTCATTCATTCATTCATTAAAACAAAGTTTTGCATTCTATATTAAGCTTAAACTTAAACAGTCTAGTAAATAGAGATCATATGAACCGTGTAATAAAAAGTTACAAAATTTTGTTGGTAGGTCTCACAATGTGGCTCAGAGCATTGGAGGCAAATTGGCTTTAAGCAATTGCAGCAACAATATCTAGTTCCTACAGGGTGAACGATATAAAGTATTACCAACTTCACACTGCTTGTATCTGTAAAACAGCTCATGACATCAACGTCAAAATTGTTCTAATAACAGCTCAATATATTGTTTGTAAGCCATCAAAAGCATTTGCGTCTCAGTTTTGTTGATTTTTTTTCTGTAATGGAATTCAAACGTAATAGTGTGATTGCGTTATATTTGGCTAGAAAATCACAACCAGCCATTGTTCGTGTGCTCAGTCACCTCAAAGTGAATAAAATGTTTGTGTGTATCGCACTATAAAACGTAACAATGATACCGGTAGCATTGCAAAACGCTATGGACGTGGACCAAAAAAAAACCGCAACAACGCCAGAAATGGTTCGGAAAGTGAAGGCTCGACTTGAACGAAATCCACGTCGAAGAGGAAGAAAAATAGCCAAAGCACACGATCTTTTTCACCCCAGCAGAAAAAAATTCGGTGCGAAAGAGCAAAGGAGTTGTTGCGCTTGCACGAACGTGGCGAATTTCCTAACATTGTGTTTTCTGATGAAAACAATTTCCCAATTGAGCAGTTCATAAACACTCAAAACGATCGAGTTTACTTGACCGAACGCTCATACGAGAATTTGAGCCTACGTATGGCCACTCGAAGCGATTTCCCATCGCAAGTAATGTTTTGGGCCGCAGTGACCGCTGATGGACGCTCTCCAATCGTTTTTATCGAGCCTGGTGTCAAAGTGAATACGACTTATTATCGGGAAAATGTTTTAGAAGCTGCTTGAGAGCCGTGGACATGCAAACATTTCGGTCGTAAACCATGGACGTTCCAACAGGACTCGGCACCGTCTCATAAAGCTCGTGTGAACCAAGAATGGTTAAAAAATCATGTTCCACACTTCATTTCGTACACACAAAGGCTTTCGAATTCGCCAGACGCAGATCCGATGGACTATTTCATCTGGTCAATTTTGAAGAGCAAGGTGGGGACTAAAAAATATGGATGCGCTGAAAAAAGCGATTATACGAGAATGGGCCAAAAAACCTAAAGATCACATTCGTGCAGTTGCATGCTGCATTTTTTTACTGTTCGAAGGCTATAGTCAAGGCAACAGGTGGTCGTATCGAGCTAAACTGAATATTTGTTAAAATTGTAATCATTTTTTAAAAATTTTATCTTTGAAATCAATAAAAACTAGTTTCACACAAAAAAGGTATGGTGTTTTGAATAGGTAACACTTCATATCGTTCACCCTGTATATTTATTTTTGGCGGTGCAAAGTTTTCTTCCACTCGATGAGTTAGATGGAATGGTTGTTGGGGGAGGGGGAAGATCTTTACCGAGAAGCCTGTTTATCGTCATTCTTAGTTCTCTTCACAATATTTCATTATACACCCGAAATTGCATGTGATCTAACGCCAATTCTCTTGCAAGATTGAGTAAAGAAGTTTTTTTCTCATTTTATCATCACTGTCTGAACACATTTGATTCAAAACAATGTTATTAATACCAATCATATCTATTAGTCTTTGGAAAACTGCCATAGCCCACCGAAGAGTTTTACGGCTGCTTGAATATATCGAACATTTTTTGTCAACTTCGTCGGCTCCTCCTTTGGTATGGTTGTAATCTGCTATCATAACTGGTTTTTTTGTGTCAGCATCCATTTCGTGATTGTAAGTACGTTGTTGCTTAGCAATGGACGTGACTTGACTTGAAACAATAAGTTTTTCATCTGCTTCATCATTTGAAACTTCATCGTTTTCTAAAAGTTCATTTTCTGGCTGAAAATTGGGGTCAGTGCCTTTGTCATCAAAATCGCTGAACTCGTGCTCGGTTTCTTCCTCCAACCACTGTTGTATCTGCTCGTTACGGCTTTTCAAAGTTCCAGATGATGTTCCCTTGGAAGAGTGTATCCTCTGATTTGTATTTAACTGCTCCATCAAATCAAAACTAAAAAAAATTAAGGTACTGAAACAATTACACTGATAAGTTGTTCAGGAAACGCTACGAAAATATAGCAAAAATACTGAGGTGATTGTTTCTCAGACACCTACGTCAATACTGATGTGGTTGACTTGTAGACACTTTTTCACACACCGACGCGTATGCTCACTTCAACTGTCTTTTATACACTAACGTACTCATGAGAACGTAATAAGAAGCTATTAAAAATTTGAGAGTATCTGCTTATATGTAAAAGAACGGAGCAAAATTTGTTCTTTTAGTATTTGGTGTCTGTTATATACCACGTCAGTGGCAGAGGGTTAAATACATCAACAACCAAGAGAAAAAAATGCTTTATTTTTGCATTTTGCCTGTCAACCACAATTATTTATCCCTTTGAGACCATCTTAAGCAAATGTGCGATGTATCCCTAAAAATTTCTAAAATATATAGTTTTCAACTTTTGCTTGAGGGGGGAGTCTGCTTTAGATGCTTCAAAAAATCGTTTTTTTTTGCATATATGTCATCTCAAACTATCCAAGAATGTGTCCTCAAAATTTCAAAAGCAAATTCAAAATATTTTCGGAGTTACAGCAGAAATTGTGAGCGAGCGCCCAGCTGGTATACGAGCGGATTTTTTATATACAAAAACTTTGACGCGAGATTTCTCGGTTTTTTAGTTTTATGATTTTTCCTAATTGTCGGGAAAGATAGGGAAAAAGTTAAACGTGCTATCGAGACGAGATAACATTGATTGTATTCGGAATTAAATTCTCTTCTAGTTTAACCTAAAAAACCTTATGAAGGTTATGACTAACCCATTTTTTAAACAACCTAAAGTGAATGAGTTTTTCCAAAAAAATAATTTTTCTTAAGTAGTGAAAAATTGTTGAATTCCTCACTTTTTGTTTAATTTTCTTGGTTTAACTAGAAGCTATACTATACTAAAATCAAAATTTTTTTGAGTTTTTGGTGTCAAATGAAACTTGCGACCTGCATCTTTCCCGCACATGCACACTCGAGGCGCCTCGACAAAATGCTTGTATCAGGCATAATATGACATATATTTTAATAAAAAAAAAATTGAGAAGACTACTAAAGTATATAACAATAAAACCTTAAAAGTTTCGTTTCAACTGAATATTTCTTTCCTTTCCAAAAAAATCCACGAAAAAATCGATTTTTTGAAGCCTCTAAAGCAGGTTCCGCCCTTAAACTTCCAAAAGCAGTGATTATGTTATGTTTTTGTCTTACCTATACAAATGAGAAAAAAAAGAGAAATCATCGTGTCAAAAAAGAAAAACAATCAGTTTCCTATCGTCTCTCGGAGTGATCATTAATATTGCCCCCTGTAAGTACAAATGTTTATTATGTAAACCGATATATTTTTGATATTAATGTATTAACGTATAAAGCCAGTGCTTTTTCAAGTTGCTCACAATATTCCTACAGAGCAAGGCTGTCAAAATTTCGTTCAATTAGGAACACCCCTTGAATACTGCTGCTTACTGTAAAATACACAAACATGTATACACTTGCGACATTTGGCTCAGAGATGAATCTAACCGAAACCGCATTAAAAAACTTTTATGATTGCGCCATTATTTTGTCCTGCCTTGGCTATCCACAGATAAAAATGTACTGGGAAAACGACTATAGGTGCGAAGCAATTGCTTCTTCCATGTCAAGAAATAAGTTCATGAAATTTAGAAACACCATTCATTTTGCTGATAAAAACTTACCTAATGAAACGAACAAGCTATGGAGAGTACAGCCTGTCATTGACATGGTAAGAAACCGATGCAATCAACTAGCGCCTTACTTCGTACTCTATTGGTGAGCAAATAGTTCCTTTTACTGGTATATAGATGCCCTGCCAGACAAGTAATCCGTTCAAAAGCGCGCCCTGTGGGTTTGAAGAATCTGGTTTGTGCTACCTCTGATAGTCTGATCGTTGATTTTGTACTATTTCAAGGAGCTGAAGCATTTCCTGATTGTGGACTTGCTCATGGCTTATCAATTGTTTTAGGACTTACTAGATCAGTGTTTACCAAAGGGAAGTCACCTCTACTTCGGTAGATTTTTTACCACAATACCTCTTTCAGAGGAATTACAGCAAAATGGGTTTAAAGTGACAGGTACCATAATGGAGAACCACTTAGGCAAAATAGTCAGTCTTGCGCCAGACAAATTTATGGTCCGTGGCGATATGCACCAGTTTGTTAAAGACGACAATTTAGTTGTTGTGAAATGGTGTGATACAAAATGTGTTCCAATAGCCGCAACAGCATGTGGAAGAGATCCAATTGGTGAAGTAAATCGTTGGGTGCGAAGTCTTAAGCGAAGGTTGCCAGTTCCAATTCCAGCCGTTGTCCATCTGTATGTACAATTCTAAAATGGGAGGAGTGGATATAGCTGACCAAATGCGGAAATACTAACGCATTGCAGCAAGAAAGCAAGAAAATGGCTAGTAAATTTTTTTGTTTCATTTTCTTGATTTAGCAATATATAATAGTGGGATGGAATATATAAAAGCTGCAAGAATAATAGGTGTAACGAGAAATAAAATGAAAAAATTCCTTAATTTAAAATGGAGATCGGTGAGGTCCTCGCGAAGTACAAAAATGCTCCATTGGAAGTATCACCATATGAGTTACCCGAAAGCTATCATGGAAATAAATATCGCCCACACAATGCTCCGGATGACATGAGGCTCGATAGGTACAACCATTGGTCAGAATTTGTTAATGGAACCGCAAAAAGATGTCGCAATCCACGATGCGAAAGTCGATCGAGAGTTCGGTGCCAAAAATGTAAAATACACTTGTGCCTAGCAAAAGGCAAGCAGTGTTTCAGGTGTTGGTCTTTTATTGTTTCGTTAAATTTAATGTACGCAATTGTGATAGGTCCTTTAGATAAAAATTTTTTTACGAAAAAATTTTAAAAATCATACAATATCGTATTGAAAAGAAATAACTCAAATAAGTTCAATAGTTATAACCTATTCTATATATCTTGTTAAGTTTATCTGAGTCGTAGTTTGGTCTAATTCTGGCCACCATTCCAGAGAGGTATAGGTGATCATTGGCAAAGATTACTCCCAGATATTTCATGTCACCAGATAAAGTTAAGTTGGCGTCTCCTAATTTATAGGTCCCTAGACTTAGTTTTCTTCATCGGGTGAAGGGTACCACACATGTTTTATTCGGATAATAGAGTCAAATTTGCCTCTAAGTATGATGGCTAGATTGTCAGCAAAGCCCTGAACTTTGTATCCGAGATCATCGAGAGTCTGTAGGATCTCGTCAATGATCAGTAACCAAAGCAGCGGTGATAAAACGCTTCCTTGGGGCATCCTTTGGTTGACTTGAACCATAATCTTTTTGGCCGAGTTTCAAAGTTTTTTGTACACCCAGACACTCAAATTTTCAAATAGTTTTGAAGCTTACGTTAGGTTAGGCTTGGTTGATCCTCTATATCGCACATCGACCAGCAATGAAGCCATAGTGATGTCGTGTGTGAGTATGGAGAGTTTGTTGCATATAGGGTAAGACTCCGTCAGAAAATATGAGATTTGCAAGTGGTCTTTCGATTTCTTTGAAACTTTGGGAAATATTAGTTCTAGGTAAGATACATTCGAGCCTAAAAGGATTTTGAAAAATTTTCAAAATTGAGTCATCTACGCCATGTTGAAAATCGGGACCGTGTTTTTTTCAAAAATCAATATTTCTTGAACCGTTGGATGGATTTCAATGCAATTTACAGACAATATAGAAACAAATAAGTAGTTTAAATTAGTATTATGTTAAAAAAAAAATTTCGAAATTTTGACCAAAAAAAAGTCAAAAAAATTTTTTGAATCAATTTTTAGTTGATTTGGCCAGTTTTTTAGATTTTCTGTTATACACGTAACGATTCCTTATGATTTAACCTTTATTTTGAAAAAAAAAAATTTATGGTGTCTATAATAGTTCTCGAGATATTGCGATTTTAGTGGAAGCGCGCACGCACGGTTCGCGCTGCGTTATGTGTTCCTGTATGAAGTGACTGGAGCAGACTGCTGCAGGTCTGTGCGCGTTTTTCTACTCCCGCGCTGCGTAACCGCGAACTTCACGGTGCGCGCTTCCACTGTCTGTAAATTGCATTGAAATCCATCCAACGGTTCAAGAAATATTGATTTTTGAAAAAAACACGGTCCCGATTTTCAACATGGCGTAGATGACTCAATTTTGAAAATTTTTCAACATCCTTTTAGGCTCGAATGTATCTTACCTAGAACTAATATTTCCCAAAGTTTCAAAGAAATCGAAAGACCACTTGCAAATCTCATATTTTCTGACGGAGTCTTACCCATATAGTTTTTCTTTAATACATAGTTTGGGTAATTTAAGTAGCCTGCTATTTTGTAATGCTGAAAATGATGCAGAACCTAAGCAGTTTAATCGTGGTTTGCTAAGTGCGGGGCAGTGGCAGAGTGTGTTGTGTTATGGTGGTTTGTTTCTCAGTTCCTTAGTACCTCAATTGTTCCTCCAAAGTGTAATTGCATATCATTAACTTATTTCTTTTATTTAGTTTTTAGTGTATTTGGCTGATTAACTTGCGCTGTTACATTTTGAAATTGTCACAGGAGATGTATTACAGATTAATCATTTGTATCTACGTCTTACGAAACTTTCATTGGGAGAAGTGAGGCTCACAGCACAATTTCCAGTAACTGGTAAACGGCCGTGATATCCACCACTCCTTTCATCTTCATCATCATCATCGGTTCCTGTTGCTCCCACTGGAGCATAGAGCCTCAGTAAAACACCTCCATCTGGTTCTGTTTCTTGCAAGAAACTTGAATTCGTTCTTGACGTTTCAACTTCCTTCGGGGCCGTTCAGCTCTAATATATTTTAGGACGACCAAACTTGTGGATTCTAATTCAGTGCTTGTCGACTGATATAATTTGCGAAACGTAGGTCCAATTCATCTCCCCTTACGCAGTTTTATCATGTTAGCTACCGGCTGAATTTTGCACCCCTCGTAAAGGTCGTCGTTACTTACTACGTTGGGGTACCAGATCTTGAATATCCAGCGTAAACATCTGTTCACACAACTTGGAATTTTTTTGTCAGTCGAGTTGTTTGTGAGCCAGGGTTCCGATCCATACAAGAGTACTGATAGTACATTTGACTTAAAAATCCGTAACTTTATGTGTACTACGCTGAGAATGCTCGGCGACCAAATAGATCGGAAGTGTGCATACGCGCCGTTCGCTTTATTTATTCTGACGATAACGTCCAGATTCGCACTATCTTCAGCGGCAAGGATACTATCCGAGTAAGTAAAAGTGTTAACGTTCTCAATTTGATCACCATTTAAGAGGAAAGGGCGGCTAATCGTAGACCGAATTTTCATGGCTTTCATTTTCTTGTGACTGCTCCTTTAGAGCTATTTAATACTGAACTACGGCAGGTTTTTTCTTTAAGTCAGAAGATGTCTCATTCTGGGTGGGAAGGGTTGATGCTACAATCAAAATAAAATAAAATAAATCAACATTTTTGTTATTCACATATGAGCACATCATAGTGTTATCAATTGCATAACCAAAATGGTTTGAATATATTTTCCTAGAGGTGGTGGCCTTAATTTTATTTTAATGTCATTTATTGCCGAATTATGAAGCCTTTAGGAAGACTTGTAAAAATATTATCACAGGTGATATAATCGCCCCCGTGTTTATATCTTCGAACCATTATTAGTCGCTTTCCTTTGCTACTGACTTAATCCTCACGAGTTGTAGCTTCTTTACCTTTGCAAATTTACCCATGCAGGGGACATAAAATACGTCCACAGTAATCACACCAAATCTGTACGGAATGTTGTAAGCCAAAAAACCCAAAGGCCATTAAATGGTGTGGAGGCGTGGTAAAAGAAATGGAATTGCATGAGTGACATTAAGTACTATATTTTTCAAAGCTCTGTGCATACCTTACGATAAATTTATTTTTTAATTTAAGTCTTTAAATACGAGGAACACTGATGCTTACATCCACGGCATGCTAATTTTTTTTATTAAGCAGCCTTAACAGGAACACTGCTATCTCTTCCGACATAGACTATCATGTAAGTCTTCCATCACCACTCTTGATATTCTCCTGTTCACTCCCAACCAGGGAAGAACGGAAGACAAATCTTACCGAAATCGATGGGCCTCTGATTATATATACAGATGGTTCAAAACAAGACGGCAAAGTGGGATTTGGAATCTTTTCCAATTCCCCTTACATCAATCTATCATTTAGATTACACGACTACTGTAGTGTATTCCAAGCGAAAGTATGCGCTATCTGGTATGCTGCGAAAACTATCTTAGAAAAGAGAATATCACTGGAGGATATCCGCTTTTTCACTGACAGTCAAGCGGCCGTTCGAGCACTCAGCTCCTCTTATACCCACTCAGATGTGGTTCGCTCCTGTCTCTTATCTCTTAACAAGATAAGTGTTCAGAATTCTGTCCAAGTTATCTGGATACCGACTAGCTATAAAAGAAGTGGCTACATACCTAAATACGCACGCCGTAACAAAAACGACTATAAATATATTCTCGGATAGCCAGGCGGCCATCACATCAATGAATGCGGCTTTACTAAGATCGAAGGTTGCACAGGAATGCCGGGCAGCTCTAAATGATATTAGTGACGTATTCAAGGTCAGCCTTATTTGGGTTCCGGGACATAGAGATATTGAGGGAAACTGTAAAGCAGATGAGCTAGCCAGAAAGGGTACCGCTCTCCAACTGCTGAGTGATAAAGGTGCCATTGGAATACCTATGGCCACGAGTAAACTAATAATAAAAAACCACTTTATCCAAGAGGCCAATAGGTCATGGAGAAATGAAGATACGTGTCTAACAGCTAGGCTACTATGGCCGCAAATAAACAAGAAAAGAACAAAGGAACTGCTTAGTCTCTCAAGAGACAATATCTCGAAGGTCGTGGCTTGTTTAACCGGTCTCTGGCTATTTGGGAGGCATTCCTCGAGACTAGAAGTTTTCTCCCATGAATATTGCAGAAGCTGCAGAGATGAGGAAGAGGAAGAAACAGTTGAGCACTTCCTTTGCAATTGTCCAGCCCTAGCTAAAATCAGAGCAGGTTGTCTAGGTAAATACTTTTTTAATTCTCTTACAGAACTGTCTGGCGTGGGGTTGGCATCAATACTACGCTTCATAAGAGCCACGAAATGGTTCCACGAAGGAAGATAAATGAGGTTTCCGTGTAGCACAGTGGTATCACAACGGACCTGTAAGGTCTAAGTGAGTTGGTCGTGCAGACCGACTACCACCATAACCTAACCTATCTGGATACCGGGTCACAGTGGATTCGAAGGTAACTGCAAAGCTGATGAGCTCGCGAGAGCTGGAGCTGCGCAATCAAATGTTAGTAACTTACCCACAACCCACATTCCGCTCTCAACATGTAAACTGAGCATTGATCGAGAATTTCACAGCATTGCTGATAGGAGGTTGCATTACGACCATACAAATCTGGCCACCCTACAATCTGAAATAGACAAAAACCCTTATAAGTCTTTCGAAACACGAACTAAGGCATATAATATCTCTTATCACCGGCCACTGCCTTTTGGGCACTCACGCACGTCGGCTCGGGGTTCCTCAAAACGATCTGTGCAGATACTGCGAGGACGAAGATGAGGAGGTATCGAGCAGGCATTTGCTGTGCAGTTGTCCCAGCCTAGCCAGAAGTCGACTCGCTCTTCTAGGCTCTCCAACAATTGACAATCTTTCAGTACTCTCGGACCTGGAAATCGAATCTCTCATTAAATTCTCGAAACGAATTAATATATTGGACCAAAATCTATAGTAAACATCTCGGTTAGGTGGGGAAATCATTTAAAATAATGAGCTCTAGGGCAACACAACGGACCCAACATGCGGTCTATGTGGCACTCCGATGCGGGGTCACCCTTAAACCAACCAACCAGCCTTTTGTTAAGCCTAATTTTTTCAACAATTTCTTTTGTTTTTAAGAAAGTCTAACATTTCATTATAATTATTTCGAAAGTACAGACACAAATAAATTCCACTGGGATCGATTTGCAGCATCTGATCTTATCTGCGGCTAAGTGAGAGAGTTGTAGTTGTTATTCTTGTAGGCGTAACTTTGCTCTATCAGTGTAGTTTTGCCCGGTCGTTTTCGTCCAGCTCATCTAACGGTAGGCCCATGAAACTTGATGTTTCAACAGTTTTCGGTTGGGTCCAGAGGGAGGAGGCTGTTAGATGAGTGGCTTTGATGTAAAAAAGTGCGGGGTGCCTTCACATGCCTTAGTGAGCGAGTCGTCAGTTGTCGTAAATTCGTCATACTAGGAAAATACTATTTATCATTAAACCATCTGCTACTTGTTTCGACAAACAAAAAAAACCGAACTTCCATTCAAAATAAATTTCCATGTGACTTTAAAAAATAAACTCGTGCTTGAAACACCCTGTATGCATATATACCTCAGAAGGTGTAATGAAAAAGATCAGACACACCAATTTCTTAACCCTTGGGCTTCCGGCCGTTTATCTTCTTTTATCTTCTCCTCTCGCACACTTTGGCGTACTTTAATAAATATTTGTTGAATTTGTTTTTTTTTTTTTGTTTTTGTTTTGTAAATTTCTCTGCTGTTTTCGCCATTCTTCTTTTTTGTGCACTTTTGGACTCCTAAATTGCGGCCTAAACTTATGAATATTTAGCGTTTTACGCGTGTTTACCCTTTTGTCAGCCTTTGAATTGTGGTGGAAGGCATACAAAGCCGGAATGACGAAGGCAACCTTTTCTAAAGACACAAATTTCTTGACATCCCATATTGGTTGGACTGAAAAATGGATGGATGTGATTTAAATGCTTGTAATGGGTTTTTAATAGAGCGCAATTTGCGAAGTAGCGGCAAAATATTTTTGTATTTCCTCAACGTCTATCAAATGCATGCAAAGCAAGATAAATAATTTTTTTTTGATTTTGTCAATTTAAACTAAATAATCAATGATTTGCTTAAATAGCTTACAAATTATATGGCGTTTAGTGTGAGTTATTTGCAGTTAAATACATTTCGATTGAATTAGTGATAATTTGGATTTTTAGTGTGTCTACTTTTATCTATGATAGCCTCTGCAAAACCTATTATGGGAACCTGATGGTGCCTCATTCCACTCAGCCATTTATTAAAGCATTACTTCGATTCCATTCCAATACCAAACTAAAGCCGATGGCATTCCAAGAAAGCATCCTAAAAATCAATGATAGTGATCAAAAATTAATTGAGAATTAGAAGCAAAAACTAAGGCGCTTATATTTTCCTAGTTTCTACTAATGGAATAAATAATATTAATTGCTTTAGCCGATATATCGAAAGTATTACAAAGAGTGCCCTTAAAGTGCGGCGTTTTTGTTCTACATCTAAATCTGCAGCCAACCGTACACCAACTTCATCCACATCGCTATTCCTCCTATCTAAATCGAAATTATATCCTACACTTAATCGAAATTATACTCCTTTTTCACTCCTCAATACTCAGGTTAAGTCAAGTTAGGTTGTAGCGGTTGTCTACTATGAAACACACTCAAACGCATTGCTCATTGTGATGCCGCCTTCCTCACGCCCTTAGCTCTCCTAAAACTAGTGTACACTTTTGAAAACTTTTAGAAAATCTAATAAAATCTATTGAAAAGTCTACATTAAGTGGAGAATTTCTGTCTGGATAGAGCAGAATAATGGCACAGAAGGGATGAAATCGTATCTTCCTCACTTAGACAGCTTCTGCAGAAGTAATGTGTCTTCACGCCAGGCGTGTCTGCCGTGACTCGTCATAACGTCAATAAACTAAAAGTAAGCTTATAGTGGCTAGGTTTAGGTTAGGTTTGGCAGCCGCATCGCACACAGGAACAACAATGCCACTTAGATCACGTAATGGGTCCGTTAGGGCTGGGCTATATTTCCCCTTCCAGAATGAACCATCCTGAGCTTTGGGTAAACCGTAAAAGTTGCTGGTACCTAAAGTGTATAGATTATCTATGTTCGTTAAGAAGTAGGATCTTGAATATCGGTTCCTGCTTCTAGCTAGAGCTTGGTATGTGCAAAAAAGGTGTTGACTTGTTTCCTTCTCCTCCTCATTTCTGCAGCTATGACAGAAATCATGCGTCTAGACACCTAATTTTCTTGCATGATTTCCTATGAGACAATGTACTGTGAGGGTCCCTACTAAGGTCCTGATTTGGAGTCTACTCAGTTTTATAATACTCTTGGACAAACGTAAATTTAGCCTTGGCTATGTTTGCCTACCGATTTCGCAGGTGTTAGCGCTAATCCATCTCTGATTTACAGAATTCATTCGGACGTCCTTAATAAGAAGCTTACAAGTTGCGAGAGGTATCTCCATAAAATCACTTATGTCTGGCATACAGGTACCTTCTCTTGCAAGTTGGTCTGCCCTACAGTTCCCTGGTACATCACTGTGGCCTAGAACTCAGCATACGATTATACGATATTGCTTGACTATCTCATTTAGAGATTGGCGACAACGTAAGACACTCCTTGATGTTGTTTGGAATGCATCCAGGGCTCGTAGGGCAGCTTGGCTGTCTGATAGAATGCTGATATCCGTTGATGATATTCTGTTTATCTTTAACCATTTCAAAGCTTCATGAATAGCGTTTATTTCCACTTGAAAAACACTACAGTGATCCGGTAGTTTAAAGGATTCACTAATAGAGAGCTCTTCGCAAAATAACCCTGATCCTACACCGGTGTCCATTTTAGACTCGTCCGTGTAGATCTTAACGGGTGTGTTGGGAGTTGGATCTTCTTCAAACCATTCCAGTCTAGAAGAGATTTTCATTAGGAAATTCCTTTCCAAGCAGAGAATGGGAGGGTGATAATCACAGTCACTGGGTATATCCTTATAGGAGTCCAAGATGGATGAATGTCCATGTGTGACAGTCTTCCATTGTGAGCTCGCTTTGAGCCTTAAGGCCGCTGAGTGTTTGCAGAAGAGATCTAGGGGTGGCAGATGTAAAATGATATCCAAAGCCATGGATGGTGTGGTTTTCATGACGCCACATATTGCTAATTCCGCTGATCTCTGCACCTTATTCAATAAATAAGAATAGGTTTTTTCTGCATAGCACACCACCAGACAACATTTCCATATAGAAGAATGAGTCTGACGACAGCAGTGTAGATCCAATGAACAACCTTAAGTTTGATTCCCCAGGTCTTACCTAAAGCTCTCTTACAGGCATAAAAAGCTGGGTTCGCTTTCTTGACTCTTTCTAAGTTGTTTGACTTCCAAATCAATTTCCTATCTATGTTTAGTCCCAAGTACTTGGTTTCTACCGAAATCACAAGAACTTCCCCCTTGAGCATAATTGGACTTAGCGGAGGGATTCTATGTTTCCTAGTGAACAATATGAGTTGTGTTTTGGCTGACTTTACTGCACTTTTCTGCTCACCTAGAAAGTATATCTAGAGCATTTTCTATTAGGTCTCTTAATGTAGATACAAATTTACCACAGACAGCAATAACAACATCGTCGGCGTAAGCCCACCGATTCTAGTATTAACAGAAGTTTATTTGCAACTGCGTTCCATAAAAACGGTGAGAGGACTTCACCTTGCGGTGTACCTCTACTTACCAATCTCCTGAGCACCGATTCTCCTAGATTCGCTCCAATGATTCTGCTATTTAGCATTTTGTCAGTGAAGCCTACCAAGCCCAGTTCTACTCCAAGATTAGTAAGTGCTGCAGTGATTGCCCCATTTCGACATTGTTAAAGGCCATTTCAATATCAAGAAAAGCAGCTACAGTAAATTCCTCTTTGTGCAGTGAACTCTCTGCCGTGTTAATAAGGTTATGTAGAGCTGTCTCTACCGATTTCGCTTTCGTGTAGGCATGTTGTGACATAGAGATAAGATTTCCATCTATAGTTAGGCTTAAGTGAAATTCTGTCAACCTCTCCAAAGTTTTCAGTAGGAAAAAAGAAAGAGAAATCGGTCTTACGTCGTTTGGGTGGGTATGTGAGTTTCTATCAGCTTTTGGAATAAAAACAATTTTCACTTGCCTCCACTTAGGAGGTATATGACCGTAAATAAAGCAGCCTCTGAAGATTGTTAGTAGCCAGTGTGCTACATATCAAGCGGCCTTCTGCAGTTCCACTGGATAAATACCATCTGGACCCGGTTATTTAAATGATTTGAAACTTTCAATCGCCCATAAGAGTCGGTCCTCAGATACAGCGTCTATTCTGACTTCACGACAGAGCAAGTGGCTAAGAACAGATTTTTTGCATTTAGCATTGAGAGTCGGCCACAACTGCCGGACGAGATGTTCGTTACGCCAACTTTCATTCGTTGCTCTTACACCGTTTTTCAAAAATAAGTAGCTTGCAAGTTCCCCTCACAATGTCATATTGGCCAGGAATCCGTCTAACGTTTGTGTGTAATAGCTCAGCAATCTCATTATGGGAGGTGCGACATTTCATGGCTATCTTAGAGGTTGTCGAGTGCTTTGTGAGGGATTTTATCGTGGCCTGGCTATCAGTCAATATGATCTCCGGGTATTGCATCACACTGTATGAGTGTCAAGGCTTTTGTTATTGCCATCAACTCGACCTGAAAGGCAATGCAATAAGTGGGAAGCCAAAAGCTGAAGGGGTTACCCAGATGTTAGGAATATATACCTCCGTCCACTCTACATTCGAGCTTTGAGCCAGATTTGAGTGTATTAATGAATCGCTTTGTCTTACATAGACCCGTTTCCTATTTATTTATCTTTTGCGTGGAGGAGACTTATAACTTTTTAATATTTGTTCGTATTCTGTACGACTTTTAAAGTTTGATAGCATGAGGTTGATAATGCGCTCGTCTAACCCTCATGGCGCGCATCCTTAACGTTTGAGGCATACCTATATACTATATAGTAGTAGAAGATTCTTTGTTTTTTTACACACCTCTAATTGGTCATTCTGTAACCGGTAATAGTTTAGCCACCCTTGAACTACTTGTAGTATGAATTCTTCCATCAAATAGCAGTTCATGAACTGGAATGTTTGCTGAGTAGTGTAGCTTTTCACTGTACCATGCACACACTCACACATTCACTATACATACATACACATCCACATATGTATTTCGCGTAGATTTATATTAGCGTCAGCACATGTTCCCGTTCTGCTTGAATGTTGGTGTGACTGTGCGTATGAGTGACTTCCTTGGATTGGCCATGCGTGCCAAGCTGGTCGTCGACAAGTGACTCTCTCTGCGTGTTGCTATTTACATTTGCAGCTGTGTGTTTCCGTATACTACAATGTCGTTCCATATTGTGCTTGTGCGTTTTCGTTTTTTTGTCGTTTTTTGCACTCTTTTATTTTCATTTTTCTCTACTAAAATCCGTGTGTGGTTTTTTCCGTTCGTCATATTCCCCCAGTCGGAAACTAACAAAATAAATGCAACATTTGGCAGCGAGTTTTCATTGCAAACGGAATATGTTCTGCAACAACAACAACTACCAACTACTATACTGCCTTCCACATAGAAGTGGCCACATCAGCAGTTGCCCCAGTGATGGCAAGCGGAAGGCGATATAACATTGGCTCTTACTGCTGCTGCGGCTGTTACTAAAAGCGCGTAAAAGTCTTTGGACATCGGTCGCTTGTCGCACTCTATTTTACACACACATACATGCATCCATTTGTAATTCTTCTTATACGAACACACACGCACACACACACACATTCAGCCATGCATATGCGCCTTTTTTAAGCTCTTCCTGCGTTCCATTTCATGCCAGCTATTTAGTTCAATGCTTGTTGCTGCTTGCTAAAATTTCTTTTTTTTTCATTTTCGTTTTTATGGCTACAGCATTGCGTAGTTTTGGTGTCTCTGGGCACTAGTAAGTGTGTGGTTCACTTATAGATCCCTATTCGTGCCATATTTTACACATACAAGCGCGTGATAAAGTGAATCTAAAAATTTTCTTGATGCTTGTCCAAGTGGAGCGTTTTCTTATTCAACAATTCATGCATTTCATAAATATTCTGCATTTTTAGGTTTATCCCACAAACTATGATGGTAGTTTTGTACTCGAACGCCTATCTTTAATATAATTTTGCTGTTAATTTATGTTTTTCCTTTATTGGGAAAAGTGACAAATTTAATATTTCTCAGCGCTCTGCTCGGAGTTTCTTCCTTCTCCCTACCGCTTGACAGCTGGCTGCATGCTCCCCTACCTTCAAATAACCTGTAAGGGTTGCACTGCTGCTTAAAATGTTTGGTCGAAAGTCCCTAACAGATAATTCCTCCTTTGAATTTTGCACGACGGTCATTTGTTTTTTTTTTTTTGTTATACATGTAGTTAATTTCTCCCACCTTCTTTCGGTTAAAGCAAGATAATGTGAAGCAATGGATGCTTTTATTGTATTGAGTGGGATGGAGACTGTCACCGCCACTGCTATGTCTAAAGTCAAACCTTTCCTTGCTAGCTCATCTACTATCTCATTACCCCGTATGTTCCTATGACCGGGAACCCATATCAGAGTAATTTCAAACCAATGACTAATCAATTATAGTTCCGCTCTACACTGTAAGACTAGTTTGGATGAAATGGAGTAGGAGTCTAAGGCCTTAATAGCAGCTTGACTGTCTGAAAAGATAGCTACTCTTGCACCAACTTCCTTGTACAGTTTTAGTGATTTGCATGCTTCTCTGATCGCTAAAAGTTCTGCCTAGAACCCGCTGGCATAGTCAGGAAGTCGAATTGACTGAGATAGGTTGAGCAGCTCCGAATGGAAGCCAGCTCACACACCACAGCTTATCTTAGACCCGTAAGTGTAGATTTTAATATCGTATCTTCCAATCACCTTCCCTTTGTTCCATTCGGCTCTCGTTGGAAAACGTACCGCAAAGTCTCTCTTGAAGTTAAGGTCGGGAGCTGTGTAGTCTTGCTATGACCGTACGATCTTGTTGTCCAGCTTCCTATGTCTCTGAGTGTCACGGCGCTCCCAGTAGCCATTGTTTTTATAAGTAAGTCTAATGGTAATAGAAGAGTGAGTACATTGAGCGCTTCAGTAGGGCTGGTGCTAAGCTCTCCTGTAGTTAAGATACACGCTGTTCTCTGTATCTTTTTCAGCTTGGTTTGGTTCTAATTATTTTCTGTTCCGGGCTACCAATTGAATAGTATTTGTTGCAGACTCCATGTTTTACCTATTCGGCTGATTATTTCCACCAAACAGCATTACGAATTTTACGATTTGTTGTTCCTAAAGATCGACCATTTTCATAATAAGTTTGAATAACCTTAAAGCTATGTTCTGTAATGTAAAATTGTAGGTAGGTAAGTAAAATTGGTGAAATCGTCTGGCACTCCCAAGTTGCATTAAAGCGCCGTTACCATTACTAGGCCTTCAACAGGCCGATATCTTCAGCCAGCCAGAGGTGTTGATGAAATGGAGAAGATTGATGGGATTTAGACTGGAGCTGTACCCCGGATAGTCGAAGAAAGGAGCAGCCAGTGACCATAACTGTCTAGCTGCCAGACCCGGATGTTTATAGAGAAAATGTTGAACAGTCTACTTCTCTGAAAGGTCCTCACAGCTTCAGCAATGGGGGTTAAATTGTAAAACTAGCTTATTCGGGTGCCCATCGTTTGGAAATTGCATGACGTGAAGTCCCCAGGAGTTTCTGAGTCCTTGGTTTTCGAAATAGCACATGAAGAAATGGAGCTCGATCTTTTCTGCGCTTTTCTGCGATATAAAAATTGTCGAAAATTGTCCATCTGTTTACAGAACAAATTTCACAAATGACCTAAAAAAAGTACCACTTATGAATTATTCACTACTGACATCTAGGCGTCATTGTTGACACCACCCGTATATGCAGGCCCGACGAGAGGGGGAGGGTAGGGAATTGGGTACTTTTTCCCCCGGGCCCGGAGTTTTCAGAGGGGCCCTGACTCGAGGGTAATTCCAAGAAATTTCCTGCTTGAAAAAATATAGTAAATAATACTTCTACCAGAGCTCCGTCACATTTTTGGTGTCACCATATCGAATGTTATGATCACGATTACGAAGAATAAATATAATATGGTGATACAAAAGTGTATATTATTGAGCTCTTATTAAAATGGAACATTTTATACTACTGATTTATAAGGTAATTAATATTTATACTGATGATTAGATTAAATTTAGATGGTTGTATTTTAAATGAAGACCAATTTTGAAACGTAGTTATTCTTTAAAGCAATTTGTCCTTACGTTGATAAAGAATTAAATGTAGAGATAGCAATAATACTTTTTATAGACTAGAAACTTTTGATTTTTCACTGGGTATGTTATTATATAAATAATTTTTTAAATTCGTTTCCCCAGTCAATTGCACACTTTTATTTTATTTTTTTATGTTTCGGCAACTAATGCGTGGCCCCTTTCAAGAAAAGTTTGCTATGTGAAATAACGTTACATTCTGGTAATGTCTTAATGTCTTCCTTATGGTTCAAGATTCTCACAGCAATAAACTACGTGAGTTTGATTTTACAAAGAAAAGAAGCAACGATTGACGTTGAGGTAAAGAATCTTGAATGCCTAGTAGCAGATCTACAATTGTTACGCAGCCAATGGGGATCGATTTTAAAAGAATGTCAAACTGTTGCAAAAGGTTTGCCAAACACTTCGTCAACATTGCCAGCAAGCCGAAAGTAATGATGAAGAACCTTAGAATTCAGCGGAAAATACGACCGCCGAAGAAATTGATTTCAAGAGGAACACATTTCTCGTCATCATGGACTCAGTTATCACTGGTGTTGAAAATCGGTTTACTGCAATTAAAAACATAAACAACATTTTCTCATTCCTGTGGCTATTTCCTAAAATTGAAAAAGCAGAACTTCAGACAGCAGCTCTTAATTTTACTAAAAAATACCCTTCTGATGTGTCGGAAGAAATCTCAATTGAGATGTGTGACTTGAAGTGTGTGTACAAGGCGAATTTTACTGGAAATTCGGAATGTTGTATGCCTCCGTTCGACTTGTTGAATGCCATCACAGTTAAAAACTTGGATACTCTGTTCCCGAACATCTGCATTGCTTTGTGAATATTCTGCACCCTGCCAGTGTCGGTTGCCGGCGCCGAAAGATCGTTCAGCGCTCTGAGTTAGCATGGAAACTCGACTTCAATGATATTATAAGAGCTTTTGCCTCAGCTAAAGCAAGAAAAGCAAAATTCTAAGCATCGTGGCAGTCATTTTCAAATATTTGTAAGGCTCACAAAATGAATAACAAATTTTAACTTTTTTCAGCTGCGTTTTTCATTTCAGATCTGCTGAAGAGTTTTCTAAAATTCATTTTAACCAATATTTCATAATTAATTCTATCAAATCAATGAGTTTTTCAATGTTTAAATGTTATATCACTATAACATAATACGCATTTTGATAAATAAAAAAAATTTGAAGGGGCCCGCATCTCCAGTTTCCCCCGGGGCCCGAATACTCTCTCCACGGCCCTGCGTATATGAGTGGCTATTTTACAATCTCAGTAGATAATGCGTACGGTTTTCTTGAACTAATCTCGGCTAAAGCAGACATTAAACTATGAAATACCCTGTACTATAACTGATCCAATTGTGCATGCAACCAACTCTGTCCAAACGCACTTTATCAAATATTTTTATTTGAATACTCGAACATATTAAGAAATAACTATCGCCACACCAAAGTGCCAAAAAGTCACAGCAAAATGATTTTTAGATCTTACACTCTTTCAAAACTCTTAACCAAGCAATTCTGCGCAGCTGGCGGTTTAGCTTGGATCTGTTTAAAATGACTTGGGGAATGGTAAGTTAAACAAGAAAAGAAAGTATCTAGTTGCCCTCCCCATAAAAGCTTCCGCAAGGACATTTACTTATATTTATTTACACATGCGGCCCTTCCACTGATATTCCTAGTTGTGCGTTTCAATGGAGTGTTTGCAACTGAGACACTTGAACTGCGCAAACAATTGTGGGTATCCAGTGTTGCGCTCTTATATGCATACATACATATATACATACATACATACATACATACATACATACATGCATACATATACACATACGTATACATGTGAGCGTGTGGATGTATGGATTTGATGACTTCTTTGCCAAACCAACATTAGCCGCCCAGTAAACAAACTCTAGGCGTGGCAGTGTACTCTAATCGGTTTTGCCATATGCATTAAGAACAACAACTAACATACAGCCAGGATCTTCGTCTATTCCTAAGTACTATTCAGTTACATCGGCCATATCAAAGTTTCACTATAGTTTGTGGTTAGCTAAACTTTGTCCAGTAGTGCGTTTGCTAAAGTGTTTTCGATTTGGTCAAATGCTAAATTGGCCATTCGAATGAGACTGAGGCCGAGTAGACAAAATGTAGCATCACACATACATACCTACATATATACATGCACATATACATATATGCAGCTTTGTATGTGCAGAACCATTAGTTAAGATGCAGCTAAGCTTTGCCGTTGCGAATGGCAAATGTGAATTCCCGTACATATCCAATACTCACACATACACACGTCTCCTTGATGGCGTCAGTCTTGGATTTGGCCGCATTGAAGTGCTTAATCGTAGTAACAGTTTTGGTTACAATATTGGCGGCTTTTGTTTGCGGATATACAAATTAATTGTGGAAAACGATTATGTGCACAATGTGCGGCGAACAGCAGTAGAAAGTGTGAAAACGCAGTCATCAGAATGGAGTTTAATTGCATTGTTTCTCTTTTGTCCTTTGACAAACTATCGTAGATGTAGCTCATAACTATGTAAGTAATACAAAATAATGTGGAATAATGCTTTTGTCATCTGTGTGCCATTGTGGCACCACATTCCCGGAATATTTTATTTTTGTCTAATTATTTTCGCCATTAACGAAGACTACTAAGAACAAAAATTTTACCAGAGTAGGTAATAAAAATATTATGTCATATCAAACTTACGACCAACATCAGCTAGACTTGCCATGTGTTGATAGTTAACTGTACAGTGAATATAAAAAGAAATCAAATCAAGAGACCAAACAGCAAAACAGATATTTTTCCATTACAGATATTTGTTTGGAAGATTTTAAGCGGCTCGGCACACTGAAGAGATTTATAAAAATATATATTTTTATTTCTCTTAAAAGACACCTTCTTCTTCTCCTTGATTGGCGCGATTTTGGCTGAGTTTACGCCAGCTGTTTCTTTCTCGTGCTAACCTACACACCAAGTGAAGCCAAGTCCTTCTCCACCTAATCTTTTCAAGACAGATGAGACCTTGAGCTCGAATATTTAGGGTATTTTCAGGATTAAAAAAAAATGGAAGACTATATTTAAATTCTTGAGGCTTTTTACTTAATTTCTCTTACATATGAAAATAAATTTTTTTTTTATTTTAATAATTTTAAAAATGGCGCTGAAATTGACCCTCCCGAAAAACTGGACTTGGACGGTGGCTCTTCTATTTATCTGAACCATAAAAACTAAAAAAAAAAAAATTAATCAGTATATCTGTGGCTATGTAGCCACAGATAATGGCGCGGTTTTGAATTTGACTTCCGAGAAATCGGGTTTTCTTTACGGTTTTTTAATAAAAGAAAGTACGAAATAATTGAAATAATAATGTGATTCTAGTATGGGCAATAGCCATTGATGTTGTGGACAACATATTAAAACAACAGTTGGCAACACCAGGCCGAAAAAGTCGTTTCGGGATAATTGAGTTTAAGGTTTGAGGTACAGGAGCGCGTGCACCGCTTTCTACCGATTCAATGGCGGTAGAAGCTATAATATTGCGAATTTCCGCATGAAAATTTCTCGGTTTATTCTTTAGATTCAGTACTTTTGAAATATTGAAAAAACAAAAAAACGGTTTTTTGAAATTTCTAGACCAACAAAATGGTATGCATAATTATCATATTAACGTGGGCAAAATATCCACATAGTAATATTTTTGTAATTCATATCTGTAATGCGATCTGTTTATAATTAATATTGTATATATAATATTTGTACTTAAAGCCATTTAATTTAGAAGAAAAACATTTATGAAATACACCCAGCGATGCACCCATTTACTAATTCTACGATAAATAATAACTTAGATTAGTTTATTAGCATAGGAGATCTTTTGTAGACCTTCTCTTGAGTCTGGTGAAGGTTATGGGATTTGCCTTTATTCAAGAGGGTGTGAGTACGAATGGAGTCGTGTGTTGTGTGATGTGCCATATTTTCTTATTTCTTCAATTATTGTGGATACGTTGAGATCACGATGAAACTTAAATTTGTAATCATTCTGTGTATTTTCGACTGAAATCTGTGAAGTATTTCCATGTTTGAGTCAGCTGCAGCGCCACAAAGTTGAATGCTATTATGCCCATATCAGTGTCAAAATAGCTGAATAAAGTGAGAGCTTACTTTCGAGAAAAACATGAGAGTTTCGATGTAGTGACCAATGTACATATATCAATTTAACGCTAAGATAGGTGCAAAACGGATACGTCAAGCGGATCTGGCAAATATTGCCGCATGAGGAAATATCCAAAAATGGCAAACGGCTATGTAATTGTGCGAGCGAAACCTCTACCTTCATCGCGAGCACTGCGTTTCCTCGTAAGAACATTCATAAAGGAAAATGGCGAATACCAGAAACCAATAACGCAAACTAAATAGATCACATCCTCATCAACACCAGAAGAAGAAGCAATATAACTGGCGCACGAAGCTTCACAGTACCAAACTGCGACAGCGAACACTACTTGGTAAAAGCTAACTTTCGTCAAAAGTGAAAAGTGACGACAAACCAAAAACGTTTTCTGCGTAACACTGTTTATGGAAAAGCGCTATGAGCACAACATCAACCCACACATGCTGTGCGCAATATGTGATTGATGATTCTGTGCAATACAGAATCGAAAAATCAAGAAAAACTATCTGAAATCTTTAAAATATAGACCGAAGTTAGGCGAAGCGACACGCTTTCCTCAACCATTTTAAGTCTTTCACTGTACTTCGAAATAGATGCAGTACGAGCACTTAACAGAACAACACAAATATTCGCATACGTGGATGATATTGCGATAATCAGCAAAAACTCTAAAAAACTCCCCTTCAAAGTAATCCCCATGTGTAGTAATCCCTTCAAAGTAATCCCGCACTTGTGTCAACTTTTTTTCCAATCTTCGAAGCACTTCAAAAACTCATTTCTTTTTATCTCGTTGAGCTCCTCCTTCGGTGCCGTCTTTATCTCGTCAATCGTAGCGTAGCGTCGTCCTTTCATGGACCTCTTTAGTTTCCGGAACAAGAAAAAGTCACAAAGGGGCCAGTTCTGGAGAATACAGTGGCTGTAGCATCATTAGTGTGTTGCTTCTGGCCAAAAAGTCTCACACAAGCAACGATGTGTAAGCAGGGGCGTTATCGTGACGCAAGAGCAAATTTTTGTTCTTCCAAAAATCCGGGCGTTTCTGACGGATTGCTTCGCGCAAATTGCGCATAGCTTGCATGTGATATTCCTTATTGACCGTTTTACCCTGTGGCAAGAACTCATGATGCATCACCGACCCTGCAATCGAAGAAAACGGTAAGCAAAACTTTTACAATCAAACGAACTTGGCGCGCTTTTTCCGGTCTTGGTTCGTGCGGCAGCTTCTATTGAGAACCCACGATTCGTCTCCAGTTATGTCCCTCCGAACCAAATTTGGGTCGTCGCGGACAGAGTTCAACATCTCATTAGCAATGTTCATGCGATGCTGCTTTTGGTCGAAATTGAGCAGTTTTGGTACGAATTTTGCAGCGACCCGTCTCATGCCCAAATCATTGAAAAAGATCGAATGGCACGAGCTAATCGATTTGTCTAGGAACTAAGCAACTTTTCTAATGGTGATTCGACGATTGGCCACTACCATTTTCTTCACTTCATCAATTTTTTCGTCTTTTGTTGAAGTGTTCGGGCGGCACGCGTCTCGTCGTTCACCTTCTCTCGGCCTTCTGAGAACAATTTTGTACCACCGATAAACGTTGTTTTGGTCCAAAGCTTAGCTTCTTCGTATGACACAGTCACCATTCGGAATGCATCCGCGCACTTAATTTCGTTCTTCACATACAATTTGATACAGGTTCTTTGATCCATCTTTTTGAATAAGTAAAAATCGAAGGCGAGCCAAAACACGGGCAACCAAAGCAGCTGTCAACAATTAACTGAATATTCGCCATGAGTGAGAGACATGAGTATAAATATATTGCCACAAAAAAATCGAAATTCGATTATGCGTAACCTACGAAAATTCAAAATTCGCGATACTTTTTCAACATAATTCGTATGCTGATGTCCAGAAAGCATGATGTGGTACTTGGTAGAATCAAAATCAAGGCACATGAATTTGAAGCGGTGAAAACTTGTCCGTACTTGATGAACTATAAACTTAACCACGTCAATGCAATGAGCATCAGAATCGACGAGAAATACAACCAGCATATAGAGTATTCCACTCACTTATTCAACTTTTAAATAGAAGCTGCTGAACAGACCTCGCACAATTTAGCAGTATAAATCTCCATCCCACTAGGTTTTTGCTACAGATCGGAGTATCTTGGGCAACAAGTGAAAAAGACAAAAATAAAAACAAAATCGAGAGAAAAATGTTGAGCCTAATCTTCGACCAACTTATAGTAGGGGAAAATGTTGTACGGTTCATCAAAGCTCTAAGACTAAGCTAGCTAGGCCATACCAGGAGAATGGATCACACGAGAGACCAACGAAAAAGAATTGAGGCTAAAACATTTGCTATGAAAGCAAGTGGCAGCCCAAGATCAGGATGGATTGACGAACCAGAAGGCGACATGGCGAAACTAAAGGTCAACAACTGGAGGGAATCACCGAGTATCGAGGCAAATGTAGGCATTTGTTGAGCCGGCCAAAGCTCACACATAGGTGCAGCGCCAGATGATAGTCATGATGGTGAAGAAACACAGGTAAGAGGGCTATAATAAAAGGCATATAAAAAAAGTTATAAAAAGGCAACGCAATTATTTTGCAACTTCGAACTTGCATTTTGTATACTAAAATTTAGTAAACTATACAACTGCTTACCAAAAGTTTTTAATCAAATTCTAATAAAAGCTCTGGTATATTTCATTAAATTTTTCTAATTTTTGTATGAAGTTTCAAACGTGGATTTGTATGAGCTTTTTAAGGCAATGAGCTATGCTTTGATACAAAACAAGTGAAACCATTTATGTGCTATCGTTTTGTCGCAGGGTGTAAGTTCTAAAAGTTATACATAAAGAGATTTCCAACTGGGTTACTTAGTCTGTACAACAATAATTAGTGCACCAACGCAAACTCTAAATCGATCTAAAACTCAAGTACTTTTGTGGTTTATGATAATAGAGAGCAAACAATTTCCTGCTTCTTCAACAACCGGAAAGTGTAGAAATAAAATGTACAACTCCATATATAACTCTCGGAAGGAGTTTTCTCTGTTTGACGAAATTAGTAGAAAAAATCTCCTTTCACCCAAAATATTGAAGATATGATGAACGTGTTCGGTTAAATCTGTTTGTTGGATTATTACTTCACCTCTCGATCTGACAAGTGCTCTCCACAATCATGTACCTAATTTAATGGCAGTGTTGATTTGTGTTTTGCTTTTAATATCTACTTCTCAGTCAACGACCACAGCACCCCAGATAAATAATAACGCAAATAGGCAAATTTTATCACTATGCATACGCAAAAAAGCTCATATGATGTACTCTATTGTGCTATAAAAAGGGTATTCTTGCACCATCTACGTATATATTTATACCTGAATACTCACACATTTCACTCATTTTATACCTGATCCTCTGCATGGATGTACGTACTTTGGCTCCCTACTCAGGCAACCAACCAAAAATGGAAAATTGAACAACTTCTGCTCGTTTTGGTGCTTGAATGAGCGGAAATGGTGGCAAGGGTAAGTGCGACATGAAGCATCATGCAACAACTACAACAATAATAGCTATGGCAATAGCCGGAAAACTGCAGCAACATCGAATGCTGGTGCACGTTGCTTTTGTGGCTGTGGCCTCTACATATTTAGCTGGTGTTGGTCCGTTGTTGGCATCATTTACTTTCGCCTGCTTGAGTGTTACTTCAATTTCGCTTGTCCTTTCCGCCGCCGCCGCCGTCGCCGCCATTTACCTTTGGTTTGCGTTATGGCAGTTGGTTGTAGTGTTGGCTTTTGTTTTCGCCGCTGCTCTCGTCTGCTTGTTATGGTTAATATAAAAGTTTTTGTTTTGCTGCTTACCAATTTTTACACACACTCCGCTATGCACTTCTCTATTAGCGTTCTTTCACTCCTTGCTCTTTAAATTGTTTAAGATATTTATACATCGCGCATTTTAACAAATTTTCCTGCTTTATTATATCTTTTTTTTTTTGGGTTTTGTTAAGCATTTCAAAAAATTTTAAATGTTAAAGTTTTCAATAAAACTTTGAAATAAATATTTTTCACAAAATTTAGTACATATAATTTAATTAGATTTATTAGATCATTAATTGGATTCCTTGAATAACAAAAAATTTAAATATTTAACTAAATCTAAATGCTTTCAAAGTAGATATGAATAAAATTAAGTAGCTTCGACAAAAATCCATGGATACTCGTTTGCATACATACATGCATATATTTGTGTCTACTAAAGATTTCAGCTGGTGTTTCCACGCCAGCTGTTTAGCGTCAAGCCTTCTCTTTCGAATGCAGTATCTCTCACTTTTACTTACGCAAACAAATCAGTGCAATCATGTGCTTCAACAGCATTAAGAACGTTTTTAGTTTCACCAAAAACGTGTTGAGTGTAAGAAAGAGAAAAACTAAACTCCTCTCTCAACGAACAAAACTAACACTTTTTAAGGCCCTCATCATGCCCGTCTTAACGTATGGCGCAGAAGCTTGAACGATGACAACATCAGATAAGGCGTCACTTGAAGTGTTTGAGAGAAAGATTCTGCAAAAGATTTTTGGACATTTGGACGTTAGCAACGGCAAGTATCGTAGGCGCTGAAACAATGAGCTGAATCGGCTTCACGACGACAAAGACATAGAGAGCGAATACAGATCCAGTGACTACGTTGGCTGGGTCATGCCGTACGAATGAACACGAACGCTCCGGCTTTGAAAGTAGTCAATGCGGTACCAGCTGGAGGTAGCAGAGGAAGAGAAAGGTCTCCTCTACGCTTTGGAGAGATCAGGTGGAGAAGGACTTGGCCCCTTCTGGTGCCGGTTATACTGGGCCAAATCGCTTAAGCGGTTATTGCGCGAATCAAGAAGAAGGATATCGTGTCGGCTCATTACACTTGCTCTGTGAAGGATTTTTGAGTCATCCTTAGCATCCCAGTGTCAGACCAGTTCTCTTACCATAAGACATTTATCCTCTGCTTAAGATGCAACCTTTTTAAAGATATAAGTCTGGTCAAGCATTCAAAGAGAACGAAGCACACATTGTTAAGGAAGAAAAGCTTACTAAAAATTTTCTATTTAAAAGCTCTTTTTGGACTTTTCATAAGAAAGTGAATTAGATGAACAAATCCTGAGTCTCCCTTCGCGGTAAATTTCTTTCGAAAAAAAGGAGAAAACATAAAAGAACAATCGCTTAATTTGCACTACACCTTTAACGAAATTCTCGAGCTATATACGAGGGACAATGCTGCCAACTCGAAAAGTCGCCTTTCTTCTGCTCCCCTGTTTTCGCTGAAGACTCTAAATTATCCCCATTCATCAAACGTTTTTACCTCGAACGCATTTTCAATGTCGCGATGGTGGTTACTGCACCACTGCTATTAATAAACGAAACGAAAAAATGTTTACAGCTCATACAAAGAGTATATCTTGTTTGCATAAAAACTAAAAGGCCCGCTTGCCCTCAGGTAGGTAAGTGAAATGGTTGAAGTATCAATCTTACACACCCTAAATAGCACTAAAACGCTGTTTTGATAGCATTCTGAGACCCTTAACGGGAAACCAACCAGAGTTGTTGATGTAGAATATCTCTGCGACCAATTCAGTAAACCCCTGCCTGGTAAGCTTATATTGTATATGTTTCTATGTCCTGGAACCCAGATCAGAAAAAATTGTACCTGCACACCCAGGAGTTGACTAATTGGGTTCTGTACCATGACAGAGTCAGAGCATTAATCGCAGCTTGACTGTCGAAAAAAATGCTAACATCTCCCTAGCTCCCGCGTTCCCTAAGTATTCTGCATGCCTGCAGGATCACGAAGACTTCTACCTGCAAAGCACTCATAGTACTCGGCAGTTTAAAGTAAATATATAAATTGACAGATTTACAGAAATCTCCTGCTCGATTCCCAAATCTGTCTTAGAAAGATTGCTTCGGCACGACCGTCGAACTCCAGTTTGCGGATAGAGTTAAAAGATGCTTGCCCTCAACATTGAAGTGAAAATGTTTGACATTGTGTCTAAACCCCGTTTTTTTTGTTCACTTTAAACTCTAATTAAATACTTCTTATATATCTTCTTTACTTAATATATATAAAATAATTAATAATTTATAAAAATACAAAATACAGAGTTCTCAAGTTAGTTTCAAACAATGAATGCTTCTGATTAAGTGTCTCAGAATGTTATAGTTTTTTTTTTTAACTATCAACGTATAGTGGCCGGACACCCCATGGTTACCATTTACATATATTGGGTAGTCGAAAAAGTCTTTTCGTATTTTATCAATAGATGTCGCTGGAATCATCTATCGCCAGTGCTACCAATCACATTGTGTCATATCATATGGTGTTATAAAGGTGACATTTTAAGTTTCATTCAACAAAAAAAAAATTAAATTCGGAGAAGTTGAAAAAAAGTTATAGCTGTTCAAAAATGAGTGAAAATAATGAAGAAATTCGCTATATTTTGAAATTTTTGTATAAAAAAGGGAATAATGCCACGCAAGCCACCAATGAAATTTGTGAAGTTTACGGAGACGATGCTGTGTCAGTTCGGGTAGCACAACAATGGTTCGCTCGCTTCCGTTCTGGAAATTTCGATGTGAAAGATGCACCTCGCTCCACTCGACCTATCGTTGAAAAAGTCGATGAAATTATAGAAAAAATTTACCAGGACCGTCACATAAGCTGCCATGACATCGCCAAGGCACTAAACATTCATCACGGTTTTGAACCATTTAAAAAAGGCTGGTTACAAAAAGAAGCTCGATGTTTGGGTACCACATGAATTGTCTGTGAACAATTTAATGGACCGAATTAACATCTGCGATTATTTGCTGAAACGAAATGAAATCGAACCATTTCTGAAGCGAATGGTAACAGGAGACGAAAAGTGGATCAAATACAACAATAATGTGCGAAAAAGATCATGGTGCAAGGGTGGTGAAGCTCCACAAATGGTCGCAAAGCCAGGATTGACGCCTCGAGAGGTTATGCTGTGTGTTTGGTGGGATTGGAAAGGAATCATCCACTATGAGCTGCTCCAGCCTACTCGAACGATTGATTCTACACTTTTCTGTCAACAACTGATGAGATTGAAGCAAGCAATCGTAAAAAAATGACCAGAACTGATCAGCAGAAAGGGTGTCGTCTTCCATCAGGACAACGCTAGGCCGCACACATCTTTGATGACTCGGCAAAAATTGGGAGAGCTTGGTACATATTTGGTTTAATAAAGTTCATTATAAATATAAAAAAATGAGTTGAAGTTTGATTAGAAATACGAAAAGACTTTTTCGACTACCCAATATTTGGCTTAAATATCTGACCATTCTAGGGTTAATTTCACTTATGACCTGGAAACGGCTGAGCGTTTAAATATTTATGTTATCGCTGGCTTAAAGTGAGCAGTTGTTAAGTATAGTTTTCCAATTTTTACACAAAGGAATAAAAATCTTTCAAAGTCATTTTCTTCGAGCACTTCTTTTACAATACCTCTAATACAAAATTTCGCGTATTCGAAGCTAAAAGAAGCTAAACGTATCGATATTCAAAGTTAATGAAACGTGTATTTTGTATTCTTTTGGGACGTATCATATTTGCGGTGAATATTTTGGGCTTAGCAAAGTTACTTATCATTGAATAGAAATGGTTAGAAATGAAAAATGTAGTTTGACATTTTAGGCAACGATACATTTTTTTATTTTAATTGATCCTTTCATTAAAATATCAAAGATGATTTTTAGAATAAGTGGGCTCAGCAACTTTCACGAGGTTTGAAATTTTTGAATACTTCTACGGAGAAGAACGTGGCGACATCTTTGGATGGTTTACAAAAGAATGCTCAGATGCCAGTGGAACGAAGCAGCGAAAAGTTTACAATTTCAAGCGATTCTGTTTAAGAGAAACCAGGGGTGCCACTCCACTCACAGGAATTGTAGATTTCTCTGCAAAAATTGTTCTTTGTATTGAGCAACCCCTATTAAATCAAGTTAACCCATACATTAAAGCGCAGTGTAATACAGGTTAGTCTATTTATTGGTTTCATTCTAAAAATCCCAAACAAATTAACAAAAATCATTTTTTCTTCGCTATACTCAAAAAGAGAATAAGTAAATTAAAAAAAATTTTATATCGGTAAATGTGGCACAATGTTAGTGCAAAATATGTACTGTGCGCGCAGGGTAAGCGACAATTAAAAAATGTTGTTGTTCTTTTTGCCACATATTTTACCACCTTTTGTACACAATCTTTGCTCCGCGTAAAATTATGACAACTTGCAACGAAACCTACGAATCAACGGACTAGCACAAACATACCTACATACCATATAACCTCTAGATGATGCGATCAGCGACAGCAGCCACAGAACTAACTGTGACAACACCAACCACCGCCAACAACTGGACAACAACGTTGGTCATTGGCCACAGCGTTGACCCGATTAGGTTTTGTTTTACTTCCAACGGTGGCTGTTTTTATTGTTGCTGTGCATGCACGTTCCCGTTGTTTCCGCACAAAAAAAATGCGCACTAAAATTTGTACAAATGAAGTCAGTGGTCAACAGAAATAGTAAAATAGTAAAAGGAAAGCAAAAATTCGCTCCTACTCATCTATGGTTTTTGCATAGCCACAATCAGGTGGATGACACCGGACAACAAAGTTGGCCGTTGACAAATGTAAAGATGGTTGCACAGATTAGCGGTAGCAATTGTCAGTGGAAATGTTGTGGTTAGATCTCAGAGCTGGTTGTGCTAGGTTGTTGCTTACGCGAGTAATGAACTTAAAGTACGAGAACTTATGCTCTCATATACTATGTATGTATGTGTGTATTATTATAAATCCAAATTTTGTTAGAGATAGCCAGTGCATAGGTAATGGAGGGGGTAATGATAATTTTAATGATAATAGTAATGGTAATGGTATTGGTAATGGTACTCGTAATCATAATAGAAATGGTAGTTGTAATGGTAATGGTAATCATAATAATAATTTTACTAGTAATCATTATGGAAATGGTAATCATAATAGTAATTTAAATAGTAGTCATTATTGTAATGGTAATCATAATAGTAATTTAACTAGTAGACGCAATTGCAATGGCAATGTTCTTGTTATTGAGTAATAATGGTATTTATTGCATTGTATACTGCATTTTTATAGCAGTTGGAACATAAATTATTATAAGACAGGTAATGGACTGAGAAAGGTAATGTTAGTGGTAATAATGATTATAATATTAACGGTTATAATTATTCGGTTTATAATATTAATGGTGATGATTATAATTGTAATGGGAATGTTAATGGTAATGGTAATGGTAACCATAATAGCAATTTAAATGGTAGTCGTAATGGTACTGGCAATGGTAATCATAATAGCAATTTAAATGGTAGTTTTAATTGTAATGGTAATCATAATAACAATTTAACCAGTAATCGTAATGGAAATGGTAATCATAATAATAATTTACCTAGTAATCGTAATGAAAATGGTAATCATAATAATAATTTGACTAGTAATCATTATTGTAATGGTAAGCATATAGTAATTTAACTAGTAGGCGCAACTGCAATGGCAATCTTGTTATTGAGTAATAATGGTATTTATTACAATACTGTTAATGATAATACTAGTAGTAAGGGTAATGGCTGTGGTAATAATGATTATAATATTAACGGTAATTATAAAGGTATTGATAATAGTATTGATTATAATAATTGTAATGGTAATGGTAGTCATGAGTAATGGTAATCATAATAATAGTAATCATGACAAGTGAAATAGTAGGTAATGTTGATGAAATTGCTAATGGTAATGGTATCCGTAACAGTGTTTTTATTAATAGTATTAAGAGGTAAGTTAATTTTTCTGGTATTGGTAATGGCACATTTAACGGCAGAAGTAGTGGGGAGGTAATGGTGACGGTTTAGATAATTGAATTATAATGGTAAATATTATGGTAGTAGTAGTGGCAGTTGTATTGGAGAAGGTAAAGGTAATGGTACTGGTAATGGTAATTATATTAATAATTTAAATAGAAGTCGTAATGGTAATGATGTTACTTACATTATTGAGAATGCTAACAGCTAAAGTAATGACTGTGGTGTTGGTATTGGTACTCGGAACAGTGTTATAGTATTGATAATGAAAACCTAAGTGACAGTAATAGCATTATATAGTAACGGTAATTATAGAGCTATTGGTCATAGTAATGGTAATTGTATTATAAGAGTAGTCATAACGGTAATTGTAATAGTCGTAGTAATAGTAATTGTAATGTTGATGTAATTGCTAATGGTAATTGTAGTCGCAACAGTATTGTAAATCATAGTAATAAAAGGTAAAGTAATTGAAGTAATTGTTATGGTATTGGTAATGGCACTTTGGCACGGTAAAAGTAGTGTAAAAGGTAATAATGAAGGTGATAATAATAATATTAGTAGTAAAATTAATGATTGCGGTATTGAAAATTGCACTCGGAACAGTAATTGTGATTAGAAAAGTAATAGTACTGATAATGTTAATGATAGTGGTAATAATAATGGTAATACTAACCATGATTGTAAAGGTATTGGTAATGGCGTTAATAAGGTAATGCCAATGGTAGTGTTAGTGATTATAATAATGGTAGTCGTAATGTTAATGGTAACTGCAAGTGCAATAGTAGAAGTAATGGTAATGGTAAAAAAAATAAATAAATAAATAAATAAATAATTGGCGCGTACACTTCTGTTAGGTGTTTGGCCGAGCTCCTCCTCCTATTTGTGGTGTGCGTGTTGGTGTTGTTCCACAAATGGAGGGACCTACAGTTTCAAGCCGACTCCGAACGGCAGATATTTTTATGAGGAGCTTTTTCATGGCATGGTAATGGTAATGTTCATGTAATTGGGGTATAGGAATGGTATTCGTAACGGAATTGTAAATGATAGTATTAAGCGGTAAGATAATTTTTCTGGTATTCGAACTTTTAACCGTAAAAGTAGGGAGAAAAGTTATGATGAGGGTATTGGTAATGATAATGATTATATGAATTATAGTAATACTTGTAAAAACTTACGGAAAGGCAATGGTGATGGCAGATAATTGTTTTTTTTAATGTCAATATTTTCTTAGCAGTAGTGGTAAGAGTATTGTAAATGGTAATTATAATGATATTGGTAATGCTATTTGGTAATGGTAATCAAGCTACAGGCATTGATAATGATGCTACTATATAATTTTACTCTTCAAGTTCCGTGACGCATAATTCACAAATACTTTTCGATATGAGCGGATTTAAAGAACTTTATTAAAAGCACTACGAGTATTTATGCATAATTTTCACTCGCATTTAAGAAGTTAAAAGTTTTCCTATTTCAGGCATCCATCGCATACATCCCTATACGTATGTGTGTGTGTGTGTGTGCGTGAGTGTATTTGTGTGAATTTCCAACGCAATTTATTTTAAGCACCAATATTTCTTGCATTCATTGTTGCAATCAGTTCGACAATTATCGTTGATTTTCCCACTAAATTCTCATAATTTCTTGAAAGCATTAAGCAAATGCCCCTCGTTGCACACCACGACGTCGTACAATGCCGCACAGCGTGCATGCGCGCAATCAATGTCAGAGCGAGTAATCATCAACAACAGAGTCATAAGCACATTTAGTGCAGTTTGAAAGTAGCGACGAAAGGAGCGGATGATTTGAGCTGCACTACTACAGCCGTTCAGCGCTCGTCCACAATGCCAGCTAACTTGTGCTTGTTGTCCAAGTATTTGTGTGCATTTGGGTGTCTGTGTATGTGTGTGTGTGTGTATGCTTGTATGTACGTTATAACATAATCGCTTAAAAATCTTTAACTTCCGCCGGAACAGCTGCTAACTGCTGCGCTCAATTGCTGACCCGAAAGCGCTAACTACACATACAAGTACAGTTTCGCTATTTGATGCAGCAACCAGCAACCAGCAACCAGCGTTGGCCATTACTGTTTTCGCTGCAGCACATTGTTTTACGGGCAAATGCTGGCGGCGGTCGGTCGCGGGTTGGGTTGGACGATTGTTAAAACGACATACGTATGTATGTAATTGTGTTGATGGGCTCTTGGTGGCCCGCTTGGAAGGCATCTCAATTTACTCTATTATCATTATCATTTCGCTTTATCCGAAATGTTTTTTTTTGTGTTTTTTTTTTGTCCTCTACTAGATCACTTTGCGTCCCTTCAATGTTTTGTCTGTTTGTTTGCCTGCTTGTTTGTTTTTGATTTTTGTGTGCTTCAACGCATTGGTTTTAGTCACTGTTGTTGCTTCACTTTAAGATGTCCTGGGCGACTTCTTAAAAAAGCAATTTGTGTCAAATGATGGCAATGGGGGAAAAGGTGGGAAATAAAGTATTTTGCAATTGTGACTGTGGCAATATATGTGTGAGAGTGTGTGTATGAACCCTTAAACATACCAACGCTTTCAAACAAGCATCACTACGTCGGTTGGTATATCCACCTATGTTGGCGTTCGCATGAATTCTCTTGAATGTGTCGTTTAAATGTTCATTAAATTGGATTTTCAGTGTGAATCGTAAAAAACCAAAAGTGCTTTCGAACACACAAAAAAGGCTATCGTTGTTAGTGTCTCTGTCGTACAGCTCAATGTCCTTTCGTTGGAATAAATACGTAAGCCATAAATACATATGTGTGTATGTGTATGAGTGTGCATGTATGTATGCAACTTCTATTGGGGCAGGGACAAGAGAGAAAAAGCAGTTTGCACATATGGTCGCCTCTCGGTTGGTAAAACATAAAAATGGACATTCAGTTATCACAAGCATTTATCGCCTAACCCAAGTCTCAATATGCGCATGAAACTGTGTATGTATTGGAGTTCATAGTGTGGGGCTAACTAGGAGCGAAATTTCGTTGGGGTTTCTCTCATATAAATATAAGTATGTATGTATGCATGTATGTATGGAAATGTACAAAAATGCCAGTTCGAAGATATTTCAGTACAATTGCGTGTGCTCACATTGGTTCTGCATAGTTTTGAAGCTGTGTCAGTAACAACAGTTCGACAATTAAATTCCTCTAAACGCCAGGACAGCAAGCAGTTTTTTTTCTTCTTTTTGTTATAACAAAGCAAACATATTCATCGCACATATGCAAGTTTCAATATGAAATATTTTCCAATTTTTATGATGTAAAACGTTCACAAATGTGAGTGTGAAATTCTTGCCTGCAAAAGACATGCAATTTTGGCTAGTTCGGCTGGGAGATATTGAATTCCAAATAGTGCAAGCGAAGCAAAATTAAAAAGAAACAAGCAAGGAAACACTGAATTGGATCGGCACTGAATTTAACATGCATCCAACCGCGTATGTTTTAGTAAAACTTAACTTTGGCTGGCTGTTAAGTTTGGGGAATTTAGGCTGAACATGAAAGAAAAGTGCATAGGTTTTTGTCGATCTCAGCAATATTTATGTGGAATTCAAAAGAGGAAGGGGATGAAACGTGCAGTTTGAGGGAGCTGCATTAAGGGGGCAGCCTGGTTTATGAGGTCTAAAAATTGCACCTCTTTGCGATTTTTTTTTTTAAGGAAAAAATTAATTTAGCACTGCAAAGTTTTTTCTATCTTTTAATGAACATTTCAAAAGCATAAAAAATTTTTGTACTGGTTAAAATAAGTTGGAAAAAATGTTTAACATAGAAATTATTAGAGCGCTGCAACGCTGGAGTTTCCAACTGGCGTACAAGATACAGTTCGTAATTATTATCTAAAGTAAACAATTCAAATGGATTTCTAATTATCATGATTTTTTATTCTAGATGAACTAAGAAAACTGAGAGAAATTCCAAAATTTCAACTTTTTGGAGGTTTTAAAGAAAAAATTGCCTTTCTATAAAAAAAAAATTCACTTCAACATGGTATAAAAATCTTGAAAAAATTTTGTTTATCTATTTTTTTAGTTCAAATAGAAGAGAATTCAATACTAAAGGGAACAAGCTATGATTCATTTCAAAAGGTTCATTAGTTTGTTTTTTTCATTCATATACGCCAATTCAAAGAAAGCAAAGTATTATAAAGAGGAAAACTTTGTTTGTTTGTAATGAATAGGCTCAAAAACTACTGAACCGATTTTAAAAATTATTTCACCATTCGAAAGCTACATCATCCACAAGTAACATGGATTATATTTTATTTTGGAAATAGGGCTCGAGATATAGGTCAAAACGTGGACCCGGGTAACCTTCGGACGTGTATGTACAATATGGGTATGAAATGAAAGCTGTTGGTGAATGCTTTAGTATAGAGTATTTTTCATGCCGCTCCGTGACTGGGGTCTCGAGATATAGGTCAAAACGTGGACCCGGGTAACCTTTGGTTGTGTATGTACAATATGGGTATCAAATGAAAGCTGTTGATAAGTGCTTTAATACGGGGTAATTTTCATACCTATTGATGACTAGAGTCTCGAAATATATGCCAAAACGTGGACCCGCCGTGTCTTTGCACCGAATTAAACCAAACTTACGCACATTGTTAAGTAAGTATTGAAAATGGGTTTCGTAAAGTTTGGTTGTAATTCGGAGCACTGGCAACGGGTACAGCGTTCTTTTGAACCAGCCATAATGTCGCTTACTTTTTTAACGCTTGGGGCGGAACTGAGCTGTCAAATTGACAGTGTGAGTTACAATGTGTCAATATTTCTTTCTGATTTGGATGCCATAAGGAAAAAACGTAAGTGCAACATGTAAAAATTGTTTGTGATTTTTTTTGGAGTGGATTTTGGAACAGTGAATAATTTCTTACGAAATTTGAGAATTTAATGTGAAATCCGAATGAAATTATGTGTTCGTGGGAAAAAAATTTTTTTTTTGGTTAAAAAAGCTCCAATGCTTAATAAAACATATAAATTGAAACGAAAAATTCATGGATGATCAGGAAAAAAGACGATTGTTTATTCATATGCGTTGATTTGAAATTTAAAAACAATCTTCTTTTTTCCTGATTTTCAATTTATATTTTATATTTACTCAAAAACAAATAGAAAAACAAAAAATATTGTTTATGCCAAAGCGCTTGAATAAAGAATAAAGAAATAAATAATATGAAAACCATATATTTTCTGTTCTAAACCATATCTATTCTATTTTAGTGTGCCCAGCGAAGGGGGCCGGGTTTGCTAGTATATATATATATATAATTGGCGCGTACATCCGTTTTGGGTGTTTGGCCGAGCTCCTGCTCCTATTTGTGGTGTGCGTGTTGATGTTGTTCCACAAATGGAGGGACCTACAGTTTCAAGCCGACTCCGAACGGCAGATACTTTTATGAGTAGCTTTTTCATGGCAGAAATACACTCGGAGGTTTGCCATTGCCTGCCGAGGGGCGACCGCTATTAGAAAAATATTTTTCTTAATTTGGTGTTTTCACCGAGATTCGAACCGAGGTTCTCTCTGTGAATTCCGAATAGTAGTCACGCACCAACCCATTCGGTTACGGCGGCCGCCTGCGCATAACTTGCAGGTAATTTTCCTTATTGACCGTTTTAGCCTGTGGCAAGAACTTACGATGCATCACCGACCCTGCAATCGAAGAAACGGCAAGCAAAACTTTTACATTCGAGCGAACTTGGCGCGCTTTTCTCGGTATTGGTTCGAGCGGCAGCTTCTATTGCGAAGACCATAAACCCACGATTCGTCACCAGTTATGACCCTCTGGAGCAAATTTGGGTTGTCGCGGACAGAGTCCAACATCTCATTAGCAATGTTCATGCGATGCTGCTTTTGGTCGAAGTTAAGCAGTTTTGGTACGAATTTGGCGACGACCCGTCTCATGCCCAAATCATTGAAAAAAAATCGAATGGCACGAGCCAATCGATATGTCTAGGTCCTCACCAACTTCTCTTCTCTCAACGGTGATTCGACGATTGGTTAATATCATTTTCTTCACTTCATCAATTTTTTCGTCTGTTGTTGAAGTGCTCGGGCGTCCGGCACGCGTTTCGTCGTTCACCACTTCTCGGCCTTCTGAGAACATTTTGTACCACCGATAAACGTAGCTTTGGTCCAAAGTAGTTTCTCCGTATGACACAGTCAACATTCGGAATACATCCGCGCACTTAATTTCGTTTTTCACGCAAAATTTGATAAAGGTTCTTTGATCCATCTTTTTGAATAGGTAAAAATCGAAGACGAGCCGAAACAAGTGCAAGCAAAGCAGCTGTCAACAATTAACTGAACACTCAAAATGGCCGAACTCGTGGGCATGAGTGAGAGACATGAGTACCAACATGTTGCCACAAAAAAATCGAAATTCGAATATACGTAACCTGCAAAAATTCGCGATACTTTTTGAATACACCTCGTATAACATAGTGAAGTATTGGGCATGGGAATAGGTTTCCGCCCCTCGTTAAAGAGGTGTCGCTGTTAATATTATTTTTGTATTCTCTTTAGTAACACACTGCTGATTTGAGGGTGTATGTATGAGGTCTCGATCGCAGTAGTTGACATTCGTTTGCAGCGTAAATATTCTTTTTTATCCAATTTCAAATATGTCCACGCTCGTCCAGAAAAAACACAGTATTTGTCGTATATTAATCAGTATTTACGGTAATCACGCTCCATCAAATACAACTTCTAAAGAGTGGTTTTGACGCTTCAAAGTCTCAATTTCGACGTGAGTGATAAAGATCGCGAAGGAGCACCTAAAAAATTCGAAGATACTCAACGCCAGACGGATGAGGATCCTTGAGTCTAAAAAGTTGAATGTTGACAGATCAACCGTCGGTAAACGTTTGCACGCGATATGAATGGGCCAGAAAGCAGGTAAGTGGGTGCCACATCAATTGGAGGAGAGGGATATCGAGAGATAGAGATGTTTGATGACGTGTGAGGCAGAACGGCAGAAAAGAAAAGGTTTTCTGCTTCACATCATCACTGGCGAAGAAAAATGAATCTCTTATCATAACCTTAAACGTCGAAAAAGTTCGAGCCTGCCAGGTGAACCAGGTCCATCGACATCGAAAAAAAATATTCACGCTTCAAAGGTTATGTTGTGCATCTGGTGGGATCAGAAGGGTGTCGTCTATTATGAACTCCTTAAATCATCTGGAGCTATCACTGGCGATCGTTACTGACTGCAGTTAATGCGCTTGAATCGAGCTTTAAAAGAAAAGCGAACGGAATAGGATGGTAGATATGAAAAACTGATTTTTCTACATCACAACGCCAGGTCACGCGTTACTAAATCGGTCCAGAAATATTTAGAGGGACTGAATTCGGAATTCTTGCCACAACCTCCGTAGTCCGCAGACATTGCACCTTCGGACTGCCAACTGTTCCGTTCAATGCAGTAAGCCCGTGTTGGAGATCGGTTCACTTCTTATGAGAGCATCGCAAACTGGCTCAATGAATGAATCAACTCAAAAGAACTCAAGTTTTTCATCAGAGAAATCCAAATGCCGTCTGAAAGATGGAGTAAAGTTTTAACTTCCAATAGCACATATTTCACATAATTTCATGTATTATTTAGTTGCTTAAATAATTCTTATCTAACTTTGACTAAGAAAGGATGGAAACTTATTCCCATACCCAATAATACTTAAAGATAAAGATAAGAATACATTTTACGGACTAGAGGTATACAACTTTACCTACAAATAATGTAAATGTTAATAATATCTCGCATAAAAAGATAATAAGCCTGAAATAAACTCCTTTTCTTCTGCGCTTTCCTGAGAAATGAGTTGTGAAATTTCCCTTTAACAACAGTTAGGGGCGTGCCAATGATCGGGTAGGAGATCTATATGACCAATTAAGTCGACCTCTTCCTGACGAGCTCATCAGCAATATGTTTTCCCTCTATATTTCTGTGTCCTGGAAACCAAAACAGAAAAATGTTACCCGCATGCCCAAGAGATTTGATGTCCTCCTTACAAGATCTGATCAGTTTGAGTGTGCACCATGGCATCGCAGCTTGACTATCCAAAAAAAATGATCGTATCGCTCTCTAAACATTTTGCATGCCTGCAGAGCCGCAAATACTTCTGCCTGAAAAGAGTTAGCAGTGTTCGGAAAATTTAGGGAAATAGATAAATTGACTGATTTCGAGATAACCTCTGCTTGACTCCCGATTCCATCTTGAAGCCCTTCTCATTGTCTCTTTTCGCAACATTTCAAAACATTAAGTTAATTGTGCCTAGCAAACTTTTTTATTATTTAAGTAAATATGTACCTTACTTGCAGTGGAATGCTTCAGAAAGAAAACTTGTTTAATATTCTTCTTGGTCTTAATTTTATGAAGAGTATATGCTATGAAAACACATTGCCAGGTTCAGCGTACTCTGATCCAATAAGAAGCATACAATTGGGTAAATCCATCAATTTTCCTATTTTTCTATCTATTTTTCTATTTTACTGAAAGCGGCATACTGTGTGGCTTCAAAAAACATGTTTTCATAAATATTTTCACTTGGCACATTTTCGCGCAATTTTATCCTCAATACACACCCTTTCATACACTACATGCAAAATTATTTTGGGAAATTTCAGTCTTACTAAATTTAATTATAATTCAAATTATTCGGCGAATTAATACCTTTTAAATTAAATTTAAATAAAACATGCATTTGACTATATTAAAATATATGTAGGTACCATTCCTTTACTATAACGAAGACACGGTGAGATCATCAAAAAAAAAGTAGCGTAACAGAAGCGAAACTTTCAAGGCAGACAAAGAAAGAGGGAGAGACCCGAGAGAGAATGAGAGAGAGAGCGAAAGAATATATATCGAAATAAATTCACAACATTTGCAGAAAATAGAAATAAACAAAATTTACAAAAAACGGAGAAGGGTCGACCGGTGTAGGTAAACGCCGGACACAAGCCGTGGCAACAACGCGAACTACGCCGAGCGTTTATCACCAGCACAAACGCAGCGATTCCAGGACCGCATCAGCGTCACAAAAATTACCGCAAGACAATGCCAATAAATGCGACGCCGGAATGGATAGCAATTTATAGTACGCCGAAACACTAGCCAGGAAACGGATATAGGCGCCAAAAAGTAGGCACAAAAAAAACGCCAAAAAATTGGGACCAACAAACGCCCCAAACAGTAGGCATCAAGGAAAGATAATGCCAAAAAGTAGGCACCAACAATATATTTCCTACAAGTTTGCACCAACAGACAAGCGCCAAAAAGTAGGCAGTGTTATTTCCTGCTAGAAATTAAGATTTATTTATATAAGGCTCCCTCTCTCCTTTGCTCTACGTTATATCTTTTTTCTCTCTTGCGGAACGAAAATGCCCTAAACGTTGCACGGCCTTGAAATTTTACTCTCCATTCTCGCTCGTCCATCGACCCCTAAGAAGTTTCACTTAAAAAAAAAACACGGAGAGAAATGATAACCTCCTTTACCAGACAAAATGATAGTGAAAGTTCACTCGCGAGCTTAAAATTAGTGCTGGAGAAGCGATCGATTTGGTAAAAAGGCCGTTCAAAATATATTGATATAGAAAAATATGTGACGCTGGCAACCCTAGTAAGTAAAAAAGAGTTTCTTCTGCAGTTTGTAAAGAGCCAATTGGGTTTTTATTACCCCCCGAGAGATCTCAATAAGGCATAATTTAATATTACTTCTGCAATTCATGCGACAACTATGAAAAAGGCAGCCGCTGCACATACAGGTATTTGAAAGATCTACGGGGTCAAAAGTCCATTTAACAAAACAATAAATACATTTACAAAAATGACTTCCTGAGTTACCGGACCCTTCCGAGAACAAAAGCCAGCCCCTCCCGCGCGCCCTACAAGCATTTGACATACGATAACGGCAGTCGGAATTCGATCGTATCACCTCGTGTACGTTATCTGTGCTCGGCACTCTTGCAAAACCCAAACTTTAAAAGTGAAATTTTATGTTTTTGTATTCAACAGTGGAGTAAAGATTTATGGATTCTGAAGCATCAGGTTAGTAATGAATGAAATCAATTAGAATCTTTATAATTTTCAAGTATTAAAGTTAACTTTTCAACCCTATAAGTACACACCTTCTCAAACTACTTTTTTTTTCTTAAAATAATATTTGTTAGTCAATAAGTAATACTATCGAGATAGATCCGGTTAAGATTCGATTGTAATTATTTAGTATGTACCTTGTTTTGACAATTCATCAAAGAATTTGATCCGGATAAGTCCGGATAAACGGTATTTTAGTACTTTGAATGTTGTTGGTAAAATTTTATGAAAAAGGTCTTTTCCATTACAAGGGATTAAGCGAAATATTTATTTGTTGTAGGTTCAATGGGAACATCGGGAATGAGGATTGTGACTAGAAAATACTTGTTTGACCTCATGAACAATGAAAATTTACCCAACATATAGGTAAGGCTAAATTTCCTGAAAGATCAGTTTATGTCTATTAAAGGATTCTCTGACAATCAAATTGAGACGTTGAAAAGCAATTTTGCACATTTCAAATCAGAATTTAAAAATCGATGGACTAAAACTCATTATAAAGAAGCGGTATTCCTAAAAAGTAATGAATCTTGGCTGAACGGAACCTTCGCCATTCCCGTTGTTGCTGACAGTCCTTCAAATCGAACAGGACGACCGAGTAAATCTTTTGGAGATCTGAGCGAAAGAAGTAAAAAAAGAAAAACTGAGGAAATGCGCTCTAATTTTGATCAAAACCTTATCGTGCATGCTGCGCAAGTAGAATTTAGAAAGTCAGGAAAACGAGATGCTTCGAATGTGCTAAAAGAAATCATTATTTCGCCAACCCGCGCAACCAAATATAAAAAGGCCTATTATCGAACAAAGTCATCAAAAGATAAAATTTGCCCCTTATCTGTCCAGGAAGCAATGCAAATGTTCATCGATGCAGATCTAACACGAGACCAATACAAGACAATAAGAAGAACAAATAAGAAATTCTTTCCTTGTTATAGTCTTTTACAAGAAGAAAAAAAGAATCTTGGACTGTAAATAGTACAGGTGCGGAAGCCGAATTGCAACCTTTGGTCGACCTTACCGTTAGACGATTATCGGACTACCAGGAAGAGGTACTAACAACATTGAAGGTCCAAGAATGTGAGACCCTTAAATTTATTTGTAAATGGGGTTGCGACGGGTCCCAACAGACCCAGTTCAAACAAAAGATTGAAAATGATACGGATTCAGATACGAACATTTTTCAAAGCTGCTTTGTTCCTGTAAAATTAGTATGCGGCCAAAACATGGAAAAGACTATATGGGAAAATCCAACACCATCTTCTCCTCGATTTTGTCGGCCTATAAGATTTAAATTTATCAAAGAGACTACTGATGTAACGGAGCAAATTAATCACGTCAATAATCAGATAAACAGTCTGGCTGCAACAGAATTTGACTTGAGTGGCAAACATTATTCAGTGAAACACGAATTTATAATGACAATGGTTGAATGCACAAAATACTTATTCATGGAGCTGTTATAATAAAGAGTGCTTTGTTACCAATTGGCCAGCTCTCTGAAGAGGCTGCAGAAGCCCGAAATAAGCATTTCCGCTCTTACCGGCTAGATTTTGCCCGAAAATTTACTAGAGAAAATTGCAACATATTTTTAACCGCCTCCTTTTAAGTTCGGACCCCTTAATGAGCTCTAGGAGGCAAATAAAAAGAAGAAAGTCCCAATCATTTCTGCCAGAAACATTGGAAATGCTCATGCCTGCCGATCCAAACCTAGAATTTTCTTCACGTAGCGATGAAGAAAATCTAGATAATACCATTTGATTGGATGCTTTTTTTAATTGTTTATATTTTTTTATGTTTGATCTTGTAAATCTTTCTTCATTCTCATATTATATTTCATTCAATAAATGTTTTAAGTTCATTATTTTAGTTGGTTTTATTCAGAAACATCCATTAGCATACGTTAAACCCAAAAAATACTTTTGGCCCCTTAGATTGTTCAAATACCCCTATGTGCGCTGTTGTGGTAGGCTATGCACAGTTGTGGCGATCAAGCGCTGAATAAAATAAATTTATTGAGCCTTGTGCCTCGAAGGAAAGCTTCTTAATACATCAATTTTTTTTTCTAAATTAAAAAAGAAATATTTTCTCAAAATAATTCAATGACTATAAATAGAGTATATTAAGCCAATACATACATACGCATGTAGCACAAACAATGAGTAGTCAAAGTAAAACGCCAAAAAAATCTCAGAACCTATTAAATGCTTGTTATTGTTAAAAAATAAAAGTAAAACCGCCAAGATTTTTCTAAATTGCTTATCATTCTGCGGATCTGCGAAGGAATGTAATTGCCACTACCGCTATCCCCCTCACCACTGGCACATTCTTGCCGCTATATTGCAGCTCTCCCTTAGCACTCTCCCCTTGCTTTCTTGTTTCTATTTATATACTACCCTTTGTGATTTGTTTTGTTGTAGCTTAATTTTTATTCCTCTGCTGTGGGTATTTTTATTTCGGTCCTTAAAATATTTGCATATTCATCTAAACAAAACACCAACTTCCGTTATGCACTACGCGCAGCCGGTGTGATGCGGTGCGGTGGCCTGTTGTGGACAAACACAAAAAATACTGTCATGCTGAGTAAAAAATTAGCAAATGACCCTGACCACAGGCCAAAAAAAAAAAGTACAAACATATGTACGTTAGGGTGGCGCGATTTTTATTACTTTACTGTCGTAATAATACAATAAATCGGCAACGGTCTAAGTGAGTCGGCTTAGAGACCGACTGCCACTTCCATCTTCGTCTACTGTCGTAATGCAAATATAAGAAAAGTATCGAGAAAAAATGGGAAGGGTAGGCAACAAATTCTTGAGAAACCGCAAGTAATCGATGAGCACCATAAAGAGGAGGCAGGAGGCTGAAAAAAAAGTTTATTTAAATACCTTTTACAATTCAATGTGCAGTAGTGAAAGGAAAAATACCTTTCACGCTTTGATGCCTACACCGAAACCTGCTGAGTTTATTGAAATTAATTGAGATGGAGAATTCTGTAGTTTCAGTACAAATATCTCACGTAATATATTACGATGAAAATCGATGTGTGTGCGATATTGAACTGGTAACTGAATAGTAGTAAATTTGTGTCTCCAGTTACTCAACATCACGTCGGGATTTTTTAAAATACCTAGAAATTTAAGTTGTTCCACAAAATGGAGGGACCTACAGTTTCATGCCAACTCCGAACGGCAGATACTTTTTATGAGCAGCTTTCTCATGGCAGAAATACACTCGGAGGCTTGCCATTGCCTGCCGAGGGGCGACCACTATTAGAAAAAACTTTTTCTTCGTTTTGGTTTTTCACCGAGATTCGAACCTATGTTCTCTTTCGATTCTGAATGGTAGTCACGTACCAACCTATTCGGCTGCAGCGGCCGCCTAACAGTCCTTGTCAGTCAAAAAGAGGGGAACACGAGACCCGCGTAACTTTGCCCCGATTGCGTTCTGAATATTGTAGCAGGTTAAATTCCTACTTATCCAGAATCGATCCCCGAGTGTGAAGACACACCGCATGACACTAACCACATGTTGTCATGCCTTATCAACCCTGCTCACCTAACATCCCACTCCCTCTTGACCCAACCATTCGAAACAGCACGTTTTCTGGGACTACGATTAGATGAGTTAGACGAAGACGACCGATGAGTAGATCTCACTGTTAGCGTGTAATAAACTGCTGCAACAACAATAACAATCATAGCGATCTTAACACACACTTTCTCTTCCCATTTCAGCTAGGATCAGGTTAGTTTCTGTGAGATTACCATTCGCCAAGCAGTTGCCAACGAAATCTAGCGACTTGATGCTAAATGCCACAAATGGAGCCATGATTTGTATAAGCGCTGTTATGGACCACCTACTCTAATTTGGCACTTATGCGACGCTCTGCAAGAAACTTTAAATATCTCTTGAAAGGAAAAACGATGTTTAATGTTGTAGTCCTATCCAGTTTAAATCAAGGAATGCCTGCCATTTCTGTAGAATCGAAAAATTTACCAAATTTTGCTGATCATCCCTTTCTTATGGTGCTCGTAAGCTTAAACTTAATGAGTCAGCAATGTTTGAGGGATTAATACAGGGTGTCCGGAGAAAGAATTAGGTTTCAGATCTAAAGTTTCCCCCTAACCACCGAGCATATGAGCGCGAGGGGCTCGCACTAGTTTTATTATTCGTGATGATTATTTAGTCACGATGTCGCAGTGAAGGGGTAAAAAACGTCGTAGATTTTGTTCACTTTACAATAGGCGACGTTTACGTGATGCACCAAGTAAAGATTTGACTCTTATATGAATGGGTGAGTTCCGTCAAATTCAGTGGCCCTTAGTCGGCTCCCGGCACCCTGTATTATGATATAATGATTATGATTATAAGAATAGCAAAGCAAAGTAATAACTTGGAAATTCTCATTACATATAAATCGAACGCACCTAATGTTCACTTATTTCAAAAGTGCTATAGATCTACTGGTATGTGTGTCTGCGTAGGAAGTGAATAAAACAGAACCCTGCACGTCATCTTAAACGAATGCCATTAGTGTGATGGTACTGGCAGTAGCAGCAATGCCGTGGCCACAAAATGCAAAAAAAAAGCCAACCAAATACGAAAAACAATAAAAAAGGTAGAGCAGAAAAGCACTATAAAACCATGACAAAGAATTGATGATAATAGGGACGGATGATAAAAGAATATGAAGTCGGTTGGAAAAATTGCACGAAGAGCCAAATGTCAATAACTCTTATTTTTAATAATTTTAAAATAAATATTAAATAAATAACCAGCCAGTTTGAAGAGTATTGAGAGAAAATTTTATTTTGGCAAAAGAATTCTTATTATTTACTTGTTTATTGTAAAAAATAACAAGAAGTAAAGTGAAAGGACGCGCAACGTAGACCATCTATTATTAATAAATATTTGATATTTCGTATAGAAATCAGCTTTGTTTATTCACAGGACTTCTCATGCCTCTAAAGCTCATACGCCGAAGCTATAAAGGCATTTTGTTCGGCTCGAAACACTGACGAAGCCAAATGAATGTTAAATCAATTGATGATCCGAGTACAAACATGGATAAAGGAGCAAGGATTAAAACTGACCACAAAGAAAACAGAGCTAATCCTTCCTTCCAACAGACGTAACTCTTTAGAAATATGTAGATATGGAAGTACTCGGTTCCACTTTGCCAACAAAAAGAACAGTCAAATACTTAAGCGTGCAATTACACGCAAGATTAACTTACTGAGTGCACATAAGTAATGAAAAAAATTAAAAATATTTCTAGGCCACAAATGTTTGAGCTTCTTTGTAGGAAGTTTTGTTTCTAGAATAGAGTGGTAATTTGACCTTTTATTCTCTTTATTCTATCATTAGTATCACGGTGAGTATTCTAGTTATTCAAACTGTACACCAATTTTTCTATTTGAGTTGAGGGAAATATGCTATGGGCCCTTTCAGAGAAAGATACAGTTGGTCACTTTCTCTGTAAATGTCCGGGCTTGGCAGCTAGATGATTAAGGTAGGTAGGTAGGTAGGTAGGTGGGGTGACTGTCGCAATGCAACACTTAGACCTTTCGTAGGTCCGTTGTGATACCACTGGAACTTATCCTTACTTAGTTCCTTTTCAAACCATCCCGTAGCTATAATAAGCGAGCAAAGCTTCGTTAGGCTTAGATGCGCTAGGTCCGCTACATCAGTTAAAACTGCCATATCAAGAGTGCGGAGCCTCCTTGTAGCTAAACTTTCACACTCACATAAAAGATGCCTGACTGTTTCCTCTTCTTCTGTCTTAAGACAGCTTCTACAGAAATTGAAGTACGGGCTGCCTGATAAACAAAGACCAGTTAGATGATTAAGGTCATTGGGTGCTTCTTTCTGCGACAGCCTGGACCAGTGCGCCAGCCTAAATACAATCAATTTTGTCCATTACATCCACAGCTCTGGCTGGCTGTAGATTTTTTTGACTGTTGGAGATCTCATAATGGTATGGAAATGGCGCTTTAGTGCTACTTGAATTGCTACTTCAACCACTTTACCCACCAACCTGACTTCGGTAAATATCAAAATCTTATAAGTCCTGACATTACGATCTCTTCTATAGCAGTTTGAATAGCATCAAGCGTCGAGTTTAGCAATTAAAAATGAAAACAAAATTTTTAGAACCAACACAAAATTTTTTAGAGAGAATTCAATTGCACAAGAAACACTTCAACATCTTTGCTATCCTATTAAGACCGGAATGGAAGTCTCTTGTGCGACGATTAATCGATTGAATTTCCAGAAACCAAAGAATTGCATGAAAACCAAATTCTCATATCCGTGCAAACTATTGCTCTAGGGTCTTATGACTTTGTAAAAATGACAGTTTCTGCGTGTCAGATCATAACGAAATCCTGATAGATAGTAAGCATATCTACAAGTACTTCGCTTACTAAAAGCGTTTCTCCCTCTCAGGAGAAAATATATTTCACGTGATGGGAAAGAATTAGAGTGTTAATTTTCATGATGAGAGAATAGTAAGTACATTTTGCCGACTTTTACCTGACCCTGTTTAGTCGTACGAGATGTACAAGTATGTTTACGAAAAAAAATTCGAGGTAATTCTTTGCCCAAACGTTTTTATATAGTAAAATAAAGGGTTAGTTTTCAAACAAGATGACTTTCATATATTGGGTAGTCGAACAAGTCTTTTCGCATTTCTAATCAAACTTCAACTCATTTTTTTTATATTTATAATGAACTTTATTAAACCAAATATGAACCATTTTGGTCGACCACCTTTGGCCTTTTCTTCTAGGGATATTATTCCATCAGTGTAAAACTTTTGTGGTTTCTCGCGAAAAACTGCGACAAGTAATTTTCACAGGCTTCTCTTGAAGCCAACTTTACTCCATTAAGTGAGTTGTGCATTGACCGAAAAAAATGGTAGTCCGATGGTGCACGGTCAGGGCCAAGCACTCCCAGTTTTTGCCGAGTCATCAGAGATTTTTGTGGCCTAGCGTTGTCCTGATGGAAGACGACGCCCTTTCTGTGATCGTTTTCACACATTATTGTCGTATTTGATCCACTTTTCGTCTCCTGTTACCATTCGCTTCAGAAATGGTTTGATTTCATTTCGTTTCAGCAAAGAATCGCAGATGTTAATTCGGTCCATTAAATTTTTCACAGGCAATTCATGTGGTACCCAGACATCGAGCTTCTTTTTGTAACCAGCCCTTTTTAAATGACTCAAAACCGTTTGATGATGAATGTTTAGTGCCTTGGCGATGTCATGGCAGCTTATGTGACGGTCCTGGTCAATCTTTTCCATAATTTCATGGACTTTTTCAACGATAGGTCGACCGGAGCGAGGTGCATCTTTCACATCGAAATTTCCAGAACGGAAGCGAGCGAACCATTTTTGGGTTACACGTCTCCGTAAACTTCACAAATTTCATTGGTGGCTTGCGTGGCATTATTCCCTTTTTTATACAAAAATTTCAAAATATAGCGAATTTCTTCATTATTTTCACTCATTTTTGAACAGCTATAACTTTTTTTCAACATCTCCGAATTTAATTTTTTTTTTGGTTAAATGAAGCTTAAAATGTCACCTTTCTAACACCAGATGATATGACACAATGTTATTGGTAGCACTGGAGATAGACGACTCCAACGACATCTATTTTTGGACTACCCAATATTTCATTAATTTCAAGAAAATAGCTAGTGCAGTAAACATATTACTTTATAATTTTAATTATAATTTAATAAATAAATAATAATAATAATAAGTATATATTATCACATGTGTACATATATTTCGAATGAAAGCAAATACGTAAGACATATGTAAAAACAAAATTACTCTTTGTTCGAGCGCGTGGAACTGCGCAAGGCGTTCAGTACAAGGAGAGTAGCCATTCATATCGAGTTCTGCGTTTGCAATCCTTTCGACGGAATAGGCTTATGAAATTCTTATTATAGGGATGTGGCCAATGATCACCTGAGCATAATCGAACAGAGTCATCAATTTTTTTTTTTTTTTTGCCGCTTTTTCTGTTGAGTTCCTTTCTGTAGGACGGACAACAAATTAGAGCATTGGCAATCTCACTTTTGAACTCCAACAATTCCTTTTTATCAAAGGATTGAATTTCTTTCCGCAAGATCTAAACATTCACAGTCGAAATATTTACTATATGGTAGAATATTCAGTTATACGATCAGCGGTTAGTGGGATAATTTCTAAAGGGGGCCCCCGTGAGGTCGATTTATTGTATTCTTTAACGATTGCTGGTTTAACTATTTCAACAAACCGTTTCGTTTTGCAGCAATAGCAAAATACTTGCTCAGGTTGGCTTATACCGACGTACGTGGGCAATAAATGTACACATTAGGTCAGTACAGGTACGGCACTCGAAGTAACCAGCTGCACACGGGCATCAGCTGCCTGTTAGTTGACCAAATGACAGTCCAGAGTATTGCTTAGAAGTGCTCGGGAGCATTTTGCCGAGAGTAAAGGCAAAAACAGAAACTCAGTAATGGATTCCAACCATAAAAGTGTGATTGCGTTATATAATATTTGGCTGGAAAGTCACAACCAGCGATTGTTCGAGCACCTTAAAGTAAATAAAATTTTTGTTTATCGCACCATTAAAAAAAAAATAAATAATTGGCGCGTACACTTCTGTTAGGTGTTTGGCCGAGCTCCTCCTCCTATTTGTGGTGTGCGTCTTGGTGTTGTTCCACAAATGGAGGGACCTACTCAAGCCGATTCCGAACGGCAGATATTTCTATGAGGAGCTTTTTCATGGCAGAAATACACTCGGAGGTTTGCCATTGCCTGCCGAGGGGCGACCGCTATTAGAAAAATGTTTTTATTACCGCACCATAACACGTTGCAATTATACGCGAAACGTCATGGAGGTGGTCATCAAAAGACCGCAATGTCACGTGAAATGGTTCAAAAAGTGAAGACGCGACTTAAGCGAAATCCCCTACGAAGTGCCAATCAAATAGCGAAAGAACTTAAAATATCTGACCGTAACATCCGCCGCATACTGAAAAATTATCTCAAAATCAAGTCCTACAAGATCCAAAAGGCGCATGATCTCGCACCAAACCAGCAACAAGTCAGATTTGAGATAACGAAGGAGTTGCTTCGTTTGAACGAAAGCGGTCAATTTCCGAACATTGCCTTTTCTGACGAGAAAATTTTTCAAATTGAGCAATTTGTATACTCCCAAAACGAAATGGTTTATTTAACCGACCGTTCATACGAGAATTTGGGTCATCAATTGGCCCCCAGAAAGTAAGTAATGGTTTGGACCGCTGTAATGGAATGAGACCTCTTCAATCGTTTTCATTGAGCCTGGTGTCAAGGTAAATGCGAAATATTATCTGTGAAGTATTCTGGACGTTGCTTTGAAGCCGTGAGCAGACAAACATTTCGGTGGCAGAACATGTACGTTTTAACAGGAATGGTCACCGTCTCACAAAGTCTGAGTGAACCAAGAATGGCTAAAACACAACGTTCCGAACTTCATAACGTCCACACAATGGGTCTCAAATTCACCAGATGCGAATCCGATGGATTATTCTCTTTGATCAAGGTCCGAGCTAAAAGATTCACCAGTCTTGGGGTGCAGAAAAAGTGATTGACGGCGACTGGGCCAAAATACCTGCATTTCACATTCGGGCAGCTTGAGATTCGTTTCTGGACCGTCTCAAGACTATAGCTAAGGTAAAAGGTGATCGTATCGAGCAAAAGTATACTGATTCTTAATTTTCTATTACTTTCCCACATTTTTTACTTTGAATTGAATAAAAGTAATAAAAAGTAACGCACTTGTACGTTTTTTTGTCTACTATTTTTCTGGTAAACGGATTCATTAGTATTTCAGTTTTAAGTAGTTAGCTGATTTTCAAGTCGACTAACTCCTCTGAAACATCTTCTCAAGAGAGAAAAAATTTCTCCTTGGCCATCGTTAGGTATGGTATCTATTTTTAGAATCGAACAGAGAATTTTATCGGTAAAGTACACTTAGAATCAAGCATTAGAGGTTCAAAGAGTAGAGAGTAATTAAAAGGCCACATTTTTGGGCGCAAGAGATCGCTGTATTTTTTTAGTAAATTTATCATTGGCGGTCGCCGAGCCGATTGGTTGGCGCGAGACTATCATTCGTGCACCGCATATGATGAAAACAAATTACCACTTCCAATAGTGAAACGAAGAGTTCAACAAATTTCATCTACAGACTAAAATATTTATAAAGTGGAAGACACTTTTAAGCAGACCCTAGTTTACTCAATTACAAAAAGTGGCCACACTAAAATTTGCTAAAGAGCACATGGGCTGAACTAAGAGCTGGTACAATACTCGTATTATTTTTTCAGATGATAAAAGTTTAATTATGAGGACACTAATGGTTTCAGCTGTTATTAATATGATATGGAGAGCACTTTCTTACCATGGAAGGCCGAAATTATGCTTTATTATGAAAAATTTAGCTCCGAAAAATATATTGAGGAAATTTATTTCGCAGTTGTATATCCTTTCAAAATGATGTGCAGCAATGTGCGGCTAAGAAAGTTTCGCTCAATGTAGCATCTAAGTAAGCATCATTTTGAAAGTTATTCCCATCGGCCAGTAATCACAGCGGAATCCGGCAATGCAGACTTTTTGATATTCCAGCGTCCTGCTAGCTACGAAACGAATAACTTTAGTTCACATATGGATAAGGCATCGAAAATTGGTGTATTAGTATTAAAATGGCTTAAAAAAAATAGCTTATACTACTTTTTTATTTTTGTTCTAACAAAAAAACTGTTATGCTACGTTTTTAAATTTTATCAAAAACAATTGAGTGCTACTTTTTTACCCTTATTCAAGCAAAAAAAAAAAAATGTCACGCTACTTTTTTAAAACTTGCTAAAAAAATGTTGTGCTAGTTTTTTACTTTTATTCAAGCAAAAAAAAATGTTATGCTACGTTTTTAAATTTTATAAAAAAAAATCACGCTACTTTTTTAAATTTTATCAAAAAAAAAATGTCATGGAACTTTTTTATATTTTACTAAAAAAATGTTGTGCTAGTTTTCTTTACTTGCATTCAAACACAAAAAAAATGTCACGCTACTTTTTTAATTTTATCAAAAAAAAAATGTTATGCTACTTTTGTGAATGTAAGACAAAACTGGATAGTGTTGCAAAATACAGCAAAGTTTGTCTTATTTGGATATCCGGACTTTTTGGTATTGCAGGGAACGAATTTGCTGATAAACTGGCTAATATATCCTCTGCAAGCATATAACCATTTATAGGTGTCAATTCTGCATCCGTTCAACTATGATTGATGACTTCAAGAGGTCTACCTATAGAAGGCGTTGGATTGAGTTGAAATCCTGCGGAGTAGCCAAATACTTTGTTATATAACCAAATCGGAAACTAACTCCGTAAATTTAATAGAAAGGAACTGAGAGTGCTGGTTGCTGTAATCATATGGCACAACACCCGTAGTCAGCATATGGCTACCATTACTGGCGACCCAATATGCCTATCTTATCTCGAGAATGGGGACACTGCAGAGCATTTTCTCTGCAGATTTTCGGCGTTTTCTATAATCAGACATTAGCTGTTGAGTACTGAATATGGGTAAAATGTGTACTTCTCCTCGTCCGGATCTCTTAAGATTCATCAGGGAATCCAAAATATTTACGGAAGTGAGACCTCCAGCCAATTTTTCCGTCTTACTATCCATTTTACATCTATCCTGCCTCTTTATTCTCTCTTCTATAATTTATTCGGGTGTAGTACAATGGTCTTCCTGTCCAAGAGTTTGGACCTGTCCAACCCCTAAATCTAATCTAATCTAATTTAATGGCAAATACATCATAAATTTTATTCTCACTTGGCGTGACATTATCGCTGCTGAGACGGTAACGGCGCCCACAGCGCACACAAAGCCGCCCTAAGATTTTCGTTTCTCCGAGTATAAATTTAGGTATTTTTTAGTGAATATTATACATATTTAGTCCATGATATAATGAAGACTTACATATGAAATCAAAAAAAACAACGAAAAGCGACTCCTTTCATAAAACTGTAATTTGTGAAAGTTCAAAAAATGTTATGTATATTAAAATTTTGTATACATTCTACTATCAGTTCAGAGGTATTGAGAGGTTCAAAAGTATTGATATTAATAAATTCTCCAGTCTTTACTATTAGTTCAAGAAATTTAATCACCATCCCTTTGCTTGCTAGGTTCCTTTATTGTAATTAGCATTTTACAACAGTTATAGAAGTTCTACCCAATGCAGTTTTGTAAAGCTTTTTTTCCAGATAGAATGGTGTTTGTCCCATCTAGGGACAAAACAGATCCTATGCCTCAGTAATGGGCAATGTATCATCAGCTAACATAATGAGCTTTTCAAACTGTCATAAGGGTTGCTGTGGGTGTAGATGGTTTAGATGCAACAGATCTTGTATCCAGTTGATTGCTTTATCTCCGATTAATGCAGCAAATGTTTTCGTTAGAAACAACTTACTTTAGGGATATCCATCAAACTAGTTGCTTTCTGTTTTTGACATTTCTGCGCAGTATACTTTAGAAAAGAACTGTCCAAAGACTTCCATCTGAGCATTACATTTTAATACAAAGCTCATAATAATTTCAGGGATTATAAAGGGTCTTCCAAAAGACACCCAGAAGTGTTGTTTTAAATAAAATAAGTTCTATCAAGTAAAACTGTACATCTGTTGATGTGAAAGATATCAACGGTGGCATAAAACAAAGTCCCATCTAGGAGTTTTCCACTATTGATATATAAGCGTCAGTTTTGGAAGACTATATATATAACGGGTGATCAATCATGAGGTGCTTTTTTCAATAGTTAAAAAAAAAAACAAAAATGTAAATTATGTTCAAAACCTTTATTTATCATTTGAAAGGACATTCTTTGACATTTACTTTTTGAATATGACTTCATTCAAATGTTGGCCGCAACTACGCTTAAGGTGGTCCATTCTGAAGGTCCAATTTTCAATCACTCGTTCGAGCATTTCGACTGGTATGTCGTGAATAACACGCGTAATGTTGGCTTCCAGAGCTTCAATCGTAGCTGGTTTATCAGCATAGACCTTGGACTTCACGAATCCCCAAAGAAAAAAGTCCAAAGGTGTGATATCACAAGATCTTGGTGGCTAACTCACAGGTCCTAAGCGTGAAATCAGCTGCTCTCCGAAATGACTTCTCAATAAAGTCATTGTTTCACGAGCTGTATGGCAAGTGGCTCCGTCTTGTTGAAACCAAATGTCGTAGAGATCATTAGATTCAATTTCAGGTAGCAAAAAGTCCGATATCATGGTACGGTAGCGAGCACCATTCACAGTTACGTTGCGGCCATCATCATTTTTGAAAAAATATGGACCGATGATTCCACCAGCCCATAAACCACACCAGACCGTTGTTTTCTCTGGGTGTAAAGGTAGCTCTTGAACCTGCTCTGGTTGCTCTTCATCCCAAATACGGCAATTTTGCTTATTGACTTAACCATTGAGCCAGAAATGCGCCTCATCGCTGAACAAAATTTTGCTCGAAAACTGCGGATCTTCTTCAATCTTTTCAAGAGCGCAATCAGCAAAACGGTGACGTGCAGGAAGGTCATTTGGCTTTAGTTCTTGTACGAACTGTATTTTGTATGCTTTTAAATGAAGATCCTTCCGCAAAATTGACCAAGTTGTTCCATACGACAGTCCAAGTTGCTGAGAACGGTGCCGAATCGATTCATCGCGGTTTTCACGTACACTCTCTGCTACTGCCGCTATATTCTCAATGCTTCTTGCTGGACGTGGTCTATTCGGTCGAGAATTATCCACCAATGAATACTCGGATTCAAATTTGTTGATGGTATGTCGAATAGTGTTTAAGGCAGGCCGATTATGTTGACCATAATGCGGTCTAAGCGCACGAAAAACATTTGTCACAGAACGCTGATTTTCATAATACAGTTGAACAATTTGTAGACGTTGTTGCGGTGTGAGTCTTTCCATGATGAAATGCCAAACGCTGTTCAACAAATCCACGATGACAGTTTGCCACAACTCGCGCGCGATCTGTAAAAAAAACGCAAATGAAAAAAACTCCTCTTAATTGATCACCCGTTATATATAGGATTTTCCAAACAGAGGTGTTATTTTGATATTCAAAGAAAAATGCCATTTTTTTATACAAATTATCGGATGCTTATTTCATTATAAAGAGAAAGATATGAAGTTAATAGTGGAAAATAACATCAGGCAAATCGCCACGACGCCTACGCTTACAGGACAATAGCCTTTTCATGAAATTTTCCATAATCGAATCGCAAAGTGGCTGCCCTATGTCCTCGATAGCCTCACGAAATCCATCTTGGAGGTCTTGAATCGATCCTAGGGTATTGGTGAAGATCTTCTCTTTCATCTGGCCCCAAAGAAAAACGTCACAAGGTGTTAAATAACAAGATTTCGGTGACGAATTGTGATCATCTCATCGCCTCTTCGAGAGATAACACCGTCCGGAAACTTTTCCCGTAAAAGCTCAATGGTTTCGTGGCACATAGCGCCGACTTATTGAAAATAAACGTTTTCTAGTTCAATATCATCCAATTTCGGCCATAAAAAATCGTTAATCATCTCTCGATAGCGCAATCCATTCACCAATAACTCCTGTTATTGGAAAACCCTTTATATAATATCCTTTATTGAGCGCTTGACTGTTCGTCCTATAACTCTCCACCTCTTTCCCAGCATCATAGTATCGACAAAAGTTATTTACGGGAAACATTGGAGTAAGTTCCCATAAGTTGATGTACAGAAATCAAAGAAATTTTGCGAATTAGATATTTTTTCTTCAAGTGGAAGCCTGGTCTGTACTCACACCCAGCACGTGGGCTTGCTTACTGGTCTATTATATTTCTGTTGAGTTCTAAATCAGAGATTAAACGAAAATAGGGAAACGATAGTATTATGATAAAATTTTTGGTGACTTTTTTAGATATTCTTTAGTTGCCAGTGTCCAAAAGACAAGATAAATCCGTGACATATTTCGGTCTCAGTTCGTTCGAGCAGGTGCTATTGTAGTGCAGATATTTAATTGGAATCTGGCTGTCGGAATAAATTGCGGTAGATTATTGTGCTCATTAACTCAGCCTCTACAGACGCTACAAAGATGGTGGAGTTAAGAGAAATCGTCTAACCGGATTGGAGCATCCACAAAATCTGCGTGCAAATGCCTTATAAAGGGAAAATATTGCTGATGTTCGCGATAGTGTGGTTGAAGAGCCGTCCACCTCAACTCGTCGTCGTGCCCAACAATTGCACCTCTCACGCTTGTCGTTGATGAACATTAAGCATAAAAACTTGCATTTACGCGCTTACAAGGTGCAATTGACTAAAGAACTAAAGCCTTTTTACCATTTCAAGCGTCGTCAATGGTCAGAATGGTGGCAGGAAATGGCAACAGTGAATGGGCAATTTTCGAAGATGTCAATTGGCCGCCAAGATCATGTGATTTTACACCTTTGGACTTCCTTCTTTGGAGTTATTTCAAAGAAAACGTGAACGTCGATAAGCCAGCAACAATTCAAGAGCTAAAGGATGAGATAATTCGGCACATTAACGGCATAGAACCTCATTAATGCCTCAGCGTCATCGAAAATTTGGACCATCGAATGGTGGTGTGCCGCCGAAGCCGCGTAAGGAGAAATGACAATAATTTCCTAAAAAAATTGTATTTCACTCAAATCCAACACCGGCCCTTCAAACTTAACCACCCTTTATAATACCTCTAATCATATCCGCCTGCAACGTAGACAGCTTATCTTTGGCTTAGAGTTTGAGTGAAGTAAATATTCAGATTTGAAATTGGAAAACTTGTTACTACTCCTAAGTTAAGCAGATTCAATGGCCAAATAAATTTTTGAAAGAAAATATACCCGCTTTCAATCCTCCTATGAGCTGCCGCTCCTTTTCCTATTGGGTCTACTTCATTTACATGCAAATTTAAATAATTGACAATGGCGTTGTCGTTTGAAAGTAATTGCCTTATCGCTTGCAGTGACCAAGCAACTTGAAAGCACCAGCCCAACCTTGATGAGCGAAGGTCTTTCAACGTCAGCAACATCGCTGGTACTCACTTTTGCGCATTTCTTATACCTAAGTATTTCATATATTTAGTTTAGTTGTGAGTTATTTTTCTCTGCTTGTATTCACACTTCCTTAACACTTTGGATATTTCCATAAATAAATAACAACAAAAATACTAAATGACCGCATTTAAAGGAATTAATGGTATTTATGACTTATGAATTTTATGCCATTATTGTACGCTTAAGCAAACGTTAAAAAAAGCAAAAAAAAAGAGGAAAAAGCGAAAAAATACTTCTGCAGCTAATTCAAACTTTTCGCATGCATCACTTAACAAAAGAGACAAGTGCGCAATTGTACAACTTTCGTGCACTACTAAGTCAGGATTCAGTCTAGTCGATGTGCTAGACTTTAAGAACCAACCAAGCCAAGCAATAAAAGGGAAACAAGTAAAAGCGCAGCCAATTTGACACCATTCCAAAAACAAAAAATAAACTAAAAAAAAATACGAAATGAACAAAAAAAGAGAAATCGCAACAAAAAATCCTTAAACTCAAGCGAACAACTTAGAACTGTTCAACATGTCGTATGAGCGACGTAAATTCGCTCGAAAGTCAGAAGCCACACGACAATACCCAAAAGGAAGTACACGCACACACACACACAAACACATGCACTTGCGGGCAAGGCATTGGTCAGCGCCTCATCATATATACATACATACATACATACACAAAGTTCATCGAAAATGCAGAAAAAAATTGCAGTGGAACTGCGAAAAAGTATGCAACTTTTCGATTGTGTCGCAAACAATAAAGTTGAAAATCCTTTGAGCGCGCCGCCACAGCAGCAGCAGCAATAGAAGCGACATTCAACAACAAAAGGAAGCTGTTGCGACAGCAGCAGGAACAGTGGCAGCAGCCAACTTCAAAGTTTTGGCGTAACGATAAAGTTTGCTTTAAAGCGTTTGCGACAAAATTAACGAAAGCAGTTCACACAAAAAATGTATTAAAAAATACCTACATATTTTATATACATACATACATACATATGTATGTAAGTGGTTATATACAGCTATAGAAAAGTTTAAATATGTTTTTGAGCGCAAGACCTAAAGCAAAGAATGCGCGTAGAGAATCAAAGTGGAGAATTTCAGACACAACTGTGGCAGGCAAACGCGAGGATATCAGCAAAAAGTTAAGTAGAAAAAACAGGAACATGAAAAATTATTTATCCAAAGAAAATTGCTTATCTTAAATATGAAAAGTGAAGTCTTTGTCGCCGAATTTGCTGGTATTTTAATTTAAAGTGGCATATATCAGATAATCTGCATTTTCTTTTGTTCAAATAAATGAGGCAATTGTGAAAGAAAGAGATGGCTTTATAGTTTAATTTAGTACGAAAAAAATCCTTTTTTTATAACTTCAAAGCATTCAATATTATTTCCATTTAATGCTTGCACCAACACTTTTCTCGCTTCATGTCGAATTAAATGTTGCCAGTAAATACACAAATTTTTTTACAAGTCAACTACCCATTTCATATTGCATTGTCGCCTGCTAGGATTGAACAATTGCCCGACCGCATTTGGGTGTGTCTGCTGCTCGCCAACGGTAGTATGTAATTTAAAACCGTATTTCGCAAATTAAATATTGTACCTGTAGGGTGTTCACACTTACGCAGACATGCACAGTGTAAACAAGCAAACAATTCGTGGCGGCCATTGTGCGGCGCAAACGGAAAGGGCGTCGGACGCGCCGCTGGCAACATATGCAAAGAAATGCTGTGATTTTGATTTGGTCTAGAGTTACAGAAAAATAAATAAAAACAAGTTAAATATTTGTTATGATGTTACAAGACGCTTTATTTAAAGTTTAAATTGTATGAAGTGACGCCAAAGGTGATATTTTTCATATCTAAGTAATTTCTTTTCTGCACCAAAAACAAAAGATGTCGTTTATATGAAACAAATAGTTTGTATGTCTAAGCACATATAAAGCGTTTTTCAGTAAGAGCGCTTCAACTTTTTTTTTTGAATAAAACACAAACGGTTTGACTTTTTTAACTAATTTTTTTTTTTATTATCGAGTTTGAACATATACATTTAAGTATGAAATTCGATTTCTTTTGCATGACCACCGCGTGCACGTTTTACGAAGTCCAATCGTTGAACCCAATTTTCGACCACTCTTTTGCATAAATCGGCCGAAATTCCAGCAATTTCGCGTTCAATATTGGCTCTGAGCTCACAAATCGTCGCCGGCTTGTTACTGTAGACCAATGACTTCACATAACCCCAAAGAAAATAGTCTAGAGGCGTCAAATCACACGAGCCATTCGACCGGTCCATTTCTGGAAATAATGCGCTCATCGAACTTACTCTTCAACAAATCAATTGTAACGTGTGCTGTGTGGCTTTTAGTCCCGTCCTGTTGAAACCACATGTCGTCTTAGTCCATACCATTCAATTGCGGCCAAAAATAATCGTTTATCATGTCGCGGTATCGATTTCCATATGGGCCAATTATGCCGCCGGCATGTAAATTGCACCAAACAGTGATTTTTTCGGGATGCAACGGTGCCTCATGAATCACGTGTGGATTGCTTTCTGCCCAGTAACGCATATTTTGCTTGTTGTCAAAGCCATTGAGCCAAAAAGGAGTTTCATCACTGAAGATGATTTTTTGGAAAAAATCTGGATCTGGTAGCAGCAACAGAACGATTATTTTCATAAAAAATTTGCACGATTTGCAATCGTTGCTCAAGTGTGTAGCGTTCCATGATGAAATGTATACTAATGAAGTTTACAAATGACAAGCGAAAAATAAAAAATATTGCATCGTTCGCCCTCCCCATCGGAAAATTGGAAAACGCCTTATCTATGCCCGTACCTCTACGATTTCACGGCTTTCTTCCATACAAATTCCATGCTCGAATGAATTTTTGTCTGTAGAAAAAAAAGCCTAGTCCCGCCAATAAAGGAAAAATTGCTAAAAATCAATTGCATTTTATAGTCATTTGACATTTTCAATTTGTTACACAAAAATTTCATCAACTATAAATCTGAATACGCAAAAAATTCTGAAAATTTTATGAAAAGGTTGAGAATCTTGGTTAGGATTTGAAGAATTTCGTACCTTGCGTTATACCTATGATTTTTGTTGTAGTATGAACTATATTTCAAATCAATGAGAACCGAGCTGCGACAGCAACCATTACTTAGTAAGGATATTTATACGACATAAGCATTTGAACTTCGTGAAAGTTAAAGGAGTAAAAAGGATATAAAAGGAAATGTTGTTGTTGAAGTGGTTGAGTATTTCCACTGAAATAATCCTAATTAGTGACCAGCACCGTTTTACTACCACTGTCCTCGCGTGATGATGTCTTTTTTTTGTTTTTGCTTCTACAGGGTGGACCAAATAAGACCTACTAAGGTTAAGCACAAATAACTTTTTTAATTTTTTGACATATTTATTTTTCTCTTTTGTAGGTTACAATTGAATTATTAGAATTTATTATGGAACCCTACAGTACAAAACAATGCGTTAAAATTATCGAGTCTTTCTATTCTTACATAATTAGCCACACAAAATAATTTTTTAAATAATGTTTTGATGTCGGAAGAAGCGCGTTTCCATTTAAATGGTAATGTCAATAAACAAAACTGTAGATTGTGGGGCTTTGAAAATCCAAGGGCAACATACCAACATCAGTTGCACCCATCTAAATGTTCTGTTTGGTGCGGTGTTAACGGTCCATATTTCTTCGAAAATGAGAATGAAACGCCGGAATCTATTTCAGAAGCTTCTTACAGAACATTGATTGAAAACTTTTTGCGGCCAATGGCGGAGCAGTATCCTATCCGGATTCAGGTGGGCTTCTACGCAGACCAGCATGATATGGAGCACACAGAAAGTTTAATATGTTTTTGGCACAGCTTCCATAAATTGGTAAAGCATAGTCAATTACAAATAAAAATAGCGATTTAACAATGTAACAAAGTGTAGAAATATGTAAAAAGGACTTTTCTGATGAAAGTATTTTACAATACTAAGACGATTAATTAACCCATCTTCGGCCGCTACAAGAATTCGTCATAATTTTTCCATTTCCTTTTTAGTCAGTGCTTATAGGACCATAATCAAGAAAAATTTAAGAAAAAAAAAAATTCTGACCATCGGTGTTTGAGATATGGACTGGTCGAAAAATCGACCGCTGGCCAAAAACCGTCAAATATATTAAAAAAAAAATACAACATTTATGAAAAAAATTTAGCACACGAAGTCAATTTATTTCATTTTATTTCAAATACAAATATTTTTTTGTTGTTTTATTGATAGAAAAGTCAGCTTACAAATTTTTATGATAATCATCAAAACATTTAATATAGTATGTAAATGAATATTGCATTTTTTGAAAGTAAAAATAGTATGTTTCTTGCAAAATTTAGACCGCCGAAATTTGTTTGCAATGCTTCTCATGACGGCGTGTATCTTTTCATTGATCCGAGGAAGGTTCGATGGACCTTCATCTCCATGTTCGTTTTCATACTCGTCCTCGTCCTTGTCGTAATTCAATAATTCTGTTGTGACTTTGGAACGAAAATCAATTTGTGACAGTGGTTTTATCTTTTCAATTTTTGCCATCATACAATGAAGTTTCCATGCATTGACCATTGCGTTACCAAGAGCATTTGTCCATATTGACCACCACCATTTTTTTCCTCTCATACATATTCTATATTTTGCCACCGCATTATCATGGAGATCCACACCACCCATGCCATGATTATACTCTTGGATAACTTTTGGCTGCGGGATAGTGATAGGTTGTTTTTTCTTCCGACAATATCTTTTAGTGCTAATAATTGGATTGACTGTAGAGTTATTAGTTATAACATTGACTACAGCGTTATCATTCCACCGAACAGTCAATATTTCTTGCTGATGATCAAGTACTTGGTCAAATGTTCCTCGTATTTCTTTTTTAAATTTCCCAAAGGAGAATCGCCCATTCTATTTTCGCGTATAGTACCAGTTGCAAAAAATCGACGTTCGTTCAGAAGGCACATTAGATGGTATGAAGAGAAAAAATTATCAAAGAAAATGATGTGGCACTCAGGGTCATATACGTTGACAAGCAAGTCTAAGACTGTTTGTGCGCCTAGACCAATAGTTTTATCGTGAGGGGTTGCTGCTCCCCCGTACAATGAACTAGAAAATAGGTACCCACTTTCAGAGCATAAGCACCATGTTTTAAACCCAAACCGGATTGTCTTTCCCTATGGAATCATCTTTTCGTCTATAGAGAGATTATGGCTAAAGACTCCAAACTGCATAAACTTTTTGTTGAGAGCGTCAGTAATAGGACGAACCTTCGCAAAACGGTCTGCTGCTTATGGTACCCCGATAGGTACAATATTCCAATAAACCCTTTTAGGATAGTTCCGCCCTAGTTCGATATTAGACGAATGTGAACTAGTTCGATTTGCAGGTATTTTCTAATAGTCCCGTACCATCCAATATAGGACAGGTTCGATTTTGGAGGTAAGGTACTAGTGCTGAACTAGAATTTTGGTTCACTAGTAGTGAGTTTCCCTAAAGGGGTAGTACCTTTCCTATACCACAAAGATACTTACTTCCATCTCTTTCAATAAGAAAAAAATATTGCTAGATTTTGTTCTATCCTACATGACAGTTCCTGGCCAGCGGTCGATTTCTCGACCACTAAAGTTTACGTCCATGAAACAGTAAAAATTATTGCAAAATCGATATGATCCTTTTTTGATTCTCTTAATTTCATTTTTTCTCTTCACAATAAATTAGTAACAATTATTTGTTTTTTTGTTTTTCATTATTTTTTCATCTGCACAAAAAACACGTAAAAATAGTGGTAATTTGATTATTTTACAAAAATCTGCCCTGAACCTTTTTTGCTTAAAAAATTACGCTCTAGAAATTAACTAAATTCCAAATTTAAAACTTGTGAAAACTGATCAATAAATTTACATTTAGTTTCTGAGATATTGGAGTCCGAAGTTGGTGGTCGAAAAATCGACCAGTTGCCGAAAATGGGTTAATTTATTTCTAAGCAAAACGCCAATTTAGACACATTTCGGTGAGCTGTGTATTTTTTCTTATTTTGCTTTTTTGAACTGAAGACCCTAGCCGCGGTATTACTCTATTGGTCATATCCTTTAAAACCGTAATTCCCCAACTTCTGTGTTCGCAATTCTTGTGTCACATGCGCCTTTTGATAGCCCTTACCCAAAATGTCCTAGTACTTAGTTCTCGTTTTTATCTGCATCATCGCAATTGGATAACGTCTGCTTCTCAGACAACAACAATCAAATCAGTTGCGTTTAAGTTATAATTATTTATACTTTCCAATAAAGACGATATTATCATCTTCATTAACCCTTTGTCGTGCCTTAACGAGTCTGACTCGTGATGAAAATTTTGGTCCAAACACGAATATGACGAGAAAGGCTCGTGAATAGATAGTCGGATCAAACGTAATCATCAGGAGCCTAGGTCGTGATTTAATGTTAGTTTCTATCTGTATGCCACCAGAGTTAGTCACGAGTCTCATAATTGTTGTTACAAAGTAGTTTATATTATTATAATCTGTTTATCTGTATTGACGCGTAACACTTGGACCCGAGTTTCGTCGAGCTAAATGGCACGGCAAGGGGTGAACATTTCATTTCGAGCCACACAATTACCATATATTCTCTTATGCACTTCGGACAAAGATTTTCTGTACACGTTCAAGCCTACTAATCTAATATGGTATGCATCTTCCGCATGCCCATTGGTTCTACCTTACCGGAATGACATGGATTTATATCCGGCGAAGGACTGTCACTCTACCAGTGTTCCCGGCATAGGTATGGGGAATGTTCCCGCTACAAAAACAACAACAGTGACAACAACAATAACAATAACAGTAACAACAACAACACCAACAATATTCTAGCAAAATAATAGGCCACGTGAGTTAATAGAGATCAGTAAAAATCATCGAGGTTTCATGACAGATGCTAACCACACAATAAGAGTACTAATAGAAACTTATAAGAAATTAAGGAAAACCTTTATTTTATTTTTATAGATCTCACAAAGTTAAAAAAGTTAGAGCTTCACCTGGCGAACGTGCTGAGTTTGCTGTAAAAGTAGGGGTACTTGATGATTCCGCATTGCGCCCTCTTTTATTTAACCTGGTCATGAACTACATAACCGCCAATATTCAACGCAATGCCCCGTGGACTATACTGTGTCCATATGAAATTGTGTTAATGAGCGATGCTACAGACGGTATTCAAGCCACACTCAATCAGTGGGAAAACCAACTTGAGTCACATGGGCTGAAAATATGCAGAAAAAAAACAGAGCTCATACATTGCGAGTTGTCTTCCAATTCAACATCAACAAGCAGATCAATAATTCTGCTGACGATAGCCCACTAAGCGAAGTCTCCATGTCCAAGTGCTTGGGCTCCGTTGTAGCAAATACTGGAGCAGGTAGTAGGGCAAACTTAGCATTGGTAAAATGGAGAACCCTACGCGACGTGCTATGCCTCAGAAGAATGACACACCATCTAAAAGGCAAAATCTATAAAACGGCTGTGTATAGCACCCTGTTATATGGAGCCAAATATTGGCTTGTAAAAACGCTCTCCGAAAAAAATATCCCAAACGGCAGAAGTGAAAATACTGAGATGGGAAAATCGGCCGCAACGCTAGGCAAGGTACCAAGCCGGTATATTCGGTGAAGTTTCAAAATGCAGCGATTGAGCAAAAAATACAAGAGAGCCGTTTACGCCGACATGGACATGCCCAAAGGAAGCCTGATATTCGATAAGAAAGTTCGGCATCGAGAAAGCCAGTGTAGTCTTAGCATCCATGGGCGAAGGTAGAAACGTGCGTATTTGAACATCCAGATGAGCCACGATCGAAAAATCTGGCGATTACGAAGTAGGAGAGCTGACCCTAAGTGAAACGAAAAAAAGCAAAGAAGCAGAGGATTCTATTGTAGCTTAGAAGACACAAGGAAGGTATACAACAGTATTAAAGTAATGGATCATCGAAGTTTCAGCTAAAACGGCGAATAAAAACAAGTACAGAATATGACTTTGATTGGCATTGCTTTTCCATTAGAAATGTGATGCGTAAAGAAAGTCACACACACCGTCTACTCATTTCGTTGGCACCAGACGAGTTCCCAATTTGCGTAGTAGGCAAACAACCACAGCGACTGTGAAATTGCGTATGCATTACATTGACATTATTTACATTTCTTTAGGACCCACCAATCGTGTTTTTCTTTCACATTTTTTATTTGTTCCTGCTTTGGTTTTATGTACTTTTATTCACTCATTTCTCAAATGTCAATAGGATTCAGGTAGTTAAAGTCTATCAAGTTTTATGCGCAACCGAGTGCAGAAATGAGTGAAGAACAAAGGAGAATTACACAATTGTGGTAGGGAAAAATTTCCAATTCTCAACTTTACGATTATTTTGGGCAATTTTTTCCAATGCAAACGGCGCAGTAAAGAGCATATAAGTGTATATATGTGCATATGTATGTATATGTTTGTAAAAATGTAGGTATTTGGGTGTAAATATATTCCATCTATGAGCATCAACAATCAAGCCATTGAAGGGTTGACTTACTAAAATGGTGATCCAGCCATAAACGTTCTTGCATATACACAAATATCCAGATGACGCTCCCCTCTTACGTGCAAAGGTTACATATCTCCGCCAGCCAACTATCGCACTTTTTTTTGTCTATCAACAAATAAACCAAAATAAAATGATTTCTGTGCCATTCTATGACGACTGGGTTGGCGTTCACCTTCTAGGCATCAAAAAAGAATTGTTTGGTTTCTTGCCTTTTGGCCACAGGTACATGGCTTACATGAGATGCTTCGTCATCGCCCAGCCCATTTTGTGCGGGCTTTGTGTTTATTTACAATTACGTTGACTTACATGCATGTCGTAGCCACTTCAGTGTAGGCGAAAGCTAATATTTGCGTTTGTATTTCGAATCAGGATAGTTGACGGCATACTTAGCGCGCATATGGATGCTGATGCTTTTTTCGTCAGTTCTTCTAAGGCAGTTTACAATTTTACAATACATATATACATACATACATATGGATGTACACTCATACTTATTTTTGTGTTTTTGTTTTGGTGTTTTGCTAGGTTACTTAAGCATTTTCAATGCTACTTTCCTCAATTTTAGTGGTTTCTTAAATCGGTCGATAGATCAATAACTGTATCAATAATAAAATTGAATGATTTCATAGCTTGCTCTGTTTGGAAGATAAGTGCATATGTACGTGGCTTTCTGAGAAGTTAATTCATTTTAAATATGAATATGAATATTAAGAGAACCAATTGAGTCACCTTTCATAGCTCATTGTGATCTCGAAGACTAATAATTTAATATGAGAAAGTTGAGTAGCAAATGCACAAGAGAATTATATTCATAGCGGAATTATAAAGGTGAAGTAATAAGAACAGTTCGAAAGGTTTGACACTCCCTTTGTGGAAATATGAGCTAAAGGGTTTTTCAATAACCGGTGGTATTTTGAATAGCCCGCTATTTCGGTATAATACTGAGGGCAAAAAGTAAGGTGAATTTGGTTGTAAAATGAAAAATCTTTATTCTTGTAAATCAATTTCATCCCCATCAAAATAATCCCCTCTCGATGAAATACACTTATGCCAACGATTTTTCCAATCCCCGAAACATGCCAAATAGTCCATTTCCGGTAAAGCCATCAGCACCTTCTTCGATTCAGCTTTTATAATATATCCTCAATCGACTCGAAACGTGTTCCCCGGAGTGGTTTCTTGAGTTTTGGGAATAGCCAGAAGTCACACGGAGCCAAATCAGGCGAATACGGTGGTTGCGGAACGATATGCGTGGAATTTTTGGCGAAATGGTCATGAAAAACGAGTGCAATGTGAGACGGTGCATTATCGTGATGCAAAAACCAAGAGCTGTTGGCCCATAATTCTGGTATTTTTAGACGAATTGCTTCACGTAAACGACGTATAACGCTCAAATAATATTCCTTATTAACAGTTTGGCCAGGTGGAAGGAATTCATAGAGCACCACACCACGAAAATCGAAAAAAACTGTCATCATGACCTTTATTTTTGAACGACTTCGACGTGCTCTTTTCGGTCTGGCCTCGCCTTTAGCACGATATTCGGTTGATTGGTCGGTTGTTTTAGGGTCGTAAGCATAAATCCAAGTCTCATCTCCTGTAATGATGCATTTGAGCTTGTCCTGATAGTCTGAAAGCATTGTTTCACACACATCAACGCGACGACTTTTTTCCAAGAAATTGAGAGTTTTCGATACCAAACGAGATTTGACCTTTCGTAGGCCCAAATGGTCCTTCAAAATGGTTTTCACAGATCCTTCTGATATTCCGATCATATCAGTAAGGTCTTTAACAGTCAACCGACGATTTTTGAGCACTAACTCCTTCACTTTATTGACGTGTTGGTCATCTGTTGACGTCGATGGTCGTCCGGAGCGCTCCAAGTCATCAACACGTTCTCGACCCTCTTTGAGGTCTTTGTACCACTTATAAACATTTCGAAAAATCGAAAAATGCACCCTTGGTCGTTTGGTAAACACAAGCGTAAATATATTACTGATAATGACATTCACATGAAAGTTGGCCCAGATGTTATTAACAGCGCTGCAAACTCATCAAAAAAATAACTAGAGCGAAATTTTAATCCCGCGAAGTTTGACAAATAAATTCACTTTACTTTTTGCCCACAGTATTTTTTGAGGCTGTCATTTTTTGATATCTGACAAATAGAAACTACGCGATTAATAAAAATGGAACTATACACCCTTAAAAAACACATTGAAATTATTAAAATTCATTATAATATTTATCAGAGGATTTAAAAAAAAAATGGGAAAAAATATTTCACCTTTCTTTTAGCAATATTCTACTTCTTCCAAAGAAACGCTGAAAGTTTCTGAAATATCAAATGGTATTCTGTCGAACGTAACTATGCACAGTGTTTTATATTCGATTAACCTTCGGCGTGGCACTATTTGCATAACTAAATTCTCTGAGTTTCCAGAACTTGCATACTTAGTCTTGCCATAAAGAGAACAAATTCGCTGAAAACAGTTTCGTTACTTTTGCTTTTGTCGGTATACATTGTCTACTCAGAAATTATGCGCAGTTCGATGGCAAACTTCGCGCGTTAACAAAAGAGCGGGGAGCTAAGGAAAATCCCTTTGGAGTGATTGCATTACAGAGGCAAAAGTGAGATTTACAATTTACCGAAAAAATTTAATATTTCGAGAATTTTTGCTTACCGCACCATCAAAAATTGTTCCCAAAACGTCTGAAGTGACAGACAGAGAAAGAAAGAAGTGGTCGCTCTCGCGTGGCTCGAACCAATGCAGCCATAAAAGCCGTTCGAGAAAGAGTACAGGGAAGTCTCCTTAAAAAACAGATAATCTTAACCAGGGAAATGAATGTATCGACCAGTTCCATGGCAAGACTAATTAGAGATGACATCTCGCCAACGCTTTTGAAGAAAATTAGTCTCGACAGATCCCAGCAGCTTCTTCGGTGGCACGCGATCAACGGCCATGAAAAGAAAATAAGAAAATTTAATATAAGAAAATTTACTTGAAAAAGTTTTTAATGAGCAAAACGACAAACTCTTTGCTAAAACTTCTAAACACGTAAAAAATGGGTTCAGCACGGCCACCATCCAGCCTCCGTAATGTTTTGTTGGCAAGTGTCATTCCTGCGAAAAAAAAGTTAAGACCGAGGCTAAAGTGAACCAGAAGGTTGTTTTAGAGTCTTGGATCTTCCAATTATATTTCGCTCCAGCTCATAAGACAAAAACCACCCAGCAGTTGCTAAAAAACGGCAACTGGGTTCATAGAAGCTGAAGATTGGCAGTCTGGAAGACCAGATCTGTCTCCATTGGACTAGAGCTTGCGGTCAGAATTGGAGAACATGGCCTATCGAATACCTCACAGAAATTTTGAGAATCTCAAACAATCTTTAGATCCAGCTGCTATGTCAATATCCAGGGAAACCATGCGTGCTGCAATAACTTAATGGCCTAATCGTTTGAAGGTTTGTATAAAAGCAAATGGTGACCATTTTAAATGAAAATTCAAACTTCCTTTTCCGTTAACTAATACCTAAATCTCGTGTGGTGAAACTTGGTGAATATAGTTTCCAAATTTTTGAAGTCGAGCCAAGAAACGCCGAGAAATTTGGTAACTCCTAAAACACTCAGGCTAAAAAGCTCATTGTATTTAAAGCTCTGGAAAGAGGAAGGGTAGGTAGTTAAGGAGGAAAGCAGAGAAGTAACTTTTTAATTTTTTAATTTTTGTTTTCCAAATTCTGAAGTAAATCAAGTGCTTTTAAACGACTATGCGCCACTGTGCTTCGCATTCAAGGCACCTCAGCCGTTACGTTTAAGCAATGTGGTCTATGTGTATCATTTTAATCTCCCTATCCGCATGTTCGGTGTAGTGGTTTTCTATGTTATTAACTGTAATTGTTGTTACTGTTTGGTTTAGTTTAATTGTTGTACTTACCTCGTGCTGTTATTGCTGCGGTAATGTCTGTTCAGCGTACACTGACAAGCAATGAAACATATCCCGGGTATTAACCAACACTCAGCCTCGCCTTGCGACAGCGCACGAGAATGAGGCTACATGCAATATTAGTATATTACTTTTAAAAGTCATCAACTCAACGCACACTTGCTGTGTAGCTGTAGTTGCTGGTGTGCTCCCCAAAGTGTGCCTAAATGCAAAAAATTACGGTAATTTTCATAAACAAGTCAGGCTATGTGGAGGCTACTGTTGTTGGTTAATTTCACTTTCGTTTTGGCTGTTACACCTCTGTTGTTGGTATTGTTTGTCATTGTCAGGTTATGAATGAAGGCACTTAGTGCTACACGCACACATACACGCGCACTTGCATATGTAGGTATGCATCTGCTGTCTTCTTTCACGCACATTTCACGTTGAGATGTGGTGTCATAAAATTAAATACTTCTCGTGAGAATAAAAATGCATGGCGCACGAAAAGTGGGTGTGATCGCATGTGCATACACACATATATACATACGTACATACATGCATACACCCATACATACATACAGTGCCGCTCAACTGAATAGGTTTGACTCCTTTTTTAGACTTAGAACATAATATCTTCATAACGAGCACTCGGATTTAAACCAAATAAATTTTGCTAAGTAAAACAATCAATTATTTATAAAATACAAAAGTTTTTTTTTTTTGGTTTGGTTTTTATATTTTTCTACATTATTTTTGGCTCAAGTGAATAGGTTTGACCAACAAAACTATAAAAAAAATTATTCACAGCAATATTTCATGGCTTTTGGTAACTTAAATAATAAAATACACTATTTCTGCATTATTTAATATTTGGTATGACCACCTTTATTCTTAATTATTTCAAACATTCGAGTTGATAAGGAATCGTAATATTTTTGAATTTCACTCAGTGAAATAGTGGACCAGGCTTTTTTAATCGCTTCAACCAGGGTCGCCGAGTCTTGAAATTGTCTTCCCCCTTCATACACTCTGCTGGATAAAAGTCCCCATATGCTCTCGATAATATTTATGTCTTGGGAGTATGGCGGCCACTCGAGCAAGTTGACATTCTGGTCCTTAATCCACTGTTTTGTAACCCGGGCTGTATGGATGGGGGCGTTGCCTTGTTGCCACGTCCATTGAATAGGTCCAAAAATTTCGGAAAACTAGGGAAAAGCCTTTTGGAGCACAGTCTTGTAGACATTTGCATTCATCTTTGATGAAAAAAACTGCAGCTCGCAAGTTCCATAAAACGATATGGCTCTCCAAACCATTACGCCTCCTGTACGGGAGTGATGACGACTCGAAAAGCATTCCTCTTTTCGCATATCGTGAAAATAATAGTTGTAGCCACCCGGTCCGTCTAGATTGAACTTTTTTTCATCGGAGAAGACCACAGCCTTCCACTCCTTGTTCCATGTCATGTGATCCCGCGCAAATCGAAGTCGCGCTTCCTTCCGTGCATCATTGAGAGGAGGTTTTTTTTATTTTTAATCTCTTTAAGTGTTTAGCATTCCGAATAACTCGTTTTACCGTTGCCGAACTAGCATTTACACCGCATTCATCCCTGATTTTACTGGCAGAGAGGTGGGAATTCGAAGCAGTTTGAAGGATTAGTCGCCTCTCTGGTGCCATTGTTGCATATTTTTTCCTCCTTTCATTTTTTCCCCGTAATCGGCTTCATTACGAAGAAAATTGCTTACCACGTTTTGGCTTCGACCAATCTTTTTTGCTGTTTCATTATGTTTTAGGCCAGATTCAATATAGCCTTTAATGTCACCTTTTTCAAAATCGGTTAAAGATTTTCCCCGACCCATATTAAAAAAAAAATGGTAGTAATTACTTTAAATTTAAGTAGACCAAAGAAATTATATGTTTTCAATCACGCAGTCAGTCAAAAAGTGAAGTCAAAGTTGTCAAACCTAATCAGATGAGCCAAAAATAGACCACACATTTAGCGAATTTCACGATGAAAGCAAAAATTCTGATTTACCGCTGCATAGAACCCGTTACATTTTTTCGTCATATTATGAGTAAACAAATGAATGTTCAAAACAAAAAAGAAAGAAGGAAAAATGCCATAGGAACAAAGAGGGAAGAAAAAATAGAAGAAATAATTTTCCAACCTATTCAGTTGAGCTGCACTGTACATACGCATACGAACCAAATAATAGAATCGCGGTATCTTGAACAATTTTGCCTATTTTGCGATTGTTTTTTTGTTTCAATTTCCATTAATTTTTTTATCAAAATATAGCTAATTCTACAATAAATAGCATATAAATCAAAGTTCTAAACACTTTGTAAAATTCATAAAAATTTTACGAACTGGCATCAAAATTTCAAACTTTTTAATCAGAATTTTGGAAAAAAATTGCGTACGCAGTTTTATAACTTAATAAATTGTAAATAAAGGGCAAGTTTCATGTGCCAAGAAATTGTCCCTGATTTTTCATAATTTACAAGAAAAAATTGTACAAGAATTAAAAAGTTCGATAAAAAACAAATTTCGTACATTCGTTTGCTCAAATATGAACGAGACTGATTAAATAAAACACAAACGGTTAATTATTGTTCAATTTTTATTTTATCTCCTTCAAAGTAATCACCATTGGAGGCGATACACATATGCCAACGTTTTTTCCAATCATCATAGCATTTCTGGAAGGCCGATTTCGGTATAGCCATCAGCACTTTCTTCGATTCAGCTTTTATCTCCTCAATCGACTCGAAACGCGTTTCCCGGAGTGGCCTCTTGAGTTTTGGGAATAGCCAGAAGGCACACGGAGCCAAATCAGGCGATTACGGTGCTTGTGGAACGATATTATCATTATTTTTGTTCAAATAATCGCGAACAAGACGTGATGTGTGAGCTGGTGCATTATCGTGATGCAAGAACCATGACTTGTTGTCCCACAATTCCTTCCTTTTAAGACGAATGTTCTCGCGCAAACGCTTGAAAACGTCTAAATAATATTCAGCGTTAACCGATCGGCCTTGCGGAAGGAACTCCGAGTGCACCACACCTTCGTAATGAAAAAAACAGTCAGCATAACCTTAATATTTGAGCGACTTTGGCGTGGTTTTTTGGGTTTCGGCTCCTCCGGGGAGCGCCATTCCGATGATTGTTGGGCTGTTTCGACGTCATACTAATAAACCCAAGTCTCGTCACCAGCTATGATGTGCCGGATGTCCGTATCAGTCATGGCGAGCATTTCCTTAGCGACAGTTTTGCGTTGTTCTTTTTGAAGAAAATTCAACAATTTTGGAACAAGACGCGCGGACACTCGTCTCATGCCCAAGACATCATGAAAAATAGTATGAACGGATCCATTTGATATGCTCAGCTCACTAGCTATCTCTCTTTCGGTCACACGGCGATTTTCAAGCACAATTTCCTTTACTTTTCCGATGTTTTCGTCGTTTACTGATGTTGCTGGACGGCGTTCATGAGGCAAGTTTTCAACCGATGTACGGCCCTCTTTGAACGATTTGTACTACTGGAAAACACGTGCACGCGATAGAGCAGAGTCCCCATAGGTTGTCTGCAACATTTTTAAGGCGTCTGAAGCCGAAATTTTGTTGGAATAACAAAATTTCAAACAAATTCTTTGTTCAACTTGAATTTCCATCGTTAAATTCGAAGAACACACTCCGACTTGACTTGTTTAAAGTAGCACAGAAAACAAACTATGTGACATATGACGCTGAAATTTGCCATGTAAGCTTATAACAGTCCTACCATCCACCAAATGTCATCCGCGGACCGTTTTATTGATAAAGTCTCGTTCATATTTGAGCAGAATATGTAGAAAATGCGCAACACCATTAGAGAAAAGTCAGGGAGAAAAATTACTAAAAATAAACGAAAATTTTTAGCCACTTGCTCTTTATTTTACTAAAACTAAGTAGTTCATAAAACTGCATATTTAATTTTTTTTTCCAAAGTTCCTGAACTTTGCACAAAGTTTGATACTTTGATTTGTACACTTACATGCGAGTTTCTCAAGCATCGTGAAAAAGCCTCTTCTGCTTTTGCAGCTGCCCTATCGGAAGAAATTGGAAAATCCATTAGTGTTCGCACAGCTAGAAGAAGACTTCTGCCAGCAGATTTAAGAGAATGCAAAGCTCGAAAAAAAGTTCGGAAAAAGCGTTTGCAATGAGCTCTCTGATATCAATATTTTACGTAAGAATATTGGTCAAACATTCTGTCGTCTGCTGAATCGAACTTCGAGGAAGGCTAAGTTTGCATCATTTAAAAACATCAACAACCATCGCTTCTTACCCTAATCCAATTTCGAGGAAATAACAATAACCTTATAAAACGGTTTTTTTCTTTCTACAGGTATTTGGAGCACCTGGTGTGACGTTCTTGAGGCGAAGGTTAGGCGAGAGATATCACCTAAATTGCGTAAAACCCACTGGTAGGCATGGGAGAGGCAGTACTTTGATCTGGAACTGTATGATTACTGATGGTGTCGACGAAAAGCTTATTTGCGAGGGTCGCAAGGGAGGTCAATTCCAACTAAACGATTCTCCTTGTCACAAATCAGCGACAGCGACAGCGATGCGTTGGCTTAGAGAGAATAACGTTATTTTGTTTTTGCTATTACTTACTAGATTGGCCAGCTCAGCCCACAGATCTAATGTTCGTAGACCATATATTGGCATAAAACCTAACGTAAAGGAACATAGCATAGCATCTCAAATAGCCCTGGAAAATGCTTTAGATCTCTTGTGAAGCGCAATTTTTTTGTATGGGTGTGGTAGGGCTCAAAATGCCTGCACACTTATAGCGACCGTCGCCTACTGCGTCGCGTAGTGTGGCCACTTAAACAATCCCTCCTCTCTTGAGAAGACACCCTTCCCGTGACAACTTTCTGCATTACTTCAGGAGGGCCAAGAGCGTCATCCATAAAGGACCAATTTTTTCATGCTATAGGCTCGTCTTCTTGTGTCTCTATCTGTACGGCTTCGCTTCTTTTTATCGTGTTTCAGCTGTCCTTGCGCTCGAATGTGTGCGATGTCGCCAATCTGCTTCCTCAGAGCATCTCTTTCCGCGCGCCATCTGTCACAACTATTTTTAAAAAAGTGTGTTCAGCGTCATCGCTCGGCGCTTCGCAGTATATGCACTTGGGATCGCTGACCTTACCCATGCGATATAGACATCTCCGCAAGTATCCGTGGCCCGAGAGGAACTGAGTTAAGAAATAATTCACTTCACCGAATTTTCTTTGTACCCATTTGCCTATTGATGAAATACAATAAGTTTCGTCGTCCATATGAAACTAGGTTCAGTGTCACATCGGCTTTGCCACCGCAGCATGGTTTGGCATCTCCGTTCCGCGACACTAGTGGCGTAGAGGCGAATGTGTCAAGCGTGTATGCGACATGCCCCACAGGATTGCTGCTGTTATCAAAGCTACTAAATATGAAAATTTTTATCAGTACTTAGTTTTATTTGTACTGATTTATTAATAAAAGATAATTTCTTCACTTTATAAAAGGAAAAATTCAGTAATTAATGGGGTGCGGCTTACTTTTGGCTAAGACTGTATGTTATTTGCGTTATAAAGAGCTAATTTTATAAAAGACTAAGAAACATTAAAAAAATGTTAAGGAAAAGTTGTTTTTTGTTTTTCTTTTTTGTGGATGAGGAGGTTTAAAATGCCTTATGTATCAGCAAAGCTGCCATCGCAGCCTTGGGGGGTCCAGCGACTAAAGAACTGCTCCTCTTTTGGAACCGTCGCCCACCCTAGAACCGCTTTCCCCACTACAAAAATCTATGCCAATGTGTACACGTCCAGGTTCCGCTTTTTTATCCAGAGAATTTTTTCCGCGAAACCACTGATAAACTCCCACGTTTCCTCGCTGTTTGGATCTTGTCGTTTATATTTTCTTATGTTGCCGACTGCATTTTCCATTATTCGACGTTCTTGTTCCCAACGCATGCATTGGAAGAATGCGTGTTCAGCGTCATTTTCGGCGGGATTCCTGTATATGCATGGGGTGCTCGCTTTTCCTTATTTTGAAAAGGTATTTTTGGAGATACCCGTGTATAAAAATTGGCTTCGTCGAAGTTCTTGCATGTGGCGGCGTCTTTTAAAATATTATCCTAGCTGTCCATGTCCATCTTCCGCCTGTTTCGTTAATCTAACGGTCTTGCCATAGTCTTTGCGATTCATTCCTTGTTTCGCTCGCTGCAGTTTTGTTAACTCTTTCTTCCATTCCCTCTTTCTTTAATACCCACAACTTTTCCTCTCAAATCCTAGTACATATTGAACCGCTTATTACTTGAAGAGGTAGCTCTGATACTCTACAGTAGCCGGACACAACTTTAAGGGCTGCTGCTCGTTGAACAGATGCTAAGAGGTTGCATCGCTGATTTACCTTTAGCGTGTTTGCCCACAATTCAGCTCGGCTTAAGAGAAAGGACGGCGTGGTAGCCATCATTATTTTCCATGCTCCCTATGTTTGCCATCAGGCTACTGAGTAGGAATGCCATCTTAGCGGCTTTCTTTTCTGCGTGTTTTAATTGGGCCCAGAAGGTTCGTATTGAGTCCAGTCTTATGCCTAGGTACTTTAGAGCCTTTGCACACTAATTTCTAATGGGATGTGCTTCTTGGTCGGAAGTATTAGCTACTATACATTTTCGCTGCGGCTAATTTGTGTCCGTGTCAGTTTAGCAACGTTACTTGGTAAAGTTTTCTAGCTTTCTTCAAGGTTTCGTGCTGTGATGAATGCTTCGATATCGTCAGGGAATCCGATTAGAAAGGTACTATTCGGCATTTCTATATTGAATATTGGGTTGGGTAATAAGTTAATAGTGTTTTTATATTTCCTTTTATTTTACAATGTTCTGTTTGTTGTTTGGCAAAGGATAAGTATTCATTCGATGGAGCTCTCTCTGCTCTACAAAACTATGTTAATTTTGTTTTTCAGCTAATTAATTTTTTATTAGTTTAATGCTTCGAAATGGAATACCCAGGAGGCAAAAATCAACATTTTCGCCACCTGCTCTTCTCTGCCTTTCATCCAGATCAAAAAGATGCCGAAGTAAGCCAGAACATTTGCGAGAAGGTGTCATAGGCGAATCTGCCGCACGGAAATGGTTTGCAAAATTCAAAAATGGCGACTTTCACGTCAATGACCCGACCCGCAGCGGAAGACTTTCTGAACTCGATGAAGAACGTCTCAAACTACATTTGAAGGAGAATGAACGCCCAACCACTTACGAATAGGTCGAGAAAATGAACTGCATTCATAAAACAGGAAGGAAAAATTGGAAGGCTGGGTGTCTCACGAGCTGAACGAAAGAAAGTCGCTTCTCAGTTACTCGCCTGCCATCGAGCAACACGCTGTGATAAACACCGCCTTTTGTACCGAGTCGTCACGGGAGATGAGAAATGGTGCCTTTACATCAATATGAAGCAAAGAAAGGAGTGCGTGGCTCCAGGAGATACGCCAAAGCCGAGAGTCAAGCCGGATCTTTATCCAAAGAAGATCATGATATTTGTTTGGTGCGATTGGGAGGGCATGGAGCACTGGGAAATGCTCGAAAACAATGCCACAGTCAACAAAGAGCTCTACATTGCCTAGCTACACCTCGTAAATGAGGCTAGTCTACTGAAAACACCTGATCGACATGGCAAACTGTACTTCTCCCCGACAACGCCAAGCCCTAAGTTTCACAAAGCCGCAACTAAAGCTCGAGTAGGAGGTCCTTCAACATTCGGCGTATTTTTCGGACCTCGCGCCGACCGATTACCATCTTTTCCGCCCCTTGTCTAGCCATATGGCTGGCGTTACCTTCGATAGCGAAGAGGTCCTTAAAAACTGGCTCAAGAACTTCTTTGACACCAGACCAGGCGGTTTTTGGTGGAACGGCATCAACAAATTGGTCGAGAGGTGGGTAGAGGTTGTAAACACCAACGGCAAATATAAAGGGTGGTTAAATTTTAAGGGCCGATGTTGAATGTAAAGTCAAGTTTTTTCTGCATTTCATTTGACATTTTTCAATTTCAGATTAACTCAATTTGAACCATGGAAAGCTACATAATCGAGCAATGCGTTAAAGCTATTCAGGCTTATTATGAAAACGGGCGTTCAAATTAAAAGGCATATCGCGTACTTCGTGATTCAGTGATGAGACACATTTTCACCTCAGTGGATTCGTCAATAAGCAGAGTTGCCGCATTTGGGCGAATGATAATCAAAGAGCGATTGCCGAAAAACCAATGCACCCACAAAGAGTGACTGTTTGGTGCGGTTTATGGGCCGGCGACATCATTGGGCCGTATTTTTTCCAAAATCAGGCCGGTGTGTTCGCTATCGTGAGATGATAACGAACTTTTTATGGCCCGAATCGGAAGATATGGATGTGGACGATATGTGGTTTCTATAGGACGGTGCCACTTGTCACACAGCTAACGAAACAATGGCTTTTTTGTCAATGGCGATGTCAATTGGCCGCCAAGATCATGTGATTTGACACCGTTGGACTTCTTTCTTTGGGGTTATTTGAAAGAAAAAAAGTATATGTCGATAAGCCAGCAACAATTCAAGAGCTAAAGGATGAGATTATTCGGCACATTAACGCCATAGAACCTCAATTATGCCTCAACGTCATCGAAAATTTGGACCATTGGATGGAGGTCCGCGGTGACCATTTGGCCGATATTTTATTTTATACGTAATTGAGCCATACCATTATTGTCATAATAAAGAGAAATGATAATAGTTTCGTAAAACAATTGCATTTTATTCAAAATCAACACCGGCCCTTAAAACTTAACCACCCTTTATAATTGATTAACTTATTAATATAATTATTGTTTTTGTTCTGATAAAAGTCTTCGGTAAAAACGCTACGAACTTATTCCCCAACCTAATATATGGAATATCTCGTCGTAGCTAATGGGCCACAAGTCGGGACCGAGAATTGATCCTTGTGCCGCTCCGGATGTGACGTCTATACAATGAGAGCCCGCTATGGTTTGATAGACGAGTTTGGGCTGTAGGAAGACTAGGCAAAACTGGTGAAAATATTGCGATTCTATTATTTCGTCTGTAAGCGTATGAATGAACTGCAAATATATGAATTTCATATACTTATATATACGCACATATGTACAGGATACACATACATACACGCGCACACTTTTGTTCATTTAATGTTTATGGACGCGCTCAGTCGCTTTTATTACGGGAGTGGTTTGCTTCAGCATAAATAGCAAAAATAAAATGCGCCTTTTAATAACGGTATATAATAATCAGTTTGAAAGCCAGAAAAGTATTTTCATTAGTGCGATTGCTACTGCCGCCATACCACCGGCGAAGCCATATTCGTCTACCCATCATTCTTAATGTTGCCATTTCTCTACTTTAACTGTTATTATTGTTGTTTCTGGCAAATTTTTAGTGCGCTAATTGTATATGACGCAATTGTTGCGCATAGGCTTGTTGCACTGTTCCGTACGCACTTGAACAAAAAGGAATGGCATCAAACCACAATACAACTGCAGACATTCAAGGGCAATGGGTGACAAAACCACAATCACAACTGCAATGGTAGCTTCAAGAGAAAAGTCATGAACAAAAACCCGAAAACGGCTTAAGCGTCTCAAATGTGTCGTAAAATGAGCTTACACAAAAAATGTAAACAAAAAAAATACACCTATCTAATAAACAGCCAGAAAACAAGCAACGTTACATCGATAGAAGCAAAAAATAAGGTTTTCGTAGAAGCTTCAACATTGCATGCCACCCACTTCACTCTGCAGCTAATTCAGCTCATTAGCTGTCTGCGACTAGTATTGGCTTGTTTAGCCGACTGTTGTGGCTGACCAATAACGCGTGTGTGGGCTTAAAAATGAATAGACATTTGTAGAGAAATGAAACTTACGCACGTGCATAACCTTCACGGCTTTATATGATGTGACTTTGCCGCCTACCACATACGCCTTCTTCTCTTCATTACTTTTAATTATTTCATTTCATTGAAGGTGACACATAACCGCAATGAGCATTGCCTAAGTCCAACGTAAAGTAAAGTAAACGTAAGTAAAAAAGGGTGATAAATTTAGAGGTATCAGATTTTGAACTAAAATAGGACAAAGAAAATTCAAAAATTCAAATTGACTGGGTTAGGTTAGGTTGTAATGGTTTCCCAGAAAGTCAGAAAGTGGGTCCACTTGGACGAAAGAAGTTTGGTTCATCCAATGCAAGGGAGAAAAAAGTGGTGAAGAAAAACGTTAGGACGAAAAGATGAGAGGTGGGGGTTGGGTAATTGATTGGGCAATCATTATTGTTTTTGTGTAAAACCATTCATGATATTTATTTTTTAAAGACAATTCCTTTCAAAAGTCGGCCGTAACTGCGCCGTAATTCAGCCATCCAGGAAACACCAATTTTGAATGACTCGCTGGAGGATTTCAGTCAGTATCTCGTCAATAACTTTAGTAATGTTGGCTCCCAATGATTCAATCGAAGCTGGTTTACCAACAAAGTATTCACACTTTACACACCACCACAAATAAAAGTCCAAACGTGTGATATGACACAATCTTGGAGGTCAGTGCACTGGTCCAAGACGAGAGACAAATTTCTCACCAAAACGACGACGCAGTAAATTCATTGTTTCGCGGGCTGTGTGGCAAATAGCCGCAGCGGCCATCTTGTTGGAACCAAATGTTTTGAAGATCACCGACTCCAATTTCCGGCATCAAAAAGTCGTTTATTCGTTTATCATGGCGCCATAGCGCTCCCCATTCGCTGTTACATTGCCGCCAGCCTCGTCTTTGGAGAAATATGAACCGCTGATTCCCCCAGCCCATAGGCCGCTCCAAACGATTGTTTTCAATGCATTTAATGGCTTCTTGTTCCCAAATATAGCAATTTTGCTTATTAACGTAGCCATTAGGCTAAAAATTGGTCTCATCGCTGTAAATCATGAAATTGGTCTGAGCGCGCGATGCACACTTTTCACAGAGCGTCGATTTTCTTAATACATTTATAAAAAGGGTGATTTTTTAAGAGCTATAGAAAACTTTTTCCAAAAAACTCACGTAAAATTCAGAAAAATACATGAAATGTTTATTTAAATCGATAGTACAGTCCATATAATTTAATGTTTGAAGATTATTTCATGCAAATTTTGACCGCGACTGCGCTTCAAATGGCTCAACCGCTTAGTCCAATTTTGGCATACTCTTTTCATCTTTCCAATGTTTAGGCTGGTATCTCACATATGAATGCTTTAATGTTGTCTTTCAATGCGTTAATTGAAGCAGGCTTGTCTAAATAGACATGAGCTTTAACATAGTCCCACTAAAAGCAATCTAGAGGCGTTATATCGCACGATCTGGGTGGCCAATTGATAGGTCCCGAACGTGAAATAAAATGTTCACCGAACTCGCCCCTCAACAAGTCCATTGTTACGCGTGCTGTGTGGCATGTGGCACCGTCTTGCTGAAACCACATGTCATGCAAGTCAAGCTCCTGCATTTTGGGCAAAAAAAGTTGGATATCATTTCACAGTAGCGCTCACCATTCACAGTTACGTTACGATTCGCAGCATCTGTGAAGAAGTACGGCCCAATAATACCTCCATCCCATAAACCGCACCAAACTCTGACGTTTTCTGGATACATTTTTAGCTCTTGCCATTCTTCTGACTGATCTTCACTCCAAAATCGACAATTCTGCTTATTTACGTACCCATTGATCCAAAAATGAGCTTCGTCGCTGAACACAATTTTTCGATTAAAAAGTGGATCTTCGGTGAACTTTCCTAGAGCCTATTCAGCAAAACTTCTGCGTTGCGGTAGGTCGTTCGGCTTCAATTCTTGCACCAGCTGTATTTTGAAAAGCTTCACACCTAAATCCTTTCGCAAATTTTCCAATTGCTGCGAACGGCGCCGAATCGATAATTGACGGTCATCATAAACACTGACCGATACAGCTGCGATATTTTCTTCAGTTCGCACTCTACGTAGGCGTGTTGGTGGTTTGATGTCCAATAATGTAAATTTGGTTCTAAATTTAGTCACAATAGCTCAAATAGCCGCTTCAGTAGGTCGATTAAACTGACCATGAAATGGAAGAAGCGCGCGATAAACTTTCTTAGCAGAACAGGCATTTTTATAAAAAATTCTATGATTTGCAAGCGTTGCTCGTTTGTAAGACGATTCATGGTTAAATTATAGACCAAACTGAAGATGTTTGACAGTGAAACAAAACACGAAACGTGCGTCAGCTGTTCAAACCAACTGTTTGAAAAGATAATAGCTAAAAAATCACCCGTTACAATAGATAGAGACTAACTTCCTGTAAGCGCGTTCTCAAAGATTTGGCAGCGGGTGGTGTTTGTTTTAAGTGAAGCATTCAAGAAATTTGACGGAATCGATCTCTTGTAGAGGTGCATATTTGCATAAAATGGAATATGACTTGCTTCAGTAGTGGACTATTCATGTAAAGGGTCTTCCAATAACGGGTGTTACAGGTTAATGGGTTTCGCTATCGAGATATGATTAACGATTTTTTATGGCCGGAATTTGATTGTATTGATCTGGACAACGTTTATTTTCAGCAAGACGGCGCCACGTGCCACACAAGCAACGAAACCATCGAGCTTTTACGGGAAAAGTCTCCGGACCGTGTTATCTCTCGAAAAGGTGAAGAGGTGGTTACAATTAGCCGCCGAGATCTTGTAATTTAAGTCCTTGTAAATTTTTTCTTTGAACTCACGTGAAAGAGAAGGCCTACGCCCTATAATCACATCCACCCCATTCTTCATCATCCTGAGGTCTTGATTTGAAATATTGTTGTTTTCTTCACTGCTACTTGAAAGGCACTGAACTTGTTTCCTTTTAGCTTGTTCCATGTCACTATCAGAACTGGTATTATCATGGGAGTCATATTTACCTTGGGGGAATTCTTCACAAACACTTTTTAAATTAAACACTCGTCTTCACTACTGTTGTTTTCATAATCTTCGCCTTTATGTATTTTCTCCATGATCTATTATTTGAAAATTTTATTACATATGTTTATCTATCTTCAAAAGAAGAATAAACTAAACCTTATTATGATAAAAATACTCGAAAGTTGGAGGACGCCAATACAATATATTTTCACGTTGTAAGCTTCTAAATCGCAAACTACACTGAGTATCAATGCGTCAGATCTGTTGTGAATATTCCACAATATTTATGCCCTAAAACGTTATATTACGGTAAATAGCCAAGCCAGGGATGTACAAAGTTGCAATATTTCTAATAAAGGCTGGGTCATATAGCGTTTGCTTTTTGAACCACCCATTTTTTTGAGAATGGATACACAAACGACTTGTAAAATGTGTTCATAATTTACTCTAAGGTTTAACATTTACGAAATGGAACGCTATACGCTTGAACAAAATTGGGAACTATTGAAAACCTATTTCCAAAGTGGTGAGTCTTCTTTTTTTTCTGATTTTCACATCGGTGGCTAGGTCAGTTAGCAAAATTGTCGGATTTGGGGCTCAGAAAATCCACATGTTACTGTGGAGAAGCAAATGCATCCACAACGAGTCACTGTTTGGTGCGGTTTTTGGCCTGGCGGCGTCATCGGGCCATTTTTTTTTTTCGAAAATGAGCGAGGAGCCGCGGTTACAGTACGCGTGTCCAAAAATTGAAGAGGATGACATGGACGACATTTGGTTTCAACAGGACGGTGCAACATGTCGCACTGCCAAAGTTACACTCGAACTTTTGGCTACCGTTTTTGAATTCCGATATCAATTGGCCGCCTCGGAGCTGTGACTTAAGCCCGTTGGACTATTTTTTGTGAGGAGCCGTTAAGGACAAATGCTACGCGAACCATCCAGAGACGATTGATGCTTTAAAACACGAAATCGAAGTTGCTATTCATGAAATTGGAGCCGAAATAATCGAAAATGTGCTTAAAAATTGGGTTGATCGAATGGCCTACTGTAAAGCCAGTCGTGGTAGTCACTTGAACGATATTATTTTTCATTTATAAATGACAATGTTCAATCTTCAAAATAAAAAAAAAAAAGTTTAAAAAAATAAAAATTAGTTTTTTTTCATAGCCCACCCTATATGATGGAATGCCAATGAATGCTGAAATAAATGATGTATCTATTTAGTGTGACAGTAATCAGGCACGATCTGTCAAAAAGCCCTATTGAAAAAAGTACCTCCCATCTGATCACCCTTTCTAAATTCATGATAAAACTCCCCATTTCATGCCCTGTTAATCAGCTAGCTGATTGCCACATTTAAATTCTTCGTTTGGCTAGCACTAATTTTCAGACCGTTTGGGCATTTTCTTCGGTCACAAGCGTCTTGGTTGTAATCAAGGCTGGATCAGCTTATTAACTTATGTGAAAGAAGGGGATCATTTCAGAGTAAAAAATTGTTTATTATTCATTATTTATTATTATTTACATAGCAATACAACACAGGCTTACTCATTGATTTGCAGCTGCCTTTCACATTGGTTTTCCACTCCGATATAGTTGAATACATAAATATTACTTTGAGCAATCGAAGACTGCAGCAACTCAGCGCTAAATGTACCAGAAAGTTATTCTATTAATTTAAAAGAAATTAATTTGCATAATTAATAGAAAAAAAGCCATTAAAATGTGAAGAAAAAATTAACGCAAACAAACGAACGAAAGTGGGTAGATTTTGTTAGGCAAAAAGTAGCAATAAAATGCATCGTTAGGTTATCGTTTATTTAGTGATTTTATTATGCAAATTAATTGGAGAATAGCTTTTTCAAACAACAAATTCGAAATTAATGGCGGTTTTATAATAAAAACGGCAAAAGAGATTTCAAATAAATACAGTGAAAATTTGTTTCAACTTGCAATAAATTGATTCTGTACTCCATTAACGGTTGGCAGTTAATTAGCTTCAATGTTAAAGCTACAGAGGCTCGAGGAAATTTGGTTGGCCATCTATCGTAACGGATTTGAACTTGGTATTATTTGAAGAATGGTAATACTTAGCTGTCATCTGATTTGACAGAAAATTAGTTTTATTCTTCCGCTGAACGAAAATGGTTGTGTATACGCTCAAAGGATCGACCACCCCAAGCGTTTTCGCTTCGCTTCATGGGCTTTGGATCGACTTGAAGAAGATGAAGACTTTTACCGAAAAATCATCTTTTCGGATGAAGCTCATTTCCTCGAAGAAAAGCCGATGCATTCACAACGAGTCACTGTTTGGTGCGGATTTTGGTCTAGAGGCATCATTGGTCCATTTTTCTTCGAAAATGAGCGAGGAGTGGTCGTAACCGTCAATGGAGAGCGATACCGGGCCATGTTGAACGAACTTTTGTTGCGAGAAATTGAAGAGGAGGATATTGGTGGCATTTGGTTCCAACAAGATGGCGCTACTTGCCACACAGCTAATGCTACGATCAATCTTTTGCGCACTGTCTTCGAAGATCGCATTATCAGCCGAAATTCTGATATCTTTGGCCGCCTCGGAGCTGCGATTTGACGCCGTTGGATTATTATCTTTGGGGTGCCGTCAAAGACCAGTGGTATGCCAACAAACCAGCAACAATTGATGTACTGAAGACCAGCATACGCGATGTGCCATAAATTCTGTTACAAGTTAAGTCCGTTATAGGTATGAAATTAGTAAATAATCATTTTTTTAATGAAAAATATATTTTCAGTTTTTATTCGAAATGATAACCATTTGTTTTTACATTTGACTTCAAACGATTAGATCATTCAGCTCTTTAAGCACGCACGGTTTCCATGGAGATTCCCGTCACTGCTCAAAACGAAGATTGCTTGAGACTCTCCACATTTCTGTGAGATCATATTCACCAACTCTGACATTAAGCTGTGGCGAATGGATTCAGATCTGAACTTCCAGACGGCCAATCTTTTGCAGCTATGAACCCAGAAATATTTTTTTTTTGCCACTACTGGGTGGTTTTTGCCTTATGGGCTGGAGCGGAATCTTGCTGGAAGATCCAACGCTCCCCATTGAAGAGAGTACTGCTCAACTGCTTTCCCACGCCTTCTAAGACATCTTCCTAGCTCACTTTTGCCCCGGTATTAAGCCCTTCTTCGCAGAAATGAAGAGCTGGAATGCCTTTACAAGACACTCCCCACCAAGCCATTATGGAGGCTAGATGGTAGCTATGCAGATGATATTGCGCTTGTAGTTACGGATGGGCACATCGACCAGCTGGTAGCAAAAAGCAATGACGCAGCAGCAAGGGTGAGGCTATGGTTAGAAAAATTGGATTGGAATTGGCTGTCCAAAAAACCGAGGCGGTACTCATCAGTGGGCGGAGAAAAAAGGAGGAAGTAAAACTACGTATAGGCATTCAAGAAATACTCTCTAAGGAGTCGATTAAGTATCTTGGCGTTATAATAGACAGGCGACTTAGCTACAAGCAGCACCTATCTGCAGCAAGCGCAAGCTGATGCTATGAATGGAGCGCTTACACGAATATTGCCTAATATTGGCGGCCCGCAAGGCAGCAGAAGACGTGTCTTATCGACGGTTGTAGACTCCGTAGTCTTCTACGCTGCCCCGATATGGGCCGGAGCTAAAACGTCCAGCATAAAATACGCAGCAAAGGTGCTTCGCCGAAGTGCAATAAGGGTGGCTTGTGGCTACAGAACGGTGTCGAGAGACGCAATAGCCGTTATTGCGGGCAAACTACCAGCCGACATCCAGGCAAAGGAATTAAGCCGTCTCTATGGCAGGCGCCGTCATTAGAAGAAAAAGCTGCAGAGAGACTGCATTCGATAGAAGAATGGCAAAGCAGATGGGATTCGTCAACTAACGGACGTTGGACTCATAGGACTTACTTCAAATATTAGCCAATGGGTGACCAGGAAACACGGAGACGTTGACTACTATCTCACTCAAATACTGAGCGGCCACGGTGGTTTTTTGGAGTACCTCCATCGATTGGAGTGGAGGACACCCCGTTCTGGCCAAACTGAAAAAACGCGAAAGAAAGTGCGGAACACGTATTTTTTCACTGCGATCGTTTCAGAGAGGAGCGCCTAGCGCATGAAGCACTTCTGGGTGGTCAGCTGTGCCCGGAAAATCGAATCGCCAAGATGATCGCATCAGATTGCTGGAATGCAGCAACAAATTTTGCAACAATGATAGGGTTATATCTTCAACGCGCAGAGTGGCAACGCAACACGCAGCGAAGAATTCAGCAGCAGCTATTGACTGGAGGTAAACTGCCTACGAACTGACGACAAATAACAGACGCCTGAGCTTAGTGCTCAAGACGGTATCAGACTACGACATGTCGGTATTACTTACGACACTTTTTCCGATATTCCATTTGCTGCAGAACCACTTATGAAGTGGAAGCAATGGATATTATCGATAGCGTATAACTTCCATACTCCCATGTAAGAGGAACCTGGACGCAGATACCTGTTGTGTTAATAGACATAAGCGCGGCTCCACTTTGACGAAATGTTACCACGGTCCCAGGGTGGAACTCAGCCGATAAGGAGGGTTGTTATAGTGTTAGTGGGAGCATGCCCTACATACCACTGGTGCGATGGCACCTTTGATGATGTTTCTCACATTTGGATTTTAACCTCCTTAAAAAAAAAAAACAAGGCTAGATGGTGGCCACGCTGAACCCTTGGAACAACATTTTTTGCGTCTTTAGAAATTTTAGCATAGGTTTTGTCGTCTTGCTTATTATAAACTTCTTCAACAATGTAAATTTTCTCATCTGTGGAAACAATATTTTCATGGCCGTTGACTGCGTGCCACCGCAGAATCTGCTTGCATCTGTCGAGTCTAATTTGCTTCAAGTGCGATGGAAGGCTTTGATGTGGAGGTTATCTCTAATTAGTCTTGACATGGATCTGGTCGATACATTCATTACCCTGGGCATGATTTTCTGCTTTCTATGAAGTAATTAATCAAAATTAATTACACGATCAAAGTCAATTCTTCCACTATTGCCAGAAAAAGTCTAAAATCGGCTTTTTCTGTACATTCAATACAAAATTCCTGCAAATGCTGCTAACAACCACACACATAGACATAGGGATATTCAAAGACAAAAGAGAAGAAGATAAATATTTTAGTTTTTTAATTAAATTTTTTTTTTTATTTTAGCGGGGTTTCAAGCTAAATATAACTCTCGTAAAATCCCTATAAAAGTTAGTTGAAGATCTATTTTTGTTTTAAAGTATAGGTATAATTTTTTGCACTTTTATTAAGAGAAGAAATAATTTTGTTTAAAGTAAAAGGGAAAATTAAATAAAATCGGTATCTGTGAACATTTTGTACCAAATTTAGCGAAAAGTGTATTTTTCCAGAAGTGTTCAATAGTTATTTTCAAAGTTTTATTTTTAATTTTTATTTAATTTTTTTTTTATTGCGACTAAAAAACAATTTTCATTTTACATAACATAAAGCCTTTTGACGTTAGTATGCCATTGCCAGGTTTAGTGCGATTGAGCCTTCATCTTAACCCGTCGATTTCAATTAAATTATGGCCTTCTTCATTGATGTGGTTTATGCGTCTTTATTTATGAACTACTGCATCGTTGCGATTTTAGTGTTGACGGAGCTTATTTTAAGATCGCGCTCAATGTCAGCACTTCTGCAGTACTTTGGTGCCTTGACATCTGCATCTTAGGACCTTATTTTGGAACTGTTGGATTTGGTTTTTTGAACTTTGACTGGCATACCCCCACAGCTGCGCACCATAACTCCATACTGGTTGTGTTGTTGTTGTTGCTGTAGCAGCATAAACATTACCCAAACATAAACGGGGAATGCTGCTGAAGTAACAGTACTTGGCCGGATATATGTAAATCCGGGTCGTTCCATTGTGGTACCACTATGTAACAACGGAACCTTACTGTTTACTTTTTATGTAACCTGTTAGACTCTCTTATACAGCGTAAGATAGGATTTTTCCCAACTAAATAGAGTCAAAATGTTGTTTTCTTAACATCCTTGCTCTACTCCTTGCTAAGGCTGGACAATTACAGAGGAAGTGTCCTACTATTTCTCCCTCTTCCTCGCCTCTACAACTTCTGCAATATTCATGAGAAAAAACTCTTTGCCTAGAAGAGTGCCAATCTAACACCCAATGACCGGCAACATAAGTCACGACCTTCGAGGTATTCTCTCTTAAGAGGTTAAGCAATTTTGCGGATCTCTTTTGATATATTTAGGGCCAAATTAGACTGGTTGTAACACAAGTATTTTCTTCCCTCCGTTTCAAAGCAGTGGACGATTAGTACCCTTTCTGGCTAACTCATCGGCCTTACAATTTCCTTCAATATCTCTTTGTTGTGGAACGTATATAAGACTGACCTTGAAGACTGTGCAAATATCATTTAGAGCTGTCAGGCATTCCTGAGCAACCTTTGATCTTAGTCTGCAAACGTTGTTGTGATGTAATTGAGATCAGATGGTAGGTTGTGTGGGAAGATAAGGTATAGTAGAGGTCAAAGAACGCTGCTTTGAGATATTCCTGCCATTATTTGTCGAAGACTTGAATAAGCATCATCTTGTTTGATGCGAAAGTAGCGAACTGATAAGTACGACTCCCAGATATCGTATGTAGTATTGTAAAGGAAGTATTAATTTTAGCTTAACAAGAAAGCCTGTGCGGCAAACTTAACCCTTTCAATACTAACGGGATACATACGTCCCAATGAGTGTTTTCATTTTACTAAATGCCAAATATTTCTTTGCATCGCTGTGTATTTTCTTCCCATCAGTTTTTTACGAGATATACCATCAATTATGCTCCGTATGACCCGTTATACTTTGTATTTTTCTCTACACATGTTTTGCAGTCGTAGTTAAATCGTAGCACGTGCTAGGTCAGTAAGTGGGAAAACGACAATTATGGATCTACTGAGTTTGATTTTTTTGTGAAATTGGTGGAAACATGGGCAGGTAATATCATGCGAATAAAAATAAACATTTGTGAAATTGATAGTGTTGAAACTGTATATGATATGGATCATAATCTAAATCTGGGACATATGTGTCCCAGCAGAGCTTGCCATTGGGATGCATGTGTCCCAACAGTATCATATTAAACAATTAAAATTTTCAACTTTTTTCAACCAGCGACAAAACCCGGGATAGAAAGCGTTTACGAATAAATGATGAGGACGTAATACGAAGCTTATTAGAAGAGTGTGATTCTGAGAGCTGCAGTGACTTCGTCGATGATAGTGTTATTGACCCAAATTATTCAGATGAAAGTTCGTACGAAAGTGATTCGGATTTAGATTATGATCTTACTTTGCCAGTGCAAGGTGTTGAGGAGATGCAAGAGCCAGTCCCAGAACACTTAGTATGGGACAACAATAATTCCAATTTCATTCCCAGAAAAACGACCGGCTAAAATTGATAGAAGTTCAAGAGAACTCGATATATTTTTTAAGATTTTCCCAAGAAGCTTGTTTATACAAATTGCCGACTGCACAAATAAGCGAATCGAAATACTTAACAATAAAACGAAATGCTTCTACATCTAAGAAGGGAAAAGCCTTAGTACAATCAACTGATCAATACGAAATGATGATCGTTGTCGGTGTATACATGGTCATGTCATATAACCAACTATCCCATATGCATATGTATTGGTCACAAAATCAATCTTTCGGCAACATGGCTATGAAGAACTGCATCAGTCGGTTTTTCCTTCTGTCATCAAAACTTTATGTCACTGATCCAATAAAGCCATCAGATGCTACTAAAACTTATTATATTGATGAAATGGTGTCTTGCCTAAAATATACTTTTAAAAAATCTCGCACTGACTGCGTTTATCAATCGATTGACGAAGCTATGGCAAAATCCAAAGGAAGGTCTACTTTGAAACAATACAACCCAATGAAGCCTATCAAAAGAGGAATTAAAATTTGGGAAAGATGTGATTCCATAAATTGTTACAGCTATGATATTGATATTTATTCTGGGAAGGAACAGGTTCAAGCCGAGGGTACTCTTGGAGAACGAGTTGTAAAAAAATTGTGTGCAACAATATCGAATCCAATGGCAGTAATTTGCTGTGATCGGTTTTTTACTACCGTACATTTAGCACAATCTTTGGAGTTTGGTTTAGTAGGCACCATTATGAAGAATAGGAAGATATTACCAAGTACTGATGGACCAAAAATGGAAAGGGGTGCCTACGTCTTCAAATTTAACAATAAAGGGTGTTTGGTCTGTAAATGGCAAGACACCAAAGAAGTTTTACTGATCAGCAATTGCCATACTGATAAGATGACAACCGTACAAAGAACCAATAGACAAGGAGAGAAATTAGATGTTCCATGCCCAGAAGCTATTGCATTTTATAATAAATATATGGGCGGAGTAGACCTTTCAGATCAATTTTCATCTCTTGCGATCCAAATAGAAAATCTGGGAAATGGTGAAAAAGAGTTTTTCAAAAGCTTTTTATGGTTTGCGTTTCTAATTCTTGGATCATTTTTGAAGAAACTCGGCATACAAAGGATCCATTGATTTCCTTTCTCGTAGAATTATCAGAACAGCTTTTGGCATATGGAAAAGATCGCGCAAAAGTTAAACGTCTTAGTGCAAGCGGCCGGCCCTCTCACCTATCAAAATTTTTATCCTGAGTTGGAGAGCATCTTCCAATAGAGGAGGCAACTCGACGTCGTTGCAGAAGTTGCGCCGATAAGAAGAAAGAACAACGTACGAAAACTATATGTTCTTCTTGCAGTATTCCTTTATGCAAGGCCTGTTTTGTCAAATACCACACAAGCTAATTTCATATACATAAACTTTGATTCTAAATACTGTTTGTTACCTTGTAAAAGGGACTAAATGAATTCAATAAATGAAAATAAAGAAGGATATCACCGAGTCCTTAATTTAATAGTTTACGCTTATAGGTAATATTGGGACACGTGTGTCCCACTGTTCATTGCGGGCGGGACAATGTTTTCCCAGGATATTTTCTCAATTCCTAGAAATAATTTCTTTATTTATACAAGACGACATACTATTTAGATCACTAGTAATAACTTTTCATGGTTAAATATTTTTCCCCTTAAAAAAAATCCGTATTGAAAGGGTTAAACAAATGCCTTTGGCACATCGAGGCATATGATCAATTTTAGAGAGCTGACTTGGAAAACCAAAATTATGTGTTGGGTGGATGAATATTAATTACAAAACTAAAAAAATTAATTGGTATCGCATGTCATATAAAAAATTGAGGGGTTACCATCAAGAAAAACATTTTTTTTTGTGCCGTCCTAGTACACAAACACATATCCACACATGACAATAAGCAACGTGTTGTTATAACTTTTATCCTTTTCTCGCAATTTTACATTTCAACTCCTGGTCATTTTGGCAGCGCTTGCCGCACATATGAAACACTTTGTATGCATTGTGTTGCCAATTGAGAATTTCACACTGATGTAGCACTTCATAGCTGAGCCTCTTTCCAAGCTACTCCCATTTCTCCCCTGCGCTATGCCGCTCTATCATTCCTGCATACACACATACATACTCGCATATACATACATACACGTATAAGTATCGTCATCACCCTTGTTGCTCGTAGATTTAATCTCTAACGCTCTAACGATTTGATCAAACCTCTTAAATTGATTTAAACTTTTAATCTTTACTTGGCATTCGGTGGCAGTCTATGAAGCATGAATATTTATATGCTACTGCATTTTTGGAGGCAGTGCCGCTACGGAAATAGTTACTTCAGAATTTTTGGTTTGGCGCCAACTGTCTGCACAACGCAACTACACTAAATTCATTTGTGTTTTTTTTTACTAATTTTAGTTTTTTTTGTTAGTTTTGTTTTTTGTTCATTTTTGGTTGGTTCTTGCCCCTGACTTTTCTAGCCACGGCGTTGCTGAGTTTTTCTGCATTATTAAATGAAAATTATGATAATTTCGTACAGACTATAATTTCTCTGTTAGATACTCACGTTTAAGTGTTGAGAGGCGGCGCTGGCCGCCAATGAAGCTGACTGTAAATGTGGCAGCATTGTCGCGTCGAATGTGCCAAAAAAGCTGCACAATATTGGTGCAAAAGTATGTTAAATCGCATAAATTCAAGAAAAAAAACGTCAACCAAAAAAAACAAAAAACCGGAAGACGAATATGTTGGAAAAAATGGTTGAAAGTTTGAATTGAAAAATTGAAGTCTTTTATTTTCATTAAACAGCTGAAAAAAGAAGATAAACTTAAAAGTTCTTCAACTAGTTCTTATTAGCAACTTAAAAAAAGAGTAATAGAGGCTTTTGAAAAAATATCAAAAAATGGCAGAAGCTCAACAAGAAAGAAGTGTTCAAAAAAATTACGAAAAAAACTTTAGCATTTTTTATGTACGTATACCTTCATCGTCAAAATATAGTGGACTCCACATTTTGATAAGTTTTGAATATTTATTTTGTAATAAAAAGCAAAGTTTTAAACTGTATATACCTAAAATTTCTAAAAATGAGGCAATTTTCCATCAAAATTTCAAACTTTTTACTCGTAGGTTTTAGGAAAATTTCAGGTATGCTGTTTAATAGGTCATTGAATTTGGTACAACAAATTCAAGTTTAAGTGCTTCCCAAAATTGCGTTGATTTTTGGCATTTTTTTCTGCTGACTTTGTTGGCTGTTTTCTTTCATATAAAACAAAAGTGGAGTGGCCATTAGGTGGAGAAAATTCATAAGACCGGATTTTTCATCTAATTGAATTTTGCATTTTCGGTAAAAAGTTTGAGGTTTTAATCGAAATTTGCCGAATTATAAAATTCAGTGATCTCTAAAATTGCACACCCGGAATTTTTCTAAAATTTATAAGTTAAAAGTTTGAATTTTTGATAAAAATTTGCCGAATTAGAAGTTCAGTTACCTATAAAATTGTTTACCCGGAATTTTTCTAAAACTTTTGCTTCAAAATTTTGAAATTTTCAGGAAAATTTGCTGAAGTATAAAATTCAGTGATCGATAAAATTGCATTGTAATTTTTGCAGGATAGTTCTATATATAGAAATCCACACAAGTGGGGAAAGTCACTCATCGCCATTCACTTGGGAGTGGCTATGACGACGATCCTTCTGCATATGGTTCAAGCAGCTCACACCTTCCGGGATTAGCCCAAGTATCCTCTGCGTAGCTTCCGAACACCCGTTCAGGAGTGAGCTAACGTGAGAAGGTGAAGCATTCCTGGGTAGCTGGTTGTGCGCTGGGTTTGGGATCTGCCACTGAAAAATCCCCCCCAATGAAAATATTAAAAAAGCCTCGGATTAGAACTTCCTATACTGACGACGGCCTCTGCAAATGAACTAAGGACTACGATTTGAGGGCATGCACCTGGAATGTTCCCGCTAGGGCATCTCCCACAACGAGGTGACATGTACGACGACCCCGCAGACCCCAGTCAAGATGTCACTCGCTTCAGCGACATTGTAAGAGTTAGCTAGAAAGTTAGGTCCCAAAATCCAGCAGTGTCTGTTCCCATATTGGGCGGTGTGTTGGTCAGTGTCTGTTCACCATATTAGGTGCGACTCTTTATGGAAAGAGCATAACCGGTAAGCAACTGGGCGTATTGGGAGTCCCTGGATAGGTCGCTAGGGTTTTCCACCTGCGATCTTAAAGGGGTGATGTGAGTTCGCTCTGCCAATGTGTTAGCTCCGGTGTATATCAGTAACCAGCCGCCTTGGACACTGGTCAGGAAGCGTTCATTGGGTGAAAGAGGAGTAGCTTTCGTTGCTCCGGCGGAGCGCCGGTCCGTCCGTGTTTTCCGGGATCAGTAAAGCATAGGCCAGGCCTCAGGGAACTGGGGTAGGAGCATTACCTCCGATCGTATACCCATTCTTGATTATTTCGGCCCGCCCCCCTGCACACGATGCGCTGGTTAAACAAAAAAGTATGGATAAAATAAAGGAAAAAAGACAAAAAGAAGAGTAACAGCAGAAGGCCATTAATGATGGAGATCTAGAGCACATTCCATTCGTAAGGAAACCACGATTGCTTCGCTCGCCACCGCAAAAAGCGGATACGCCTCTTACGAGCGGCTCAATGCCAACCATAGAGAATCAATGACGGCAAATGAAAGAAATGCCTGAAGAATTAGACGGAAGAGTAACGTCAAAAGAGGCTGAAGGTATTGCAATTGCGCCAAATGCGTCGACATAAACTCCTGTAACTGCAAATGACGCAAACACAGAAAGGGGGAAAACTGAATCTCCGCGGCAAGAGTTTCTTCTCAAAATGCGAGCTGAAGAAGAGGAAGACGTAGAGAAATGTTTGAGAATGCTTAGGAAAATGAAAGCAGTTCTATTCAAGAGTAAGAATATATCCACAGAAATAAAAACCGGAATCTCAGAGCTAGATGAACTATTCGACGTCATGAAAAACTGCAGAAGAGGTTGGATTCGAGCTGAGAAAACCGGCAAAGGGCGAAGAGATGCCACATAATGAACACATTAACGAAAGAAATCGGCGGTGACAGCCCCGCAACAGAAAACACAAACAGGTGTTGTCAAGGACAGCACGAAATGCACCAAGTCCCGCCGCACCCGACTCTTCGAAGAAACACAGAGCTCGAAAGCCTAAGAAATGGCAAGTAGTAAGCCGGCAAAAATCTTGACCCAATACCGAACCAAAAGGAGACGATGGAGCACAGATCGATGGAGCAAGAAAGGCTAAAGAGAATCAAAAGAAGAATGATCAAATACCAAAATCAAAATCTGAGGATGTGTTGGTAATGTCGGTAGAGAGCCACAGATATGCTGAAAACCTCAAAAACATCCGAGAAAAGACCATGCCAGACGAAACCACAACGGTGAAAGGCATAAGATAGCCAGAAGATTCGCCAGTCGATTCTCACTCCTACTCTCAGAGAGTACTGTTCATCAATCCGGCATGCACGAGCAATGGAGTAAGATTTTTCGTTCTCTACGTACCGCCGCCGAAGAAGAAATCGGATTCCATTGAGCCCGAAAAAACAGTTGGTACGACGAGGAATTTCATACTGCAGCAGAAAGAAAATATGCTGCCTATAGAGCCACGCTGCGATCGGGCGCAACCCGAGCCAGGTGGGATCGCTACCCAGAGCTAAGAAAGGAAGAGAGACGTATTATCAGAAAGAAGAAACGAGAGGCCGAAATACGTTAAATAGTGATAACTGCGCATGTGTCAAAGAATGTGAAGATCCCAATACCCTAATCATTGACGACGATGATGATTCTGCAATCTTCGCAAATTATCGCGGGACTAGTCTTCTAAATATCACCTATAAAGTTCTAGCGAGCGTATTGTGTGAAAGACTGAAGCCCACCGTCAACCAACTGATTGGACTTTATCAGTGGGGCTTTATACTGGAAAGTCCACCATCGACCAAATATTCACAATACGCCAAATCTTGGAAAAAACCCATGAAAGGAGAATCGACACACATCATCATTTCGTCGATTTCAAAGCAGCATTCGCCAGTACGGAAAGGAGTTACTTGTGTACCGCGATGTCTGAATTTGGTATCCCCACAAAAGTAGTATGGCTATACAAGATGACGATGCTCAATACGAGCAGCGCCGCCAGAATTGGGAAGGACCACTCCCAACCGTTTGATACCAAACGAAGTTTCAGACAGGGTGACTCGCTGTCGTGTGACTTCTCTAACCTGATGTTGAAGAGGATCGTACGAGCCGCAGAACTTAATCGCTCAGGCACAATTTTTTATAAGAGCGTACAATTGCTGGCGTATGCCGATGATATTGACATCATCGGCCTTAACAACCGCGCTGTTAGTTCTGCCTTCTCCAAACTGGACAAAGAGGCAAAACGAATGGGTCTGGTGGTGAACAAGGACAAAACGAAGTACCTCCTGTCATCAAACAAACAGTCGGCGCACTTGCGTATCGGCACCCACGTCACTGTAGACAGTTATAATTTCGAGGTTGTAAAAGACTTCGTTTATTTAGGACCCAGCATTAACGCCGATAACAATGCCAGCCCGGAAATCCAACGTGGCATCTCTCTTGCCAACAAGTGCTACTTTGGATTAAGTAGGCAAATGAATAGTAAAGTCCTCTCTCGACGAACAAAACTAACACTCTACAAGACTCTCATCATGCCCGTCCTAACGTATGGCGCAGAAGCTTGGACGATGACAACATCTGATGTAGCGACGCTTGGAGGGTTCGAGAGAAAGATTCTGCGTAAGGTTTTTGGTCCTTAACACGTTGGCAACGGCGAATATCGCAGGCGATGAAACGATGAGCTGGTGGAGAAGGACTTGGCTTCACTTAGTGTGCCCCACTGGTGTCGGTTAGCACGAGAAATAAATGTTAAATTCGGCCAAAATTGCGTAAGAGATTATCCCGCCAATTAAGAAGAGAAGAAAGTGTTGGATAAACCAACTCAAAGCCCGCATATTATTCCAATAGAAAATTTCAGCGCATATTTACAGAAAAAAGTTGCGGATAACACTCAAACTGTCGAGCAGAGCTCAAAAACGTCATTTTATAGGGATGGCACAAGATATCCTAGGACTTTTATGTAAAAAAGTTGGTTCATTCTATGCAACGCGGATTACAGGCTGTCATAGATGCTCGGGGTAGTCATACAGCAAAGAGCTGATTTGTTTTTGGTTTTTTAAAACATACAACTTAAAGAATCTTCGAAAATTTCTTGTCTTCCATCACTTTTGTGGTATTCGATTCAGCTTTATTTTGCTTAGCGCTTATCGCTTTAGACGTCTATCGAAAGCTGACTGCAGTGAAGTTTCTGAATCCCTCCTCCGGCTCAGTAATGTTTCCCAGAACTTTGAGAATTTTCATAATGATTTGCAATTTCACATTTTGCATAGATATTTCTTTTAATAAAGTCAGAGGAGTCTTTTAAAAAAAGTTAGTTTGCTGATTTGGAAAGCTCACTCTCGTACCTGAAAAAAATTTAATATTTAAATTCAGAAAAATGTGTCTGATCAAAGAGTAGAGTAATATTTAACCGACTTATGATAATTAACATCGACTTTCACTGAAGCAAAGAAAATGAGGAAAAATAAAAAAGGAGAGAAATGCATTTGCTCTCGAAATACATCAAACTATTTGTTGTTCCTATGGTTTTTCTCAAAGTTGTGAGGCACCTTTTGTTTTGTACAGCCTTTTGCAACTTTTACTTTTTTCACAGTTTATTCCCTTGCTGTTACTTTCACTATTAAACAGCCATAGATCCATCAAATACCTGAAATTGAGTGGTTGGCTAAGTTGCTAAAGTGCATTTGTTATGAAAACAGATGTGAGTGTGTGTGTGTGTGTGGGTGTGCAGTAGGTACAATAAAGCAGCCAATGTATAAGTACAAATAGAATGCAAAAGTGCGATTAGAAGTATGAAGGTGGAGACCAAGCACTTGACCCAAAGTGAAAATAAATATGCGCAGACCAACTTCGAACTTAAATTTCGATATGTACATTTATAAAGCGCATACATACATACATACATACACTCAGTACTAAATACATCGCTACATACATACATACTTACATACACACCATATATGCACCATAAGCAGCTCGAAGCGTCTCACCCCCATCCCTGGCCAGCGTCGCTGCTCAGTTGCGTTGCTGCAGCATTTCCAGCTATGAAGCTTTTAAACGATTTGCATTGCAATGAGCTGAAATTTCAATTGGAAATCAACGAAATGGAAAATTTATATAGACTCGAGAATCGATTGCAGAATTTAAAATACAGTGCTTGGGGGTTTGTAAAAAAGAAAAAAAAAATGGCGCACAACAAGATTAAAAGCAAAGAACCTGCGTTTTCTTTTATGAGATTGCGTTCAGCTAAAAAAATTATATTTATGTAGATACAGTTTAAGTAGAGCCGAGTGAGGAGGTGGTAAAAGAGCAAAGGAGTTTAGAAAAGTGGTTAAAGCAGAGTACTAAGAGTAACAGTCGCAGAAGAAACATCAGCAAAGCGGTGTGATTGATTTACTTTTGTATTGACGAATGGTCTTTTATGCTTTGCTTGACCGAGTGGCTGAGTGAGTTTATTTATTATTATTAATTTTTTGTTCTTCAAAGAAACTTACAAGAATCGACTGTCAGAGTGGTTTGTAAATAAGAAATGGGGTTTGATGGGGGCATAATGAAATTACCTTCATACCTATAATTGCACCAAGTGGCAAAAAAATTATGCATTATTTTAATTATGCCAAAGAAATCCTTTAATGTCATGTACAATAAAAGTTTCTTTAATACATCTTTATTATAATAAATCATAATAATATTAGCGCTTACATGCTTTGTTGGCTATGTTTGGCCAAGCCGCTCATCCAATTTGTGTTGAGCGTCTTGATTTTTTTCCAAAACGGCAAATGTTTTCTAAAGAGCAGCTGTGTGAGGGCAGAAATACATTCAGAGGTTTGTCATGTTTGCCTGCTGAGGTTCGGCCGCTATTAAAAAAATCTTTTTTTTATCACTTGGTGATATCCAGAACTTCCTCTCTATTCATTGTGACAAAGGTCGGCTCTGAGCCTAAATTCTACACACTAATTTTGCTATCTAAAAAAAAGTCAAGTAAAGACTCATCTCTAGCGTTAGTGTCGCTACTCCCCCACAGGGTTTTATGTGCATTTGCGTCGCAGGGAGACAACCAGGTGTTTCTTCTTCAGAGCTGCCTCTTTGACGAGCACCCAAACCTCCTCCGGCGGGGCATCTTTTTCATGGGCCATATAGGCGGAGGCTAGCCAAAAGCCGGTTTTGCCAAGCTCGATGCTTGCCGACACCACGTCGCCGCTACTGAGCTGTGGAAGCAAGAAAATATTGATATTATTTCTAGCTAGGATTCAGCTGTGTTTTGAACGGCAATTAGTTCAAAGCCCTTCACTCCGAGTCCGTAGATTTTGTTGCCGCATATCCATGGCTCTTGAATGAGGGCTACATCAAGTCCACCGGCAGCTAAGCGGACGGAAGGTGCGCGCACGCAAGTTTAGAACGGTGGAGATCAATTTGGATCAGCTTCATGTGAATTTGTCCGTTTCATCTCCACCATCGTGACATCAACGTCCTGATATGAGATCCTCTTCGTTGAAGAGGGGCCCCACTCCGGTCAGCCTCTCAGAATCGGTTTAGCTATGACTGCAGACCAACCCTTCTTCCGTATCGCTACACAACCCGGCTTTGTCAACCTCCTCATCTGAGTCCGAAGCTGGTTCGTCACTGCGATAGATCCGAATGGTTGCGTCAATAAACCCGAAACTTACAGCATTATTTTTTTGCACCAGTGGGGTAAGTGATTCTCCATTGAGGATGACGATGTTAAAAGAGAACTGGACAATCATATTCAAATCTTCATGTGCTATTTCGAAAACCCTTTGGCCTCAGTACAATATACGAAGGACTCAGAAAGTCATTTGGACTCCTCGCCATTCGATTTCCAAACTTGTAGCTGTGTTTACCGGTCACTGATTTGGTTCTTCCACCGGACCCGAGGACGTCCTCTTCACCGGCGGCCGCCAATTTCTGCCTCAAACAAAATTAGACTCAACAGATGCAAGCAGTGGCACGCGGTTAACGGCCATGAAAATATACTTTTCACAGATGCGAAAATTTACACTGTTGAAAGAGTTTTTAAAAACCAAAACCACAGAATCTATGCCAAAACTTCTAAACATGCAAAAAATGTTGTTCCAAGGGATAAGCGTGGCCATCATGACGCCTCCGCAATGGTTCGGTAGCGAGTATCTTGTAAAGGCGTTACATCTCTTCATTTCTGCGAGAAAGCGGGTTAAGACCGGGGCAAAAGTGCACCGCTAGGATGTCTTAAAAGGCATGGTGAAGCAGTTGAGCAATTATCTCTTCAATGGGGAGCGTTGGATCTTCCAGCAAGACTCCGCTCCAGCCCATAAGGCAAAACCCACCCAGCAATCGCTAAAAAACGACATTCCTGGGTTCATAGCCGCCGAAGATTGGACGTCTGGAAGACCAAATCTGAATCTATTAGACTACAGTTTTTAGTCAGAATTGGAGAACATGGCCTGTCGAATACCACAAAAAAATTGGGGAGTCTTAAACAGTAGTTGGTTCGAGCAGCAATGTCAGTATCCATGGAAGCCGTGCGTGCTGTAATAGCTGAATGGCCTAATCGTTTGAAGACTTGCGTACAAGATTGAAAATGTTTGTAAAACTTGAAAATACTTTTCTTTACTACTTATATAATTAAATGAAACTAACTTTATTAAAAAAAGTACAATATTATATACGAATTTCATGTCTATAACGGACTTACCTTGTAACAGAACTTATGGCATTACTTAGTATGTACCTAAATATATATGTTAGGGCGACCCAAAAACAGGCAATATTATTTTTATTATTTTTGTTATTTTTCGTATACATTTTTAATAGTCGAGTATATTAAATAATATCGATCTGTAACTATTTAATACTAAATTTACGGAAAAGTCAATTTTTCATATGCAAATTTAAGTGTAATTATCAAAGCGACCACAGTTGCCGAATAAGTTAGTGCATGACCACCATTCGGAAGTGCATAGATTCGAATCTGCAAATGATAGAAAAAGTTTTTTTTTCTAATAGCGGTCGCCCCTAAGTAGGGAATGGCAAGTCTCCGACTGCATTTGCTCCACGAAAAAGCTCCTCATAAATAACCATTTGCCATTCGGAGGCAATTCCGAAGAAATCTGAGTAGATCTCGTGGTTCCAAGGAGCCAAGATGGTCACTTCTTAACACATCAGTGCCAAAGACCTCAAACCTGATTCGAGCGAAGGGCCAAAGAAGTTGGCCTCAGAGCCCATCTTAGCTAAAGAGTCAGAGGTCTGGTTACCCGCGATACCCACGTGTCCCGGGACCCATGTTAGCATCAGGCTATTATGTCTACCGACATAGTTCAGCCTGGATTTACAGGACTTGACTACCCCTGATGTGGTTGGAGGGCTGTCTAAGGCCATAAGCGCAGCTTGGCTGTCGCTGCAAACACATATAGATCTGCCTCTCCATCGTTTTTCCACAACGAAATTCATCGCTTCTTGAACTGCATACACCTCCGCTTGAAACACAGATGCATGCATTCTAAGAGCGATAATATGTTCAAAGAGGATTTTTATAGTAGTTTCTTAGTACTTCTTAAAACTGTCATCTAAAGGTATATAATAATATCAAGGAATAAAATGCATACCTATTATACGAGCAGCGACCTGGCATATAGCTTTGAACAGGTCCACAAACTGACACAAACTCCTATGCTGTCTTCAAACCAATAAAAAACGGTTAACTCTTTCGAGGACTCACAACAAAGCAACCAGCTGGACGGATGATATCGCACCATAAAAATAGCCATGTAAAGGAATTTATTGGTGATTTTGTATAAACTGCTCAGCAGCGATTAAATCTAGTTCTGCATTAAATTTGAGATAATACTTTTTAGTGCAGCACATCAAGTCCAATTACACACATCTTTCAGTGCTTGTGCGTGGATTTGTTAGTGTGTGCTTGGCTGTTTAGTGCCCGACACACAGCTCGCGTGAAAATTTTCATTCTAGCGGTTGCCATAATTAAAAGCATCCGCCAATTTTGGCACTGTTCAGTTTACGGTGCGGGCGTTGAGTATAAACACTTATGCATACAATGTCAACGGGTTGTGGTGGCGATGGTGACGGTAGCTACGTCAACAGAGACAACAACAAGAGCAAAGTAATCTCCAAAAACATGTTGCTGTTGCTGGTAGCCTTCGCTATGGCCACACCCCTCAACACATTGCTGCTACTGCCATGAAACTTTCTCAGTTTCTAATCATCTTCAATGTTTGGTCTTTTGAAAATGAAAAGTTATGTATGTATGTATGTGTGTGTGTGTGTGTGTGCATAAAGTTGTTGTTGGTTGTTTGTGCTGTTATTTTATCCTACCCTCACACACCCCACCGTCGTTCCTGCTGCAGTTATTGCTTCAATGTTTTATTGTTGTTGTTCTTCGTTGGTTTTTGGTTGTTGAGGTTTGATGTTTATGGCCGAGAAAGTTTTATTGCAGCTCACAGATAGCAGCAGCACAAAAAAAAATATAACAGCAGTAAAGTGGCAACTGCGACACCAAAAATTAATTTCGCCATTGCATAGTGAATACTTAGGAAGGAAGAATGGCATAAACGTAAGAGCTATGAAACCTAAAGTAGCATTGGCGGAGTTAGAGCAGCAGCAGCAGCAGGAGCACAAATTGTTGCAGCACACACCACCACTTGTGCGTCGTCAAATATGATGAATGGCAATGCCTGGCGATGGCTGGCCAAAATGGCAAAGTGGTGTGCAGTGCAGCAAATGCGTGGCGCGGTTTTTCTTGCCATGTGCATGTGGGACAAGCGTTAATAATATACATATTTGTATGCACGAGTGTGTGTATGTGTGCCACAATCATGCACAGAATCGACCTCCAGTGTTCTTGCAAACGATTTTACTTGCGAAACCGCGTTTAGTTGTGTCAAAAATGTGTTGCCAGCAACGATTTATGCGTGCTATGCACCAAGTTTGGCTTCAATAAATAGAGTTAAAGGCGGATTTTATGTATTTCCTCCTTTTCGTGTTTTCATGGTAATAAATTTTTAAAATAACTTAAAGCAAATATTAGAAATTGAATTCTTATATAAAATCTTTGAATTAATCTCTGAGAAATGTAACTCTTATTTTCAGTTCTTGGCATAAGAAATACCGCAAACACTTAACCCCTAACGGCCGAGAGCTACTCGCGCATAAGACGGCGAAAAATTAAGTGAAATTCTAAAACATTTATAAGGATGAAAACTTAAACTCAACATTTAAACTGTTTTACCTAGATATGGATTCAATATATTTACTTGATTTATAATTTTATAAATGAAATTAGTTTTTATAATTTTTACAAGTATGATATTTTTCGAAGCAATTGCCAATTTTTTTTTTTTTTTTTTTTTTTGTACGAGGAGGAAGCATTGAAAGCCTAACGCCGTCAGTGTGAGACTTTAACCCGAACTAAACCTCCTACCGTCAAAGTACCGATCCCCCCGGTCAAACCGTTAAGCATTCGTCGGGAGGCGGTTTGAGCACTAAGCTCAATGTCCGTTATTGTCCTGATGCAATACGTCGAAAGTAGCATCTCATTGTTACCACTCACTGTTTAGGTCATATGAGAGAGCCACCTCTGTCATAACAGTACTCCCCCACCCACCATGTCTCTGTCCATATCACAGAAACGTAAGTTTCTATGTCTGGTATCGTGAGTTTACCTGCATCCAAATAAATTTATCTAGAAAGTGGTCCTACAGCACAACCGTAAGTAACTAAATCTACTACTACAGGAAAAGTGACCACATCTACTACTACAGGAAAAGTTACTACTATGGAATTTCAGCTATTTAGTGCTATGCTTTCGCTTTTTCGCCTTCTCTCCATTTGTCTCAAATCATTGAGTACGAACGCTGACAAATTTTTTATACAATCCCATACTTCTTTAGATTGTCGCATATGTGGAACAACATTGTCCGGTGTTAGTGGTTCTGCTATTGGTTCTCCAACAACTCTCATTCTTTACTATATCTTTGGCAGTGAAAGAAAATATCCTCCGCATTTTCATTAGCCTTGGCACAAAATGAGCATATAACTCCATCATCAAGGTACTCTCTAAAACAACCATGTCCTGTCAGCAGCTGCATCATATAAAAGTCGACATTACCATGTTTTCTATCAACCCATGCCTGCACATCACTAATGAGTCGGTGTGTCCATCTCCCTTTGGTTGTTATATCCCAGCGTCTTTGCCATTTAGATAGACTCTCGTATCTGATTTCTTTGCGCTCCTCAGCTATTAACGACCTGCCAAGGCTTCGGCTTTTGTCATATATTGTCTTACTTTCCAGAGCCATTATATCTGGGGGCATTATGCCAGAGATTACCCCAACAGCTTCATGGGATAGAGTGCGAAAAGCGCTTGCGAGAGATACAGAGATTTTGTACTCTTGCCGTATGTTTCGTATTTTAGCGCCTGTCCCCATACCGGTGCAGCATACATTACAATGGATTGGGTAACTTTTGCCAGTAGTAGCCTTCTGTTCTGGCTTGGCCCGCCTATGTTACCCATTATTCGAGATAGCGCCGTGTTTACCCGTGCTGCTTTCTCACAAGCTTTTTGAATGTGCACTTTGAAGTTTAAGCGTGCATCAATCATGACTCCCAAGTATTTCAGGTACGGTTGGGTGTTGATGTTATGCCCGTCTATGCTTAGTGTGATGTTCTCAATTTTTTTTCTATTGATTCAGTTTTTTGTCCCGCAAGCTGTAGGTTTGACGATGTATAGTCTTGATTTGATGAAGCTCTTTTGCTACTTTTGCCAACGCAATATCATACGCGTATCCGATTAATTGGGCCGCTTTTGGTATAGGGATGCGGAGTATTCCATAGTAGAGCACATTCCACAACAGAGGGCCCAGCAAAGAGCCTTGCGGTACTCCCCCAGTTACTCTATATTGCTTAACTCCTTCGTCTGTGTCATGGAGTAGTATTCTATCTGACATGTAGCTTTTTATCAAACGCAATAGATATGGTGGCGTGTCCAGGTTCCCTAAAGCTTGCATAATGTGGGACCAGCATGCAGAGTTAAAAGCATTTTTTACGTCCAATGTTATGACGGCGCAATACTCCTTGGTACCATGCATCCATCTTGTTCCTTCAATGGCATTTTCCGCTATTGATGTAAGCTTTTTTATTGCATCAATTGTCGAGCGCCCCCTGCGGAAACCATATTGGTTGTCGGATAAGCGTTCTTTTTCAATAAGGTGTTGCTCCAAACGATCAGCAATAAGCCGTTCTAAAATTTTGCCCATCGTATCAATCATACAGAGGGGTCGATACGAGCTTCGTTGACCCGGCACGTCTTATTAGGTTTCGGCAAAAGTACAAGTCGTTGCTGTTTCCAAATTTTTGGGAAGACACCATCTCGAAAACACTTTTGATATGTCTCCGTGAAGGGTTTTGCATCTTCTTTCAGTGCGAGTTTAAGAGCTCCGTTAGGTATTCATCTAGTCCTGGGACTTTAGTGTTTCCAAAACGACCCAAGGCTGTATTTACCTCTGTTTCCGTGACAGTAGGTATATCTGTAATAAAATATGAGTCTGCTGGTAGTCGATATTTTTGCTCATCTTCTTGTCTTGGAAAAAGGGTTTTCACAACCTTTTTTAAGATAACAGGACAAGTCGACGCTTTTCCTTTGCAACCACTAATCTTAGACATCACCAACTTATACGCTCCTCCCCACGGATTTTCATCAGCTTTGGCACAAAGTTCTTTGAAGCAATCGCCAATGTGTAGTGATGGATTTGCGGGACATGTTGAACAATATGTGGTTGTTCGTTTACGGCCGCCTTTAATATTTCTATCGGAAAATACTCGACAGTCTTGGTTACTTCCAAAACGAGGAATATGCAATTTCATCATCAAGTCGACTTTCAGTTTCAGAGGTATTACATTTCCCTTGGGGTTAAACTGTTCTTCTCGAAAATCTGCTCTTAGTTGAAGAATTAACTTTGTGATGAGTAATGGCCTTCTCATTTCTTTGTATTTCGGTATCTTTATAGAGAATGTATGCATTTATGATACAACGGATACTTCCAATCCACAAAAGAAAAGTTCACCTCACCATTTAAGACTTTTCCTCATAAATGGATAAGAAGCTGCGTAGTGATCTGCTCGATCGACACCACCCATATTTTTGGTGCAATCTCAAACTATCGAGGGTTTTTGAACAGTCTGAACATTACCATTACCATTACTTTAATTCCCTATAACGGATTAAACTCCGAAATTAACCACTAAATCAAGCGGTTATATCCGGTCATTTTCGAAGTGCTTGGGAACTTAAAATGATAACCGAAAAAGAGGAATTTTGTTGGTATGAATTTTTTTATAATAATCTTGAAGATAATTTCATATTACTTTTTTTTTTTTTAAAATATGATATCCGGGATATGTCCGCCGCGGCTACAAGGTCCATTCGATCACTCCATTTTGGAGCGCGACTCACTTCTTACGAGTGCATCGCAAACTGGGTCAATGCATGAAACAAGTCCAAAGAACTCGAATTTTTGGTCAGAGGAGTCCGTAGTTGCCAGAAAGATGGAGTAAAGTTGTAGCTGCCAATGCCACATACCTCACTTAATATTATATATTATTTAATTTTTTACATAATTCGTAACTTTGGCTAAGAAAGGAAGGCATTTTATTCCCATACCCAATATATGTATTGTAATATTTTGGGACTTTATAAGATGTAGTGACACAGTGAAGTACTTCGCACACCAGCGTTTATTCAAATATTTCTGCATAGTTTGAAATTCTGTTCCCGTTATAGATTTTATGCCACCATTTTTTTTGGCGATTGTTTTTTAGATGGACTAAGTGAGCCCGCTCTATACCCTTATGGAGTGGGCACCTACTACAACCTAACCCAACCTAATCAAGGAAAATCAATAGATTAGGTCTACTAATTGCACTCTTGCAGCATTATTCAATAAAGCAATTGATTTCTAAACATTTTAGGCAAAATAGTCGTTTTAGAGCACATTTGGAGTGTACCCTATGATCTGAAAGTACCGATAATGTTTAAATAAAATAAAACAGAGTTAAATTGCAGGCAAATTCAGTTTATCTCCTTCAAAATATGACCCGTCTGAAGCAACACACAACGTTTAACCCAATCCTTCATGCACCCCTGGTAGGCCGACGAAGGGATGACCTTCAGCTCCTTCGTCGCATTCTCTTTAATCGACAAAAAAATCCTTCCACGAAGTGGTAACTTCAACTTGGGAAACAAAAAGAAGTCGCACGGGGCCATATCAGATGAATACGGTGGTTGCACAATGGTATTTACTTGATGTTTGATCAAATAATCCAGCACAATTTAGGCTCGGTGCGATGGCGCGTTATGATCGTGCAAAATCCAAGAATTGTTGCCCACATTTTAAGCCGGCCAGGCAAACACTAATGAGCCGATGGCGCTAAAAAGTGACAGATGTGTGTCTTACACACCTGTAATGAAAGGTTTTATTATTTATTTGTTTGATATATTCATTTATTTGTCGTCCCAAGCTAGGCATCCAGCTTGGCGAACGATTATTTTCTTTCTTGTGTCTTACATACTAATTACAAGCGTTTTTATAGTAACTTTTATCAATGCAAGCCAATAACTATTTTTCGGTGTTTACTTGTGTAATATGATTCTAGCATTCACGCGCCGCGCATAAAATAATTACGTTAGCTATGTTTGCGTTTACTTTCAAGTGTAATGAACCTTTTAAGAAATATGATACTTTATTTAAACGGCACAGCACAGTGAATGCATAAGTGGACAATAAAATAAAAGCCAAAACAAAATGTTTATGAATATTAATGTTAAGGCATATCCGACTTATAATCATACTACACACCTGTCAACATAAAAAAAAATATGGGCCGTTCGTTTAAATTAAACATGCCCGGTACTTTCTGATCATAGGGTATTTAAGAAAGCAAAGAGTTTGCACGGAGCAGACATCACAATTTACCATAAAAGCATTGGATTTTCTTCAGTATGCATTGCATGCGCTAATTAACCGTTCAGCTATGCTCACTGTTTTATTTCTAGTATTTTTCTTTATCTTTTTTCTCCGCAAAATCCAACAGCTGCTTGCATAATGCAACGATTTCAGGGATTTTCTATTGCCATACAAAGGCATGTGTACTTTTGCACCTATAAATGAATGTATGCGACTTCCTGCCGCACACCACACGCCGCACACCACTTCCCGCGTAATGTCTGTTCGCGCCAAAATGACAAGAATGCCAAGCAACTAACGAAAAGTGAATATTATGCAGCTAAACAATAGACAACAGGCAACTCAGTCCGGCCCACCAAGCCAACCAGCAGATGCTCGCTGATAACCCGCAATGCATTCATGTCGCATTTTGGCGTTGAACTTGGGCACTGAATATGATTAATGTAGTGGTTGCCGGCGAACGCGTATTGTGTGCGAACTGCGATGGTGGAGACGCACGAAATGCAGGTGCTGGGTGTATTAGGTGACTCTGCACATACGTCTATACATATTTCGAAAAAGGTAGTTTTGGTGTTTAGTTTTAAAGTTTTTTTTTCTGTTCATTTTCGTGCCGCCTCGCCTCATGCCATCATCGTATGCCACGGCGGTGTCGACTCACACATTTGCATGGACGCGCATGTGCCTGGGTTGGTTACGTGTGTGTGTGTGTGCTGGTGATCACACAATGCATGTATTTGTTGTTTTTGTTGCTGCTGTGCACGCTTTATTTGCACTTTGGCGGCGCGTTGCGGCGAAATGTTGCAAAGCAAATTTAACGCCGCCCACGCCAATATTCACACCCACTCGGCGCTACTCACCGCTACCCACTGCCAACCGACCGACCAGCCAACCAACCCGTCTCAGTGCGCGCAGCGAAGCGCATTATGACGCTCAACGCTTTGCGGTAATGTGCAGTTTATTGTTGTAGGTTGTTGTAGTTGTTGTTTTGGTGAGTGTTTTCGCAGGTTTTTGTGTTTGTTGTTGCTACTGCCACTGTTGTTGTTGTTGTTGTCATTGTAGCCGTGCGCGCAGCATTGTTAATATTGCATTTGCTATTGCTTTAGTTGTTGTTGTTGTTGCATGTAAGCATGCTAACGTGCCAGATAAATACCCGAATTGTGAAAATCCCCAGTTATTTGTCAAGCCGGAATTTTGCTGCATGTGAATGCGAATTGAATACCTCAGTGCAGCTATGCATAAATAGCTCTAAAGTGCTTACATTCTTACCTACACAACTACATATGTATGTATGCATGTATGCTTGTGAGCATGTGAACAGGTGAGAGTGCGAGAATGAACGCATTCACTGATACTCATTTCATTCATTCACAGTTATGTGCTTAAATTTCGACCAAGGCGTCAGGTTCAAATGCGCGCATTCAATTGGACGCTCATTTGAATATAAGATTTTGTTGTTGCTTTCAATATCAAAGCTTCACAGGTGAAATAATATTTCGCGCGAAGAAGTCGCCTAGCGCGGGTGATGCAGGGCATTTCAGATATTTAATTTCACTACAACCCATTGTTTGTTTATAGTTGTGTGTGTTGGTGTTGGTATTGGTGTGTGTGTGCGTGGTATGCGTGAGGTGTGTACGTTTCGATGTTTGCCTTTGTTAAGGTGCTTTTACCGCATAACGCACCAGCATCAACTATCCACATTCGCACATGACAAAGCATAAATTACGCAACTCCCTCCCGAAGGACACACAGCCACATGTCTGCTCGATATTTGTTTGCTTTCTCCCTTTCCACTTCGCGTCTAGCAGCCTTGTGCTCCTACCCGCGTAACAATCCTCGCCTAAGCTGCTTAAAAAACATTACCAGTGAGTGCGTTAATCTTCATTTTTTGGAGTTCTACTTATATCTTTCATTTCATTCAAAATAGGTGTATGAAAAAATAGCAAATATTTACCAACTTGCCACGATTCAGGTTGACACGCTGTCATTGGCATTACTCAAACAAAAAGCTGCTTGGTCGTTGGTTTTTTGTTTTTTGGTTTTTTGTGTTTTTTTTTTTTGCGCGTTGCAGATAAACTGATATGAAAATTTTCATTGTTTGCCTTCCACTCAGCGCTACACAGCAATCTGGTATTCGTATGTACCGGTGTTTGCTGGTTTTACTTTGTTTACTAACATTTTTAAGCACGAATTTCTTTCGAAAATTTAAATGCAACGGATTCTATTTCCAAATATTTACTCGTAATTTGTTCTGCTTTGAATAAAGGTGAATATTTTGGATGAATTAAAAGGTTCTCCAGGGTTTTTCGCATAATTTCAATGAAATTAACCTGTAAGAGGAATTGCGCGAAATAGCAGAAATCGTGTCTGATCTATTCCGGAACTTTACTCAAAGTGACGTTTCACAAAAGTGCGCCAGATATTCAGCGGTATGCACAAATCTGTATGCAGCAGCCCCAAAACATTCTGCCTATGAACGTAGAGCTCAATATGAATTTTACAAATCTCTCATTTGAAAGTTTCTATTATATATTTTTTCGTATTTTTATATTGAACCCATTAGACATACTTTAATCTGAAATTTTGTTCAAACCACTGGAATAAAAACACTAAATTTTGTATTAAAAAGTCTAACAGTTGATTTTCGTGATATCATTGGCTGATTTTGCTAGTAACAAAATGATTAGGGTAACAAATTTGAATTATAAAATTACAAAATGTTCAGGGACAAAGGCGAACTGAGACTTCCGAGATCTTACTCATACATGTTCGATGTAAATGTTTCACAATTGAATTTAGCGGACGTAGCATCAAAAATTTGAAGAAAGGTAAACCAACTGAACACTCTGAGATTTTGACAGCCATTTTAATGTTGAAAAACTGAATTTGAATTTGTAAGCAGCGACACCAGAACCCACCGAGTAGTGATTTTTAGTGATCCGAATGAAAAACTGGACTCTAAAGAGTTACTCAAAATAATTTTTTTTTTCGGAACTTACGTTTATGAAACTGTGTGTTTATTATTAAGTGCGCAACTAAGTTCTCGCTGTTTTCTTGACGAAAATAATGGTTACAAACGAATCATTGAAAGTATTGCCCGTCGCTGGCTACTAGTTTTTCCCGTCTTTCTGGTAGATCTCGAATACCGTCGCGGTAAAACTGTTCATCTTTTGAGGCTATCCACGGATCAAGCCATTTTTTGATATCTTCATATGACTGGAACTGCCGGTCAGCTAGACTATGTGCCATCGATCGGAACAGGTGATAATCGGAGGGCCTCCTGGGGTAGCATTTCCCATTTCAGTTTTTCCAAGTAGGTTTTAACGGGCAACGGTTTGGCAACGTGAGGCGTTCTCATGCTGTAATATCACTTTTTCATGCCTCTCCGCATAATGCGGCCGCTTCTAGCGCAGTGCTCGGCTCAACCGCATCAACTGAAGTCGACACCGATCGCCACTGATGGTTTCGATTGGTTCATAATAAATAACACCAACTTGGTCCCACCAAACACATAGCATAACCTTTGCAGCGTGAATAATCGGGCGAGGCGACGACGTAGAAGCATGACCGGACAGTCCCGAAGATTTTCTTTTCTTTGGACTGCTGTAATGAATCCATTTTTCATCACCCGTCACGATGCGATGAAGAAAACATTCCTTTTTTGCCGTTGGAGCAGTTGTTCACAGGCGAAAAAACGACGTTCAACATCCCTTAGCTTTAGTTCATAAGGAACCCAATTATTGGAAATCATAAGGAACTGAATCATTCCCGAAGCAAGCAATCGCTTGGAAATAGATTGACGGGTAACTCCAAATACTGAAGCAAACTCTCCTTGCGTTTAACACGGATCCTCATTGAGCACTGCCTCCAATTGAACGTCTTCGAAGGTTTTTGGCCTTCCTTCGGGCGGTCGTCAACATTAAAATCACCGTTTTTGAAGCGACGACGTTGTTTCACTTAACCCAGCATCTACATAAACTTTTTGTAGCTCTCGATGCGCTTCAGCTGCTGTTTTTTTTTTTCGAATGAAAGAGAAAAATCAACACTTCCCGCAAATGACGATTATTCGGCACAAAATCAGACATTTTGACAAAACCAAAAGTATCATACAAAACAAAATCACTAATGTGTCGAAATAGTGTGTTTACCATGTGACTAAGCTTGGTTTATGACGTTTAGGTTATGTTAGAATCGACTAGCACACACTGCTGGCGGCATCTATTGGGAACTTAGTTGCGCACCTAATATAATATAGAACAAGATTAAAGCTTTTTCTTGAGTGCAGGTTGAAAGCCCCAGCACATCAGGTTTTTGAGAGCAGATGGGATACAATTTTCCGACAATTTTCTTAAAACCATAACGTGCCAGGCACTTTTGGAATCAAGAAAACCAGTAATATATCAAACAATTATAAATTTGTGAATTTCATAAACCTGTGTAATTACGACGGTCGCTTGAACAGTCTGTGCAAAAATAGAAACTACTTAATTGTTCGGGGTAAACCGTTTTTTTTTAGCGTCGTTTGTTGAGCCCTTTCTTCTCTCTAATAGAATTTGTCCAAGTCTGAAAAATTGCGATTCAATTGTGCAATCGCCTCCTCGGTTGAAAAAAATCTTGTTCCTGCCAGCCATTTCTTTAAATTTGGAAACAAATAGTATTCCGAGGGAACTGAGGGAGCCATATCTGGAGAATAGGTATATTTCCTTAAATTTTGCGACCACAACTGCTCAGGCATGAGCTGGTGCGTTATCGTGATGGAACAGAACTTCAATTTTTTTAAAATCAGTCGATTTCTTCGATTAAAACGAACACCAAACACAAAGAAATAGATCGATCTGCCTAAGACCTGGTGTGTGTTCTTCCAAGAGATACTACTAACTAAACATAAATAAACAGTGCACAAGTCTCATTACACTGTGCGACAATTTTGGGGTCATCAAAATCAAACCACACCGGACCTTTTTTTTTCTGAAAATATACCTATTCAATAGCAAAACCCTCGCTGTGTTTTTAAAAGTTAGCTCGATTTTTTTTTTTATAGCGTTTTGAAGTTTTCTATTTTCATGAGATTTTGGAGTTTTACCTGTACGCTAAATTTGACTTATAAATCGACCTTTGTTTGATTTAATCGATTTATTTTGTCATAGCTTGATGCAGAAATTTCGTACATGTACAAATAAACTTATTTTGAGAAGAACCTATATCTCAATACGCAATTTTGAATACCAAAATTTCGAAAAATTGTATGTTTTTTCCATTAATTATGAAAATAATTAAAATTTCTCACTATTTCTTCTAGCAAAAATGTTGCAAAATGTACTAAAAAAGTCATTTATAAGATAAAAACATAAAACTGAACTTTAAGTTTGTTATTTTCTAAAAAAATAAATTTTTAACAAGATTTTTCTTCATAAAAATAATTTTTTTATACTCTGCTTTAAATTTTTTTTTAAATATCAAAAAACTCTGTAGGTAAAAATATTAAATAGATTAAGTAAAAAGAATATAGACTTGAATTCTTATAATTTTTTTTTTGTTTATTAAAATAAAGAATTTTTACGTACTAAAACCTTAGAGACGAGCTCTTTTCGACAATGATTGAATTTCAACATCATCATTATCAGAGTAATCAGATTCACCAGTAAAGAATTCGATGCCTGTCTCTTTTTCTTCTACCTCATATTCTTTTTCCTCCTGGTTATTCCATTTTCCTTCATTTTCTTCCTGGTCGTATTAAAAAATATGTTTACTCCACCAACATATTTCGGCTAGTATGGCACCTGGAGCTCGTTTTCCTCGGTATCTTGACTCAAATGGCATCGCAGTTTGATGGTAGCGCTCTCCTTGCTCATCTGATTCTGTCGACAATTGTTGACTAAAATAGTCCAAATGTTGGTGAAGAAAGTGAATTAGAACAGGTAAAATCGTTGGGAACAAATTTTGGAATTTCTAAAACAAACATTTCCTGATAAGACAGACTACAACCTTCTTTATACTTTTTATTGTGGAATGTGTGCTAGCCACTTTTCTATGTACTTAACAGGCTAAAAGTCTTGTGAGACCAATCTTGCTTTTCACTACTCACGATCACATTTCGTTACATCCAATATTCATTGGAAAACCGTATCTGGAAAAATACTAGCAAAAATAGAAAAATCTGAAAATGTGTATAACGGGAAAAAACATACAATTTTTCGAAATTTTGGTATTCAAAATTGCGTATTGAGATATAGGTTCTTCTCAAAATAAGTTTATTTGTACATGTACGAAATTTCTGCATCAAGCTATGACAAAATAAATCGATTAAATCAAACAAAGGTCGATTTATAAGTCAAATTTAGCGTACAGGTAAAACTCCAAAATCTCATGAAAATAGAAAACTTCAAAACGCAATAAAAAAAAAATCGAGCTAACTTTTAAAAACCCAGCGAGGGTTTTGCTATTGAATAGGTATATTTTCAGAAAAAAAAGGTCCGGTGCGGTTTGATTTTTGATGTCGCACTGTGTTATGGAACGAATGCTGACTAGACGAACAATAAGCGCATATTTGGGTGGCAAATCAACTAAGATTATTCCAATTAGGGGGACGCCCCAAGGTGGAGTAATCTCTCCACTTCTGTGGAACTTAACTATCAATAATCGTCTTCAAGAACTTGATAAAATGGGATGGAAAATAATCTCGTTTGCCGATGATATGGTAATAGCTGATACTGTTTAGCAAGAAGCATAAAACACCTGCTCATAAACAAATATTCCTAGGAGGAAAGCCACTTAGAGTAAGAGAAAAGGTAAAATATCTAGGACTTGTGCTAAATAGAAAGCTAGATTGGGGGCTCGCAGTCGCAGATAAATCGCGCAAAGCTATGATGGCGTTGTACTCCGGCGGAAGGCTAATTGGAAAGAAATGGGGATTGGTTGTACATAGCAGTGGTTACGCCTATTCTCTACTACTACAAATGGCGATAAAAATAAAACAATCGGCAACCTCCATGGTAGCCATGAAATTCCGCGCATCTCTTAACGAGTTGGCTTGGTCATTTCATCTAAAGGTAACATGGGCTCCTGGCCATTGCGACATTGAGGGCATCTGTATAGCCGATGAACTAGCGAGAGTCGGCATCAAATTGACCGATGAGTAAATAGACAATGACATAGGTATACCCTTACAAACACGCAAGCTACTTATCTTTGAAGAAGACTCTAAATGCTAAACGCACAGAATCTCTACTAAGCCAAAATAAGTAGAGTCTTAGCAATTTGATTTCAGCCATAACGGGGCACTGCCTAATAGGATTGGTGTGCAAGCACATGACTTCTGTAGAAGTTGTCTTGATGAAGAAGAGGAAGAGACAATCTCGCATCTACTGTGATATTGTGTCCATAGGTAGTTTTATTATTCTAGGTAGACAATTTTTTAATGAGTTTGATGGTCTCAGTTGTGGAGGTATTCTAAATCTTTGAAAAGCATACTGTGGTTTTAGGACCGACAGGGAAAGCTCCCCACTCGGCATCCTAATGAGCTAAGAGCATGAGTGTATCCTACAGGACCACCACTTCAACCTAACCTAACCTAACTGAACATAACTTCGCCATCTCTTAAACTTTACACGTGCTTTTTATACGACCATCGCAGAATTGTCCTTACTGGTTATTTCCGTTTTAATAGCTAGTAACTATAAACACGGAAGTGTTTACGCCAATTATTTATTTATTTAACTATAAAAAATAAATTTCTTTGTAGGTAATTAAATTTTTCTTTCATAGTTTCATAGTTTCTTAGTTTGTATTTTGATCAAAATGAAATCCGGAATAGCTTACAACTTTTAAGTTACACTTCACTAGCTAAGCGCAGCGTTGGGCATGTTACTACCACCTACGATGCCCACATCGGTACAATAGTCATAGATAGGCGACGTTGACTAATTTCAATCATGGTCTTACACAGTGACACAGCGGCAGTCTAGAGATAACCCTACAAACCTCGAACTTCTTATTTTCATCAATAAGCACCGCTATCCTTCTATAAAATGCATTACGAAATTTTCTAAAAATAATCCTAGACAAGAAATTAAATTGAAGGTCTAACCTTCATGAATGGACGCACAAAGTTCCTATGGCCATACACTTCTGCAGTGGGCAGTCGACAAGAGTTCGGGCTTAGAACCCAAGATTACATTTAAATAAATTTTATCAGGTCGAATTGCAAGGTGTTTAGAGAGTGTAGCAGGACTGTTTCTTCTTACTTATAACTGCAAGTTTGACAAAGGGAGATTGTTAACGTACATATTTAGATATTTTTTATGAGGATCTTTTTTATGGCATTGCCCGCCGAGTGTCGACCGCTATTAGAACAAAACTTTTTCATTTTTGGTCTTTCACCGAGATTCGAACCTACGTTTTCTCTGAATTCCAAATGGTAGTCGCGCACCAATCCATTCGACTACGGCGGCCGTAAATATGCCTATATGGGGTTTTAGTTCGGGTTAAAATTCCACACTGGCGGCCACAAAGGTTATAAGCTTTCAATGCTTTCCTCCCACCAAAAAAACAAAAAAAAAAACCAAAACAAATCTGAAAATATCCATCAGTTTGAGTAATCAAATTTTACTCATTCTGATTACATCGGAACCCAAAATTCGTAACCTTGTTCTAGCAAAGGCACGACAGTCACACAGAAAATGCTCAGAGTTATCCGACTCCTCTAAGCAAGATTGGCAAATCGGGTCTTCCAATGGTAGCCATATGCTAATCCTATGGGTTGCGTGCTGTGATAATACCGAACGACAACTGAGAATCTTTTCTACCAAGTTTTATAAAAAAGTTTCACAGTTTTCTGGTCGTGATTGCCACAGAACACTTTGCACTTCTGCAGCGTTCTAGACCGAACCATCACTCTCTTTGAGGTTGCTTCGTGTTCCCCAGGGCCTTAAGTGCAGTTTGACTGTCACTAAAGTCTTCAATCTATTTCCCGCGTCATCTGAACTCCTTTATCCATTCTGTAAGTACCATCCGGCTGCAGAACCAATTTCATTCTTGTACCAATCGACAAAGAAGATATGCTTCAAATTTCTTGGAATGCTCACTGGATTACTGACATCATTTGTCATGAAATTGCCTTCCAACTGAAACAATGGGCATAAGATCATCCGTGGTTTCGAAAAAAGTGAATACTGCTCATTTAGCATCTTAAAGATTTCTGTTTCGAACTACTGCCGTAAATTTAAGAATATCGACTAAAGTGCAAGTCAAAGGCAGGACACTTGTATGTTTTTTTTTCTCTTTTGAAAAATTAAGCAGGACAAACATTCGAGAGACGGAGCGGATGGTCACTAGCGAAGTAGATGTTGCCGCTGATTGTTGACTGTTGCTGTTGTTGGTAAACACTTTATTGTTTTCGTTGCTAAAGTGGCAATTATAGATATTTTGCCACAAATGACAATTCCTTTGAATTTCCTCGATTTTTATTTCACGCATAATAAGCGACTGAAATTTAAACGCACCTTCATTATCACCGCCATCGGGAAATAGCATCAATCACTTTGTGCTCCGCATTACGACATTAAGAAAATTTAATGACACAAAGAGCTGTGGATTTTTTTATACAGGGTCCGGCACTCGAAGTGAGACCAATTAAAAAGGCCATAAATTTAGTTTGGAAAATTACTTTTATTCAGATAGAAGTAAAAAAATGTGTGCCGAATTAAGAATCAACTTGCTTTTGTTCAACGTGACCACATTTTGCCCTGACTATTGCCTTGAGACGATCCAGAAACGAATCGCAAGCTGCCCGAATGTGACTTGCAGGTTTTTTGGCCCACTCGCGGATAATGTTTTTTTTCAGCGTCTCGAGACTGGTGAATCTTTTAGTTCGGATCTTGCTCTCCAAAATGGCCCAACGAGGACAATCCATCGGATTCGCGTCTGGGGAATTTGAAAGCCATTGTGTGGACGTTATGAAGTTTGTAAAGTGGTTTTTTAGCCACTCCTGGTTCACTCGAGCTTTGTGAGACGGTGCCGTGTCTTGTTGAAACGTTCATGGTCGGCCACAGAAATTTTTGTCTGCCCACAGATTCAAAACACCCTTCAGAATACTTTTCCGATAATATAGGTTGTCAAAAAAGTCTTGCAGTATTTTAATTGAATTTTCAATTGTTCATAAAATTGGTTATAATAATGCGATTTAAGTCAAATATGCGCCGTTTTGTTCGATGACAAGTTCCCAATGAGATGCCAACTTCATAATGCCCCTCTTATAGAAGCTCGCTTCCCTATTGTCAAAAAACTCGGAGAGCCAATTTCCACAGGACTCTCTTGAGGACAACTTCCGACTACCAAGCTCGTTCGCCATGAACAGAAATAGGTGGTAATCACTTGGTGCGAGATCCGGACTATACGGTGGATGCAAAAGAACCTCCCATCCGAGCTCCCGGAGCTTCTGGCGCGTCACCAAAGATGTGTGTGGCCTGGCGTTGTCCTGATGGAAGACAATTCGGTCTCTGTTGATCAAGGATGGCCTCTTCTGCATGAGTGCTGCATTCAAGCGGTCCAGTTGTTGGCAGTACAGGTCCGAATTGAGCGTTTGGCCATAGGGGAGCAGCTCATAGTGGATGATTCCCTGCCAATCCCACCAAACACACAGAAGAACCTTCCTGGCCATCAATCCAGGCTTGGCCACCGTCTGGGCAGCTTCACCGCTTTTCGACCACGACCGTTTGCGCTTCACGTTGTCGTAAGTGACCCACTTCATCGCCAGTCACCATCCGCTTCAAAAACGGGTCGATTTTGTTGCGATTCAGAAGCGATTCGCATGCATCCATACGGGCAAAAATGTTTTTTGCGTCAAGTCGTGTGACACCCATACATCGAGCTTCTTTTTGAATCCAAGCTTCTTCAAATGGTTTATAACGGTTTGATGACTCATGCCCAGCTCTTGGCCGATGCTACGGCTGTAGTTGGTTACACTTCGAGTGGGCGACCCTGTATATTTAAAATGATTTGAAATTATGATTGAATGAAACAAAACTGAACTGTTTTTGTACTAATATTGAGCAAAGCAGCGTAACCAGGGTTAGGCACACAACTACCAATAGAGGGCTTGACTTTTAGTGTTCCCAAGTGTACAATACTTTATCAGATCATACCTGACAAGCTACGGCTAGTACGAGCGTATAAATTGTGTATAAAAAAGAAACTGCTTATAACTGCAAGTACAACAATAACTACACAACGAATGTCCTTGACAAAAACAACGACAAAAGTGTGCTACAATGTAATCAACAAGTTAGATGAGGTCGTTTGCTAATCAACATCAAGCAAACTGCTTCAAAAAACATCGAATTATATGACTCAATTTCAAAACTAGGTGGCTGACGATAACTCGAAAAGTGTCTAACTGTTTGACTGACTGGCTTCGCCCATAAAAGTAGGCCATCAAAATAATTACATGTGTGCATACTTAATGACAAATAACAACGAACTTACTTTTCCAACAGCCCTGCTGGAAAAATGTGACGTCCCTAAGACACTAAGCTTTTAACGAACTTTTTCTTGCTGCCCAGAAATCGTTACTATGTGTACATAAATATTTATTTTGCTAGTGTTGTTTTAATTTTTAAATTAATTTTAAACTAATTTTATATATTTTTGTTTTAAAATAATGATGGTTAAGAACGCATTTCCACCAGGAACTTTACTGCAATTTAGAGCTCTGTTAAATGTCAGATACATCAAACATTTTCACTGTAATAAACAGCAGAAGTTTGTTGTCATTCATGATTCAATAATAAAAGGTTGCTCAGCTCGCTGGGTTAGTAGCTCTAGAAATTTTAAATAAAAGTAAAGTTTTTAGAAAAAAACATTTCATTTTCAAATGGTATTCTTACGAGCAACAGCTCGCTCAAGAGTTTGTATCGGTATGTCCAGGACTAGTGTGTCATAGAATACATAGCGACATACCGCTTAGGTCAGGACACGATAGAGTAATTGGGGCAATCCGATATTGATAAGCTTTATAGCTTATGATGTGATGATTTGGAAAGAATTTATGCTTTGCAAAGAGCTAACATTTCCCAAAGAGTTACAACAGGGAGAATAATTGCATAGTCCCGCCGCGATGGATAACATTGCAGGTCTCATTTTAAGAAATTTAGGATTGACGGAACAAGTTTTCAATGAGCCCACCTTCACTTGGGCGGTAGAAGTGTCCAGGAGAGACTTAGCAAAGAATACCAGCTTTCTGGGTATTGCTAGAGAATTGGCGCTAGTATTCAAAAGTTGTAATGGTCCAACAATTCTGCATGCGGCAGCTGCTGAGAAAAGCTTATTGCATGCCCCGAGCAGATGAATGCCAGCGCCGACGGCAATAAGCTTCTTTCGAAACAGGAATATAGTTAGTAATGTAAAGATAATCGTGACTTGGAGGTCAGAACTCCAAACTTACGCGGGCAAAGCGTAGTAAAATAAGGTATTAATATTTTTAAAGTTAGTTCTTAGTCAATTAAATGCATGATGAATCCATTTCTTCTGTGAAAGAATTTATTCTAACCCTATTTTATTTAGGCGGTCGCCATAGCCGAATAGGTTGGTGCGTGACTACCATTCGGAATTTCCCTCATCTGGGTTCCTGGGCACAGGAATATAGAGGGAAATGAAATTGCCGATGAGCTTGCCAGGAAGGGGGCGGCAGAACCGAGTCCAGCTGCCCTCTTCTCAGACATCGGTATCCCCTTGGCCGTCGTTAAAGGGAAACTACACAACTTCTTTCTAAGAAAAGCGCAAGACAGATGGAGGTCTGTCTCATCGTGTGCCATTTCAAAAGCACTATGGCCTCAATACGACATAAACAGAACGCTTAAGGTGATGGGAACCCCCCGCCATTCAATTTCCAAACTCATCGCGGTGATCACTGGCCACTGGGTGATCGGCACTCACGCGGAGAAGCTTGGAATTCCGTACAACCCCCATTGCAGAAGCTGTGGGGATCCTGCAGAGAAAGAGACTGTTGAACACTTTCTCTGTAGATGTCCGGCTTTGGCGGCTAGGCGCTTGAGATTCCTCAGCGTTCCCTTTGGGGATGACTTGATGAAATTCTCCAGCCTAGATCCCTTTTCTCTCCTCCGCTACATCAACAGCACTGGATGGCTGTAGACGGTCTTATCTCCTCCCTTAATCCTTTCACAGGTAGTGGTCCACTCTATGGTATCAAAACGGCACGTAAGTGCTACTTGTAACGTACCTGGGGTACTCTTGCCATCTTACCTACCTACCTACCATTCGGAATTCACGCTCTCTCTCTCTCACGCTCCGAATGGTAGTGGTTCGAATCTCGCTGAAACACCAAAATTAATGAAAAACATTTTTCTCAGAGCGGTCGCTCCTCGGCAGGCAACGGCAAACCTCCGAGTGTATTTCTGCCATGGAAAGGCTCCTCATAAAAATATCTGCCGTTCGGCGTCAGCTTGAAACTGTAGACCTCTCTATTTGGTGGAACAACATCAAGACGCACGCCACAAGGAGGAGGAGCTCGGCGAAACACCCAAACAGGATGTACCCGCCAATTACATATATATATGTATAACAAAATAGCTTTGTATTGGTGAAACCTCGCCACTTCAAGATCGGTTTTAGATATAAAAATTAATTCAGATAACATAATCTTGGATTAAGTGAAGCAAATTTTTTTTAATATCAAACTTGGCAACTCTCGCTAATAACTTCTATTTGTACCATTATTCACATTCAAATATTAATTAAAATTTATTGACGTGATAACGTCTTATAATTCGATGTAGCCGGTTGTACGCACCAAAAAATGTGTCATTATCTTGCTCACACGTCGTTACCTTGCTTGAACTGCAAGCGAGAGCGCGGAACGAACGACAAAGAGGCACAATCGGCCCCCGCGTTCGGCAACGTTCGACATCTGGCTCTCTCTTACTTGGCACATATGTATGTATATGCGCATTTGTATATAAATTCACATACTTGTATTTGCATATGCCTTCTTCCTGTGTGCATGGTAATGAACCTTTTCTCTGTTGAGAAGGGGACGATGATAGAAAAAGTAGGAAATGAAAGGGAGGGTTTCAAGTGTAATGTGTCGTGAAAAAGGCAAGTCGATGGTGATGCCTCTTAGTGTTGTTGACTTATTAACGTCTGATGTACAATCGAAATTAAACATATCTTTCATGAATTTGATAAATGTTTCGTCATTTTTCTCGTTTGTGTAAATGTAACTTGATCAATTCCATTGCGATTCTATTTACCTCCAGTCAACCTTTAGTAATTGAATCATGATGGTCGTTCAACATCAAAATTGCACCCATCAGAGACTGCGTGTCGTCACGTTTTTCCGAGTTGTGCAGTATTGCCAACCATTTGCTCTTCGCAATAAATTTAGTGCTTTTTTATACCCAAAATGCGAGAATTTTGAAGTTTCGTGTTTGTTTCTTTATTTTCAATTTAAAGCTACCGAAACTTTTAGTTAAAAAAAACTGTATTATTACACAAAATAAGGTTAAAAAAGGCCACTCTGAGAAGGTGTTAGTGCTAATGAAAATTAGTTGGTAAAGTTTGATATTTCGAAAGTGTGAATTTAAGGTTATGCAAGAATATTAAATGTCCCTCTCTCAACTGTTCTTAAGATTGAAAACCTACTTACACATTTTAAAAGGCGTTTGAATTTACTGAATGCGGATTAAAGCCATGGAGGTGTAATCGTTTCTTCCGGCCATCAATCCTTAGTGGGACATAGGGCATCAAGAGGTGTATTCACAGTAAAAATAAGCAACAAAATACCAGAAAATACTAAAGAAACCATACTGACATTTTCACAAAAAAGTTATCTAGTTACATAACCTCAAATATAGCAAAAAAAAAGTCAATCCCTTTACAAAATAGTCTCGCTTAACAAAAAAAACTCATAAATTAAATTGTACATAAGCATAACACATTTATTTAAATAAAAACGCATATTCTAAAGACAATTTGTCACGCATACAAAGTTCTTTAAGTGATTCAATAAAATTTTGGTGTTTTAATTTCTTTAAATGGGCATTTTAGTGCGTTTTTATATCCATAGCTAGGCAACACTGCAGTAGCGAGAGATAGATTTGACTGCCGAAAGCAGAAGAACACCAGCAACACCTGCAAACGCGGGAAATGTCACCAGATGTTAAAAAAAGTAAAGCTAAATAAAACTGTGACAATTATTTAACTAATTATTAAAAAATTTATATTTTACAAAATTATAAACATTACATTTTAATTAGAACAGGTTAGAAAAATGTCGTGAAGGAAGAACTACAACTCCGTGATTAAATAACAAAAAAACAAAAAAATGCAAAATCAAGTTACAAAAAGGGTAATCTGGCCATACTTGTGCTAAAATCAAGTAACTCGCTGAGAGCAAAGTAACGCGGCCACGATAGGCGCCATCTCATTATTCTTTCCATCATGGTTCAATATTTATTAAAAACAGACGGCTAGGTGAGTAGAGAGGCTCATTTCCAAGTTGCATGCTCTTGTTTTTTTTTTAATATAAATAAATTAACAAACAAAGAGTTTAATAACATTGATAATTTAATAGATGACGATGAACCTTCCACCAGTGCAGGTGTGAAAAAAAAGAATAAGCGCGAGTGAAATCAAATCAATGTGGAATTTGACAGACGTGGTTACCGAACAGGGAACACAAGAAAAATGCTTTAAATTCTCGGAAGAAGCTGGGCTCTTGAGGAAAACAATGTTGTGTGCAGTGCATAAGACACAAATACGGCTAAAACTGGGCAACAACAAAGTTGGGTTCTTTGTGTGCTCTCGCGGCCAGTGCAGGCCCAAGAAGAACATCTCTCGTACCACAGGCACTTGGTTTGAGAACGCGCGACTAGATCTTCCGCGAATATTTTACTTAATGTTTTGTTTTGCATACCGCACGCCTCATGAAACGGTGCAGCGCGAAGATTTCATAAAGGATGGGACCGTCCTATCATCAAGAACTATATCTGACTGGTATAGCTACTGCAGGGAGGCTGTGGTAATATACCAATTAGATAATCAAGTAGTTGGTGGCGTGGGAAACGTTTTCCAAATTGATGAAAGCAAATTCGGAAAAAGAAAGTACAACAAAGGTAATTAATAATGGACAAAATTTGTAACAGCAATATGTGTGACTATCTTATATTTTCCAGGAAAGAGAGTCGAAGCACACTGGGTACTTGGAATGAGAGAGGATGGAAAAGAAGAGCTTCGTTTGGAGGTGTGCCCAGACAATGTAAGATCCGCCGAGGTTCTAATACCTCTTATAAGAAAACATGTCATTGAAGGCACCACCATTCGTACTGATTGCTGGCAAGCGTACGACCCCCTGCCGGAGTACGGGTACGTTCACCAAAAGGTGAGCATTCTATTGCATGGGGAACAAGGTATTAAGGCAGCTGGCCTAGCCGAATGGTTAGTGCGTAACAGCCATTCGGGAGCGTGCAGGTTCAAACCTCCGTGCATGAAATAGCAAAATTATAAAAAAAAATGTTTGTGGTCGCTCCTCGGCAGACAACGACAAACATCTGAGAATATTTCTGCCTTAAAAAGCTTCTAATAAGAACCCGTCTGCCATTCGGAAGTGGCTTAAAGCTGTAGGCCGCTTCATTTGTGGAACAACACCGAGCCGCTCGCCACAAATAGGAGTAAGAGTTTAGCTAAGCCACCAACAGCTATATATTTTTTTTTACGATATAGAAATACAGAAATATACAGAAATATTTAATAATTTTCTTTAGCAATTTCCCACACAATTTGATTTTGTTTTAATATTTTTTTATAATTAAGCAAAAAATCGATTAATATTATTTTAGGCTTATAGTCTAAGCTACTAGTGCTTTTCGTAATTTAATATAGTTATTTATAATTATATTTCTAGTAAATAATCAATTGTACCAAATTCATTGAGGTTCATCGATAGAAGCACACATATCACGCACAAGCTAAATAACGGGAAAACCATAATTAGCCAAGCAGTCATAGGCTCTCCAGAAGTTCGTATGTAGAATAGAGCCTTCTTTGACGTGCTTTCTCATTAAAGGTATGAGCACATCCGCGGAACGTATGTTGTCTGGACACACTTCTAGGCGGAGATCCTCACTACCGTCCTCAATAATGACAAGAACCCAGTGGCCTTCCACTCTTCTTCCTAAATTTAAACATACTGATTAAAAAAGTGCATACTTTATTACAAATATAACTTATTACCTTTATTGTACTTCCGCTTGCCAAATTTACTTTCGTCAATTTGTACTATTGTACTTTTCCTGGACCCCCAATCCTGCCCACCGACTTCTGCTTGTCAATCTGATATAAACTTACAGCCTCACGGCAGCAATTATACCAGTCGCAAATGGTGGCTGTCGATAAACAGGATCCTTTCAAATAATTTTCGAAACGGACATGTTCGTGCGACCACCGGTGCGCATACGCGTACATAAGATAAAAAATGTGTGACAGCGATATCTTGCATTGCTCGAACCACTTTCCAGTAGCTCTGGACACTCCTGATTTCCTCTTGCATTCTCCCTTACTGCACCTAAAGGTACCCAAAGAATCGTTCTTTCTAACTTGTAATTTCATTTGGGTCCTGTGGGTGCGACAGAGCCTGGAACGCAACACAAGGACATTTTCCTCCGCCAATGCCACACACTTTTCCGTTGTGTCCAGTTTTTGGATTAATTTCGAAAAATTCCACACGGACTTTATTTCCAACGCCGTCAGACTATTTGGCAAAGCAGTATTGCCTGCCGTTGGAATCGCTTTGCTCGTTGTAGGAAGTTCGCAATCTGTATAAATAAATTTATTACTATGATATATATTTATAAATAAAATTATAAACTTACCGCTTTCAGGTGGATTCATTCTTAAAATTTTCAATGGTATCTTTTAAAGAGCGTATTTTAACTTTTCAGTTGATTTCAAACTTGCACGCTTGAATAGATCAGTAACAATATACTACGATGTACTTACCAATAACAATATACGTATCAAAAACAATAGAAAAAATAACATTGGAAAATAACAGTTAAACAAACGGTATACATACGCAGGTTCCTTTGCATTTTACAGGAGCGTCGACTAGAAGGGTTTTTGTAAATTTGTAGAATTTTTGCGTAGAACTCCTTTCGCGTGGATGGCCTTCGGCCGCGCTTCAAAAACATAACCCTCATCAGTCTAACTCCGGCTACGCAATCCACAGTATTTTTGCGTAGAACTCCTTTCGCGTGGATGGCCTTCGGCCGCGCTTCAAAAATATTACCCTCATCAGTCCAACTCCGGCTACGTAATCCACAGTATTTTTGCGTAGAACTCCTTTCCGTGTTAAAACCATTGAACCCAAAATTAAAACGTCATATGCGTGTATGTAGCAAGGAGGCACAATAACCCCCATCCACATCATTAAAACTAAACTCAAGTACTTAATTTTTGTTTTCATTTGCAGGCATCCGGCAACACCATACTGTTCTCATTCCAATCTTCTTCTTATTCGCGTTTAAAATTGGAAAGTGATTGCATGGGCAAATGAATTTGCATTTAATTTGAATAGAAATAATTCGAATATTAGCATAAAAATCAGTAAAAACACGCGTGTGAGTGTATATTTGGTGGGAGATTTTAGTGAAGTGTTAAAAAATATAGAGTGTAATGTGGCAAATTATAGTGAAGTTCCCGAGGGCATTTTGAAGGCAAATAATTACAAAATTATTATTTCCCGAATAATTTAAAGCTATAAAGAGTGTTCCTTAACACCTCACTAACATCTCCACCAAGTTTCATTAATAAAAACATTAAAGTTTGCCAAAAATTCCAGCCTAAATAACCAGTAACATATTTTTGTATTTTCTTTTCAGGGGTTATCACTCATCACTATTCTAAAACAACGAATAGCGTAAATAATCAACACCCGATGCCAACACATGACGCCAGTTATACGGGAGAGAGGTAAAAGCTTGAGCTCCCTTGTACTGCCGCACTCTGAGCACAGATGTCGCTACTCACAAGAGCGATTGAGCAATTGAGAAAGTCGGTACGCTACGGTGAGTTCTGAATCAAAACTTACACTTTTCACTGATTCTGGGTTTTCCAGCAGGGAATTTACTGTTAGCCTAGCCAGTTTGCTGTTGCGTCACTTTAATTATTATTACAGTTATGCTTATCATTCTATTGTAGCCGCCCTCCTTTTCTACATACAAGCACTTTATTTACACTTATAACAAATAAAACACAAATTTACTTTTACGAATATTAATAAGTAAAATTACTTTTTTCTCTATTTGAGTGCACAATAAACGCAATTGAATTAAAAAGCGAAGAAGGCTCTTGCAGGTTATTTATATACATACATAAATGAGTATTCCTAATATACAGGGAAAGCCGTACAGAGGATTTTTTTTGTCATATGTTATTTTTGCAGTATTAGGTCAGCTCGTCCCCGCTGGACAGAAAGTCAGCGTTGGGAAATATTGCAAACTTATTGCCGCAGTTAATGATGTCTAGACCAAATTTAGTGCGTTGAATGAAAGGAAGTAAAAATCACCTTTTCTGACGAAGCGCATTTTCATAGTTATAAGCAAACTGCCACAACAACTAGTCATCGAAAATCCCGTACGTGATCGTGGAGAAGCCAATGCAATCTCAGAGGGTGACAATTTGGTGCGGATATGAGAGCCGTGGCATCATTAGACCCTTCTTCTTTGGATATGCTACTGGTGACGCCTTTCGATCAATGTTGAGCGCTACAGAGGCATTATAAACAATTTTTTGTGACCGCGTGAAATCTCTTTTTTCTTTATTGATTTTATTTACTATTGACTTAAAATCCTATTTACTCCATAGAAAATTTTAAATAAATATGTTTTTATGTGTCCCATTACAGTTTCAATGCTTCTTTCACATTTATTACTCACCGTTGTCATCGTAGACTACTTCATTTTCCGTTTTTTTTTATAAATATACCGCAAGTAACATAAATACTCATTGTATTTATATTAATTACAGTTACGTGTCTGCGTTCAGACAACAGCAAATTTTCCAACATAAATGACACCTCACGCCAAGATTCTTAGGCAAGATACACGCAAATATGCCCAAATATTTTTTAAGCTGCTTATCGCTTTTCACCAGCAAACACTGACATAAAAAAAATATTTAAAAAATAAAATATGGCCAAGAAATTTAAGACAAACACATAAATAAATTAGTGAAAAGCGCCTGAGAAAAATATGCTTAAGATAAATGGGATCACTTGATGGAGCGCTTGTGGTCAAATAATACCACAATTTTATATACATTTTTCGAGCCAAAAACGCAGTGTTTGGCGAAAATGGTTCCGCTGAATGTCGTTGACGTTGAGGCGTTCCGAAAACTCTTATTTATCGGCTGATAGTGATCATATTCGAGGGATACCAAACAATAAATGATATTCGAAAATTATTCTATACTAAGCGGTTGTTCGTAAGCTCGAGTACCTTAAAGTAAATAAAGTTCTGGTTTATCGCACCATCACTCGTTACGATGATGCTGGCAGCATCGCGAAACTTCATGGAGGTGGTCATCAAAAAACTACAACGTCACGTGAAATGGTTTAAAATGTGAAGAAGCGCCTTAAGCGAAATCTCCGACGAAGAGCCAACCAAATCGCGAAAGAACTGAAAATATCTGACCGTAGCATTCGCCGATTGCTTAAAAATGATCTTAAAGTCAAGCCATACAAGTTCCAAAAGACGCATGATCTCACACCAAAGCAGCAACAAGTCAGACTTGAGAGAGCGAAGAAGTAGCTGCGCTTGGCCGAAAGCGGTTAATTTCCGAACATTGTGTTTTATGACGGGAAAATTTTTCAAATTGGGCAATTCGCAAACTCCCAAAACGATAGAGTTTATTTAACCGACCATCCATACGAGAATTTGAGTCATCGATTGGCCATCGGGAGGCAGCATGATTGAAAGAATAATGAGATGGCGCCTATCGTGGTACCGTTACTTTTCTCTCAGTGAATTTGACAATGAGTTACGTGGTTTTAGCACCAGTATGGCCAGATTACCATTTTCGTAACTTGACGTAGCATTTTGTTTGGTATTTAGTCTTTCTTTCGCTATTGCATTGTTGCTTAGCTTTGGATATAAAAACGCACTGAAATGCCCATTTAAAGAAATCAAAACACCAAATTTTTATTGAATTACTTAAAGAACTTTGTATGCGTGACAAATTGTCTTTAAAATGTGCGTTTTTTCCAAATAAATCTATGGTTATGTACAATTTAATTTATGAGTTTTTTTGTTAAAAGAAACTCTTTTTTAAGGGATCGACTTATTTGCTGTATTTCAGGTTATTTAACAAAATAAGATACTCTTTTTGTAAAAATGTCGTTTTGGTTTTTTCAGTATTTTCTGGCATTTTTTTGCTTTTTTTCTATGATACTCTTGATGCGCTATATCCCACTAAGCATTGAGGACCGGACGAAACGATTACACCTCTATGGTTTTAATTCGCATTCAGTAAACTCAAACGCTTTTTAAAATGTGTAAAAAGGTTTTCAATGTTAAGAAGTATTGAGAGAAGAACATTTAATATTCTTGCATTAACCTTTGCCCTTTTAAAATATCAAATTTTATAAGAACCAACAAATTTTCATTAACACTAAAATTTTCTCAGAGTGACGTTTTTAACCTTCTTTTGTATAATAATAAAGTTTTTATTTAACTTATAGTTTCAGTAGCTTTTAATTAAAAATAAGAAACAAACATCAAATTAAAAATTTTAGCATATTGATATATAAAAAGCACTAAATTTATTGCGAAGAGCAAATGGTTAGCAACACTGCAAAATTTGGCAAAAGTGGCGTCACGCACTCTCTGATGAGCGCAATCTTGTTTTTATCATTCTTGGGGAGGCAGCATCCGCCACAAGTAATGGTTTGGGCCGCTGCAACCGCAGATGGGCGCTCTCCAATCGTTTTCATCAAGCCTGGTATGAAAGCGAACGCACAAACAACACAAGCTCTCTAGCTCTCACTTGAGAACAAAGTGTTGCTAAAAAAAATAACTGTTAATCAGTCGATGGACTAATAATGCAGCTTCATACCTACAAAACAACAACACTTTCTGCAATTAGATTACTGCATACAACAAGAAAACATCGGCAGCTCAGATTGCACGAAATTTAATAGCGATCGGCAGAGTGAGAAGAAAACTGAGTAATAATAGTACAAATTAGCAAGAATGATAATCTCTTCATCGTGACTCTACTGTTATTGTTGTCAGAGAGGAACCTTCGTGTTGTTTTTACCTTTTTATGAGAGAGTTGCAAAAATGCAGGCATTGGCGAATTATATAAAATAAAATAAACAAATGTGAATACGTTGATATTTTGAACTCTTATTTTTAATTTCCTATTTCTCTCCGATTGAGTATATTTGTAGCTGTTCATTTATTTTATTATTATTTACTTATTTAATTTAAGAAATGTGTCTTTTCATTGAATACAAATAATGAAACAAATAAATAAACAAATAAGTAAGTAAATAAATAAATAAATAAAAATTTTTCTTACCAGCGTCTAGCCGAAATATGTTTACTTTTTCAACTTCTTTACCCAATTTATTAACTCTGTTAGATTTTTCCAAATTTCCCGCACCAGTTTGTTAATGCACTTAAACACATGCAGACATACACACTTACAAAAACTCTTTTCTAAGAATATTTGCTTGAACGCTTTCTGCTAGAAACATTGAAATCGTAACCCAGACGCATTTATCAATTAATTTTTTTTGCCTTTAAGCGCACAAAAATCATTTTCTACACAGATGCCCTAATTATAAAAAGGGTTGAATTGAATTTTCTAATTTAATTAGTGCATGACCTTCAATTTCCAAGCGATGCTCACTAACAGCAAATTTGGGACTTATTAAGAAAATATTGCTCATTTAAAAATATGCTGCGTACTCAATGTATTAGAAATTGAAAGAGAGAGAGAGAGAGAGGGAGAGTGAGAGAGTAGTGTAACTTAAATATATCCATTAGAGCGGGGTAAATTTTTTCTCTGTATGCAAGGCCAGCGTTGCTATCGTTCTATCTATACATATATTGCACTAGGCTGTAATGTTTTAATCATAACCTAGTTTTTAATAAACAAATAAATACATTTTTTCCCTTCATTTGCAGTCTACTTTGACGACTGTGTTATTCGTTTGGCGATTCTGAACAAAAAGTACATGGAAACAAAGCTCTAAAATGGATTTCCAGCTCCCTTTATTTCAATTATAATTATTGACCCCCCATTCAATCACTATTTTCTTTTCTTATCGTAATTCTTGCTGAATTCCACATTACCTTACTAATAAATTTATATGCTACACATTTTTTTAATTTTATTTGATGGTATTTCTTGTAAAATTAAATTTCATTTCGGTGACCAAGGAGTGAATTCAAAAAATACATCTATCCAAACGGCATCAACATAAATGATATTTCTATATAAAAATTCATATTATTTTAGAATTTTTCAAGTGCACTTTCTAAGCTTTTGCGGTTAAGTTGCTATAAATTAACATAACTGGAATTTTCAAGGACAAAAAAAAAACAGAAAATCAATAAATTCATTGAATTTACTTAAATATAATATTATGCGGCTTGAGGGCATTCAGTCAATTTTAAAAACATTTATGTTAATGTGTGAATGTACTGGTGAGCCCAGTAGAACATGCGCTTAGTCCAAAAACGAAACGAAGAAAGTGTTGGCAATCGCTTGCCATTGTCGCTTGTCTTATACGTAGGTGTAGGTGGCACGCTGTTACATGCTACGAGCGCATCAGAGTACAATTGCTTCAATAATCAAAAAAAAAACGCGAAATGCTGAGCTGTAATTAAATCGAGTGCTAAAATTTAAGCAGCTTGGCTCGCATTTCTTTGCCACGCCTGCTGATATAGCAAGCATTGAAATTAGAAACTCACTGAATTTCATCGGTAGTACGAAGCGGCTAGCACCACCGTAAATCAGTCATTGTTCGGTTGACTTCAACTAATAGATTTCCCCTCCTCCTCCTCATGCATCCTTTCTTCACAGCTTTCTTATCTTCTTTAGAATGGACGACACAAAGGACGACTCTTGATTTTCATTCAAGTGTGCTCTCTCTATGGGCAACCATTTCAAACTAACCTAACCAATCTCACGGAACACTTCCTCACCCCACATCACGCAGCCCAAATAGGCCCAGTGCGATGCGTGTAACACATGCAATGAATCGAATGGTAGAGGAGCTTTGAAACACCTACTCTGTCACTACCCTGCGCTCTGTTGGATTCGAAAAATGTGCCTAGAATGAGCATATTTGTTGTCCTTGAAGGACTTTGCTGACAAAAGAATGAACGGCTTGCTAAAACTCGCGAAGTCGGGCATTAAGAATTACTTACATAAAATAGAATAACAACTCGACTCCAATAGCACAGACACCTAACCCTTTCAACAATTCTTTATACGAGTTCACATTCTATCTAACAAGCATTGGAAGGTATGCTGAACACATGGCTGACCGGATATTTTTTATAAAAACTAACGCGTGCGTACGGCGACATAAGTTATTACCACACCTTTCCCAACGAGAGAAGATTGGGACAATGGGGTAATGGACAATAGAAGTGGAATCAGGATCTATACTGATGGTTCCAAACTAAGTGATCAAGTACGCGGAGGCCTTCATTCTGAAGGAACGAATGCCAACATCTCATTCCGGTTACCGGATCACTGCAGTGTATTTCAAGCTGAAATTTTGGCTATCAAGGAAGCTCTGCTAGCCCTAAATAAAAGGGTCCTCACCACAAGACATATAAAAATATATTCAGATAGTCAATCGGCCCCGAAAGCTTTAAAATCGCCTAATATTAACTCGAAGACCGTAAAAGAATGTATCGACGTTTTGACAGAACTATCACAGTACTTTGTAATAAACTTGATCTGGGTAACGGGTCACAGAGACATAGAAGGCTGTAAAGCTGATGAATTGGCGAGATTGGGTATCACATTACCGACCCAACCAGACAAAGCGAATATACTTATACCTTTAGCAACTTGTAAGATGATTATAGATAAACACACTATCAGTGCTGCCAACAGGCTATGGTCTCAGTCCCTGACCTGTGCTACTAGTACAATAGAATGACGTGGCCGGAATGGAACATGGGCCGCACAAACCGACTGTTGAAAGTAAACAGGAAAAACATGAGAAATCTTCTCGCGGTCCTAACAGGGCATTGTCTGATTGGTAGGCATGCGAGTAGATTAGGAGCACCCTATAACAGCTATTGCAGAAGCTGTAAGGACATTGAGGCAGAAGAGATTATAGAACACTTTCTATGCGGGTGCGTGGCTCTGGATAGAAGAAGTAGCCAATATAAAAATAACAAGTCTTGTTGGATATATTAAAGCCACAGGTTGATTCAATGAGGACTATGTAGAGTGAGGAGAGGGGACAGCCCTGGTGGTATCACAATGGGTCTACAGCTGGCCTAGGTGTGTCAACCGACAACCACTATACCTACATACCTATTAAAGCAGCTGGGTGCAGAGGAACTTGACATTGATTGCAAATGAACCTCGTTTCACTGCGTAATCCTTTCGAGCAGCAGATTTTCCTGCTGCTATAGGCTTTTTTTTTACACCTTTCCCAATTATTTTCTGCATGATGCGTTCACTTATTGTACCGCCTACATTCCGCTACATTCAACATAATAGTCTTTTAGCCATTCTCCAGCTACTTCCAACAAAAACTGCTAATATCTTAATTTATTCTATGGAATGAAGACACTAAAAATGTTAAACCCATTTAATAAACTGTAATTAATCATTTTCGGGTTTATCGCAATATATTGACCTGAGAGGTCAACTCCTTTCATATATTTGTTTTACTCTAATATGCAAGTTGGCTTAGTTATATCATAACCAGTCTTCTGTTTTTTTTCCTTCTTGTTGTCATGAAGGCGTCTTGAATAGTTGATAGCATTCGGACAAACCTTTTGTCCTTCCAAATAAGAAGAAGAACCTCTTCTTTCCGTAAGAATGTTATTACTCTGTTCTGTGGATTTTTTGATTGTTCCTTTAGTTTTGTTGGTAAACCGCGATTTTTCCTTATTGTTTCACAAAACTTTACTTTACTTTTCAACAATATATCAGCCGTAGACACACTTTTGTAGCTATTATCTTGATAAATGTGATACCACTAACCAAGATAAGGCTGCAAAACTGACAGGATAGTTTTTTGGAATTATTACGCCTCACGCGTATATATCTCAAGATTGCATTTTTGCTAACCACCCTGACTAAAATTCCATACTTTGTAAGTTTTCGGCGATTATAGGTCTTCAATTTCAGATGTCCGCTCAAAGGAATCATTGCCTCAGCAAGGAACCACTTCACCAATATTCCATCCAATGTGATTTCGTGTTGGTTCCATTTTACGAGGTGTGTACAAAAAGTATCGCGAATCTTGTGTTTTTTCAAAAATCATTTATTTATTCATTAATATCTATTTTGGCGCCTTCAAAGTAATCCCCTTGAGATATTATGCACTTGTGCCAACGTTTTGTCCAATCTTCGAAGCACTTCAAAAAATATTTTTTTTTTATTTTGTTCAGCTCCTCCTTCGATGCCGTCTTTGTCTCGTCCAGAGCCCAACATCTCATTAGCAATGTTCATGCGATGCTGCTTTTGGTCGAAATTGAGCAGTTTTGGTACGAATTTTGCGGCGACTCGTCTCATGCCCAAATCTTTGGAAAAAATCGCGATACTTTTTGAACACACCTCGTATTCTTAGGATGCTAATGGTAAAGATTGTATTGATTAGGCTAAGGCCTTTATGCACTGTGACCCGATTGATCTATTATGCGCTCCTAATTACTTAATTATAATTATTTAGTATACCGAGGAATCGAGTCAGCTCCTTAGGAGGGAGCAATTGTAGATCTTTCCCCTTAAGTAGGTACGAGCCCAGGATTCTGTGACTCTTGTGGCCTAATGGCTCACAGTTGGTGATTAAGTGTTCCATAGACTCCTCTTCATCACAGCAGAACCTGCATAATCTTGTACTAGATATCCCTAACCTGTAAGTGCTCCACAGAGTAATCTGACGCTCCGCAGTCTAATCTGAGGCTGTTTTTATCTAGCGTTAGAACAGATTTTGCTCTGTTGGCATTGAAGTTCAAAAACTTTTTAGAGCGATTAAGGCAGCTTGTGCCATTCCAGTGTTCCCTGATTTTAATTGTGGATCGAATTTTTTGGTTTCCTGTTTTATATTATTTTTGTTTAAGCCGAAAAATGGGGTTGGTACAATAAATGGCCGTTAACCCCTTTTTTGGCATCAAAAGTCTGCCTTCTCGTTTCTTTCGTGTCCTTCATGGCCGGGTACCCAAATCAGTGAGACCGTATTATGAGTGGTCAGTTTGTTGAGTGCATTGTTATACTTTATTAGGACTTTTGACTTGAATGTGAAGCTATTCAAGGCTTTGTACAACCGATTGGCTGTCCGAAATTATTTATATTTTTACTTTCTCGAACCATCTTTTGGATATGATTTTCACTGTTTCCATTATGGCGAAGAGCTCCGCATGGACAATTTGTGGTACCTGTACTTGGTGTTCAGGGATTTGTGTGCTCTAGGCGCCACTTTTCCTGTTCCTACTCCTTGGAGCGTTTTGGGACCATCTGGGTACCATTTTTGTGAGTCATCATTTATCCATGTTGGGTAAGTGTTCCACTCTTCCCTAAACGGGAAGATAATCTTGTATCTTTTCATAAAATTGAGTACGGGTTCCGTGTGGTATTCTTCAGATACTTATTCTTATTCTTCGAAATAGTCAACAATAATCAACAAACGCGATTTTGGTTGAAATTTGACATAAGCGCACCGGATCCGCTTAAATCTATCTCGTGCTAACAGCGGTGCCAGTCGAACATCGCTCCGCGCGTAAAGCTAAGTCCTTCTCAACAGTGTGTTAGGATTTCGCAGTGGCGGAGAATGCAGCGTTCTACTCAGCTGCTATCACTAGCTGGTACAGCATTGAACACTTGTCGAATCTAATGCTCTCGAGAGTCGAAACAGATTGTATCAGCATGGTTTTGACGACTTAGATTTCAGCCATCTCAGCCGACTTAGGATACTATACTGTTCGAAAAATATCACGAACCCGGTTCACATCGATTAGTTTGAATTTTCTAGAAATAAGTCGATCCGTAAGGCCATTCCATTGAATCAAAGGCTGAATTCGTCTTCAGACGTCCTCACCGGCACTTTCATCTTCAGAACGGCTCTTAGTGACCACCGTTGTTTACCTGGGCACTGGACAGAGATATGGTCCCCGTCAGAGCCATCTTCTGAGAAACTAGCACCAATGGTTTCGGTACATCGTTTTGTTTAGCATATTATCGCAACATTTGCATCGAGTAAAGTTGCTCCAACGATCACTGCATTTTTGCCACTGCAAAATCCTAACACACTTTTAAAACAGCTTTCACGCGCGGAGCGATGTTGACTGCACTGCTGTTGCCAGCGAACTGGGACCGTTCTAGTGGAAGGGGAAGGTCCAACGATCATTTTCCTCCCCAGCCGCGCGCGAAGGCTCATTACTTTTCAATCAAACCCTGTACTTCGTCATTTACATTAGATTATCAAAAGACGTCGTACGACATTCCCGGTCAACAATGTGTTTAAATAACTGCAATCCAAATCAGTCATTCTAAAGCAATGCCTTTTAGAACACTTTGCCACAGGCTGCGATGTGCGCATTTATTGCTGGGTGTGTGCACGTGCAGCTTTCTTCCGTGCAATTTCATCATTCAAGTGCTGACAACTGTTCGATGTTCAACAATTTATGTAACAACACACACACACACTCAAACAAATAAAATTGTATCATAATATGTATAAGTGTGTGTGTGTGTGTGTTTGTTTGGGCATGCTTCTCTTTGTAAGATAGGTAACTGTATACGGACATGGATTTGGTGCCCACTATTACCAAGGAAATGTCATCCTGCGTTCCCCAGAGATGTGCACTTAAACGTACAACAAGTTTGTGTTTAAAATAAAATACGAAAAAACAGCATAAAATATCTACTAAGTGTGCGACAGCCGGCCCATGACACATGCCCTCATTTATCTTAATATATGTGTACGAAATCTTGTATGTGTGTGTGTGTGTGTGTGTGTGTGTGTGTAGGTATGTAACGGAAGTACTTGTATAGATGCTAAAACTTAACTGCACGCTCTTAGCGGTGCCTGGTGTTGTTGTTGTACGCAGTTCTGCTTTTTTGCACAAGCGCTTTTCATTTCATTTCATTTTATTTGCTTTTATTTGCTTTGTTTTCTGTCTTTTTTATTTCGTTTTTTTTTATTTTTTGTTTCTTTGCTTTCCGCTTTTGTTGAAGCGCAACATTTCTCTTCCGAATCAATTAATTATTTATCGCTTAAATTCTTCTCCACTTGTCATTATGTCATTGTTTACTCGACGCCGCTGTCTGCTGCGCTGCTGCTGTAGTTGCTGTTGCTTCTGCCTCACTGCTTCGCGCCACTGGCTAAAAGGACTCAAAACGCGTCGTGGCGCTGGCTGAATGCTGGCTGAAGTGGAAGTAGCCGTGGCGCTGGGCGCTAACAAAACATTATGTCAAGCAGCCACCCAGCCAGCCATTTGGACTAACGGCATGCAATACGTCACTACGACAGTGCGACTGTCGGTTGGCCATCGAAATTTACCGACAGGCAAAAAACTCTTTCAACTTTATCAATTCTCAATTGAGTTTTATGCAGCAGCAGCAGCAGGAGCAGCTAAAGAAATGCGCTCCTTAGACGCCTGACCTGGCCGACTAGTTTTTACTGCTGTTTTATGTTTCCTTTAGTACTGCCACAGGCATATATACACACACGTCGATATGGTAGAAACGTCGATTGACTAGCTGAAAGTGTATCTAAGCTTAAATTATCTCACCGTTTTCGCCTGCCTTTCTGCAATTCTGGCGTTGCTGCTGTCATCAACATTGTTGTTGTTATTATTATTGTTGCTGTGGTTGTACTTTGCTTGTTACTTTATATCTCACAGCTCATCTGCTATTCGCCTTTGGCTATTGCTACCACTACCACTACCGCTACTACTATTACAGTTGTCCCTTTCCACGTTCGCCTTGAGTTCCATCCATTTTACTTTCTTACATTCAGTCATTTTATGTCTTCCCAACATTGCTACAGCCACTTTTGCTATCGTTGTTGTTGCTAGTGTTGTCTTACTGTTATTTGTAGCTCTTAGGTATTTTCTTAAGCAACAATTGAAATCCCCAATTGACAAAAAGAAAACCAATTTACCAGACAACGACAACATCTTAGAACATACGCTAGATAAATTCATCAGGTGAATGCCAAAGAATATTCCAGTAGTCCGTACATAAATGAGTAAGTACAGATACTTATAAATACTCGTAAGTGTATCAGTTACCCAGCCGGGAGTGGTCAGCTGTAGAGTATGCGAGTGTTATTAGAAGACATTTTCATATAGACCACCCAACAATTTTCAAACTCGTAGTTGCGTTTATCGGTCATTGGACGATCGGCACACAGGCAGAAAAGCCAGGTTTACCATTTAACACCCTTTGCAGAAGCTTTGGGGACCTTTCAGAGTAGAATACTCTTGAGCTTTTCCTTTGTAAATGTCCGGCTTTGACAGTTCGACGATTAAGATCACTGCGAGTTCCTTTCTTTGACAGCCAGGGCCAGTGCGCTGACCTAAATCCCATCAATCTTCCCGATTACATCAAAAGTCCTCGTTCGTTAGAGATACCTGCTTAATGGGGTCTCATAATCATCATCATTATTATCATCCCCACATTCGAGGAAACATCCGTAACTCTTTTTGTCTACCGGCCGGGTCCAATGAAATCGAATGATATTTTATTGTATTTCCATTTCACTATCTGATGGTGTATTTCTCTGTCTTCCGCAATACTCTGTCTTGATGTTTGCATCCAAGGAGAGGCCTTTAAAGCCACCTGCAGGCTGAAATACAATGCGAATTAGTACGGCCCCTGTCCGGTACTGGACAGCAGAGAAGGCATGGACTTCGATCCAACGATTTTCTCTATGCCCCTGGACTCTATGCCATTACAAGTTGTACTTGAAAACAGGTACAGTGTGGTGCTGGCAGAAGATCAATCCTAGTCAAAGTCTGAAAAATGAGCCCGGTTCCGGCTCTGGTGTCTACGTGGAATCGTACGAGGCAAAACTTGGCTCGTGGAAATGTACACATCTGTATTTGAAGCGGAGATGTATGATATTCAAGAAGTGATGAACTTTGTTGTGGAAAACCGAGAGGAGAGGCAGATCTGCATGTGTCTGCAGCGACAGCAATGCTGCGCTTATGGCCTTAGACAGCCCTCCAACAACTTGAAGCGTAGTTAAGTCCTGTAAATCTAGGCTGAGCTATGTCGGGAGACAAAATATTCTTATTCTAAAATGGGTCCCGGGATACGTGCGTATCGCGGATAACGAGGCTCCTGAATCTTTAGTTAGTATGGGCTCTGAGGCCAACTTCTTTGGCCTGGAGCCACTCCCTTCTGCACCCATCAAGTACACGGTGCACAAACGGGTTACTTCAACCCACAAGCGATCTTCGCAGGCCGAGCGGGCTGTAGATGCACAAAACTGATGGTATCTCTCATTTCCGACCGCCTGTCGCAGATTCTTCTGTCATTAAGCAGAAGGAACTGTAGGCAGCTGGTCCACTTTTTATGGGCGAAGCACATGGAACAGGTAAGCATCTCAGGCAGTGCACACTGCCCAGTTTCTGTGCGTCTGTCCGGCCTTCACTCGAATCAGGGTTGAGCTCTTTGGCACTGATGTGTTAAGACGCGACCACCTTGGCTCCTTGGCACAAGATGTACTCAAATTTGTTCGGAGGTCGAGTAGATTTAAAGAAAATTAAAAAAGAAACCCGAGTGCAGTACAATGGACTTAATGTTGTCTGAGTGCGGTACTTGCTAGTTGTCTGGAAAAAAAATTGTAAGAATATTATTAGTTTTAGTTAAATAATTCGAGTTGCTAATACAAATTGTCTAGTTGTTTCCCCCTGTATGGCACATAAAGGGGGTCATTAAAATAGTGTTATTGATATTTCTAATCTTCTTGAGCGCGCCTTACCTTCTTTCAATTAGAAACACCCACTGAGCTCCAGTTCAATCCTTTTCCATCTGGCTTTTCCAGCACAGAGAAATACTTCTTCTTCTGCTATTATCATCAGCAGAACTACTACATAACGAGTATATCGAGTACTGCCAGAGCTGAAGCCTTTGTATCCATTTAATATGGCTATGACCAGCGTATGATATGAGCTGACCAGCGACCCCCTGGAGCTTTATTCGCTGCACTATGTCTGTAGCTCTGAGAAGCTCTTATAGCTCATCACTCTGTTGACTGCGAACTGCTTCTTCAATTCGCAAAGTTCCATATATCGATTACTCCAAAAGTTGACTTAAGGAACTTTGTGAACTATGGCATACAAAATATGTACTCTCTGAGGGGATGAGAGCTATTTCTGTTCGTCGCGAGAAAACTCTACCTTTGCCTACTTTTTAGTCCAAGATAACATCTGTGGGCAAGAGCGATTCCCATTTGAACTTCCAGACTGGCATTGTTAACGGTGTTACAGCTGATTCAAAAGTAAATCAAATCATCTATTGGTTTGAAATTTGGATTGTGAGCAGTGACGAAGGCGTGTCTGTTCCTTTGTTGATAAAAGTGTTGCCATTTTGCGCTCCTTCACATCCACTCGCTTTTGCATCTTATGAAGGACAGAATTGCTGGTTCGGTTATTCAAGTTGCCTCTAAGCCTTAGCTCTTCACTTCTAATCTCCACCTTCTAAACTCCGTGTTGCCCCATGGATAAGAAGGCATAGTAATAATAACGAGACCGCAGTCTCTTCAACTAATGCAACAGCTACTTCGTTCCCAGCTATACTCCAATGTTCTGGGAGCCATGTGAGTCGGATGCGATTGTGTATTCCTAGCAAATTCAGTTTCTCGATGACTCTAGGGGTAATCACGACTAAACCTCAAATTATGACGTTCATCTTCTCTAGTGCACGACATACTCCTGAGTGGGAAGCGTAGTCGAAAGCTCCTTCGATGTTAAGGAAGGCACAGCGTACTGTCTTCTTGCAGTCGAAAACACTTTGAATCTCTGTTGTCTAGAAACCAAAAGGGTGGGAAATTTTGGGTTTTTGAAAATAGACTCTGCGATGTCTTTATGAGCGATTTTTATTGCTTAATTATTACCTCCGCCTGCCCGCGGTTCGTTATTCTTTTTTGCCAACGTAAAGGAGTGCAAAGTTGTCAGTTGTTCTGAGCTCACTAAGTACAGCCCGTCTCGTTGCCGATAAACCAAAGGTATGTAAATTATAATTTGAGCACTACTTGCATAGTTGCGCCAGTTTCGAGAGGTTTTCAAAAGAGTTTTAACGCGCCAAGTTCCAATTCGTGGACTTGGTTTCATTCCAAAGTTCATCATCGAAGATTCCGGCCGATTTCTTTGTATTTTTGTGGTTTCAGTCAGCAGTAAATTTGAAATGGGCAGCTGAATAGGCTACGCATCCGAATCCGCTGTCAGCTTACACCTGCTGATCGGCCGTACTGTTTTAAAGGATTCTCTTAACCTCAAGGCATACGATTAACTGGAGGCTTTTCGGATGCCAAAGATTTAGAGTTGTCGCAAGGTTACACCGTGGGCCTGTTGGCTCATCCACTGCAGTCCTTTTTGCACAATCCTGGTCGACCAGTCGTGCAATTTTCTGTCTGACCCAAGACACAAGTAAGTTGTGCTGGTTAAGAACAGATATCCTCCACGAGGTTTAGTCCATGAGTCGATATGATTTGCCAGCACGTTGCGCTTGGAGCCAAAGGCGTTGCGTTAGGCTTTGTGTGAGAACCAGGTCCTTTCAGCGACCGCGTGCAATACGAAGTCCGACTGCTACAGGATAAGGTGCTATATCTACCCTCTAGCCTACCTCTACCTAAAGTCCCAAAGATTGCGGTGGTACGAACACGTTTTAAGAATGAGCAGCGAAAGAACGACCAAAAAAGTACTGAAGCAAATCCTGAAGGAGTAAGAAGGAAAGGCCGTGCCAATGAAATGATGGTTGCAAGACGTAGAAGACAATATACGATAAATATGAAAATTCTCTAACATAGAGCGAAAGCGGACTGTCGAGAAGAATGGAATCGTATTGGGGAGAAGGCACCCCGGACTGTAACACCAAGACGGTGATGATCCTACGTCCCTTAATTAATACCGAAGCGATGAATATTTTTTCCAAATGTACGACATAGACAGCCAATAAAGTCTTTGGATTTTCTTACCTTTCTATTTTCTGCGGTAGCCGGTACCTGGACGGAAATAGTCATAGAAGCTATGTAGAATAAACTACACAAATTTTTCTATGAAGCAAGAATGCTGGAGGTATCGGCTATTTCATATATATAGGCTTTTTAAATATATATATTTAAGAATTCACAGTATGCACAGCTTTCCAACTGGGTTGATTCAGCACTCAAGCATAGCTAAGAACCAATCCACCTCTTGCGAGCCGGTTGTCTTGGTGGCAGTGAACAGTAAGTAGGCCGTCAGGCGGCCTTTCGCAGTACGAAAGTCAGCAAGTCGCATTGCAAATATTGTCCTTCGTGTTGGATCAAACGACAATTGAATTTGCCATGTTAAAGTTTATATCGATGGGGCAGCAACAAAGACAAACAACATTATTTTAATGTGCTACCAGCCGTGGCACGCCGTATAAAGTCCATTGCTGCAACGATAGTAAGAAAAAAGTATCTGCAATTCTATAAAGCAAGTAGATACATTTATAAGGATATCAAGCATCTTTGTAAATAATATAAATATGTAAAACAAAACGAAAAACTTCCAATGCAACATCAAAGCTGACCGACTAACAAACGAATGTGAGCGAATGTTGCGTATTTTACCTAAATCAATTGAAAAAAAAAATAAGCATCGTTAGGTCTCTGCGATAGTGGCTATGCTTTGGTAAAGGCAGCCAATATTAATTTGATGGCATTGATTATTTAATTATATTTCATTTATTCTAACGATAATACTAATTTCAGCGTTGCGCTTATAACCAAAAAAAAAAAATTATACATTGTATTTGACTCGATTTTTTTCTTATAAAAAGAAAGTCTTTTATTTCTTTGCCGCCTTTGAAAGTTAATGGCTGAAATGAACCCAGACATTGTAATTGCAAATTGTGAGAGGTATTGCATACGAAAAAGGCCTCACTCTAAAGAGCTGACGTACTTTTTCT